>JAYRCH010000481.1:0-583873 GCA_037179445.1 Phengaris alcon alcon | reverse complement strand
GTTGAAATAAAAACAAGTTTATAATTAACAAATCATGATATTTATTGAAATAAAAATAATAAAAAATGAAAAATAATAAAAACAGTTCATCTTTCACGTTACACAATAAAATTTGTCTTATTTTTTTTTGTTTCTAACTCCATTTTTGTCGTCCTATCTTGTCTTTTATGATGTATCTGTGTTTATGCATAGTAATTGAAGATTACAGTAAAACTGAAGCATAAATAATATCGATAAAAGGTTTCTTACATACAAACTAGTTTTAATAGTGTGTTTTTAATAATTTAATTGAATATTTGTACTAATTTTTAATTTAGATCCTGTTTATAGAATGTAAGGAATATACAATCTCTAAAGAGGTTCTAAATACAACATCATAACAGAAACAGACAGGAGACAAGAAGGGCATCTATAATTTACTTATAATAATTATACTATTATAAATTCTATAATAATTTACATTAAGTACGTATACTGAAAGATTCACTTGTACTGGTTTAGGTACGAGCGGCTATCCACGATCACAAAATTAATTTGAAACAAATTATAAGGTGGTTCAGTCTTGAAAACATAACTAGCTTCCGTCCTCGAACAAAAGCGAAACCCGACAATATAATTTAAAGATTTATCACTAATTAAATATAGAAAGTACCTGGCGATAACACCTAATCATCCAATTTTGATGTCTACATATCTAACGATTACAGGAAACTCACCGTTACGAAAAGTAATTTTAAATTTGTTCAAATCGATTGTCTATGAACTTGGTACTTATCCGCTTAAATAGGTGTAATATTTACAACATTATCTAGATAGGAAACTTTTGTTTATTGTACAATATACTAAAATTACGAAACAACTTATCTGATACGTCTATTAAAAACCGTGAAGATCCTACGAATACTGAAAGAAACACATTAATTGACACTATACAGCTTAAAACTAAAATCGATAGCTAACTTTGCATTGCTTTTCTTTATACAGTAGAACACGATAAAACAATAATTGAATAACGCAAAACTACAGCCACGAAATAACCGAAGACGAGACGCAACATCAACAATGAAAGACCTAAGTTTACACGAGATATGTAACTAAGTGTGTAATGCCCTTCGATGCTTTACATATTTGGGCGAATATTGCAATCGTAATTAATACTAAATAATATTTTGTCACCGAATTCTTAAGACTAGATATGAACAAATTAACCCATAACAGACCAATGTACAGATTTAGGTGTAAATAACAAAACATAGATTTCTTTAGGATCTAGAAGATCTGACTCGACGGGGCCGGTGGTGGCAGGCGGAGGCCACCCCACGGGTAGAGTCACGACGCCTCATCACGACATGCATTAGAATCATCGGATAATGCGAGAGGTGCACCGTTGCTTTGATTCACTACACACTTCCGCATATGCTTTTCGAGGGTCGAGGCACGGAGAACGGCATTTCGCAGAACCTACACCTATAGACATCCTTGCCGAGGCGGCCGTGAGTCTTCATATGCCTCGTCAGCTTCGAGCTCTGGGCGCAGGCGTAGGAACACAGTTCGCATTTATACGGCTTCTCGCCGGTGTGAGATCGACGATGGACAGTCAAGTTGGAACAATTTTTGAAAACCTTACACAGAATTCACACGTATCATTGCGACGGCCATCTTTTGATTTGAGCAACGGTTTTGTAGTAATCCATTGCTACTGTTTTTGAGACCATCGAAATACTTTCAGGTGGGCGTTGAGCATGTAATGTTGGCAACCACCAACCTTCGCCTCTGTCCATTTCTAGTTTCATCCGCTTGGATGCCTCAAAAGGGTTCTCAAAAGGGTTGAACAGCGGATGAGGTTGGGAGGCATCTTAGCGAATTCTTCTTTTAGACGTAGTGCAGCCGTAGGTGGCATACCGTTCGGCTTATCGGCTGAGGGACCATTATTGTTATCGCGGTCCTTAGCTAGTTGCCACTTTAGGGAATTACCAGATTCTTGTAGTGCTTGTTTAAAAGCCTCACTATATTGAGCAATATTCGACAGTCCAAACTTGTCCATTAGTTCACCAACTACAGAGGCAGATGGAGGTTGCGTTGGTGCAGCCGGAGTTTGTTTACGCTGCGGGGGAGCGGGTGCGCTGCTATTTGATACTGTGAGATCTTCAGCCTCTTCGATATCATCACCATCCTCATTTTCCTCTTCTTCCTCTCCATCTAGTTCTTCATCATCTAACTCATCTTCAGATTCATCATCACCAGTGTCAGGGCCGGATTCTCCTTCTTCAGTATTGGCACCAGAACCTCGATGAACTTTCATGTGGCGCTTTAGTTTAGAGGACCTTTCAAATGATTCATCACATTCGGTGCATTTAAAAGGTTTCTCTCCAGTATGGGTGCGACGGTGGGCAATTAAGCTATTTTCATAACGGAACTTCTTACCGCAAAACTCACAGGAATGTACTGATTCATCATTTGAAAGTTTCGTTAGTGGCGTAGATGATGGTCGATCCGAGGGCGGCGCGTCGGCAGTTTGTGGTTCGACTCGTCGTTCAGGTGACAGGGAACTATGTGCCCTTATAGCCTCCTTAGGCGTTTCCACCGTTCCGGGTCCGCCGCCCACCGGAGGAGTCTGGCCGACTCGGGAAGGCGACGGGGAAGCGAACGGCGGCGAATGCTTCCTGGGGCTAGGAGAGCTCGATGTGCCTGTGGCCGCCCCTGGACTGGTCGTACCGGCCAGTTGCCGCAAGCGCTGCGAGTAAAAATCCAGCTGGGGTTCCAATGATAGGGGTTGTGAAACGGGTGGTGCTCGGTCCCTACCCGAAATTGAGTTTGGTACTACCGGTGGTCTATCCGCTGGCGATGGAAATGGCTGATGAGGAGGAAGTGAGTTGGCGGCGACCGCCGCTGCGCGGCTGCCAGATTCAACCCGTGGTGACGGAACTGTTCGGAAACCAGTTGCTCCATACGAAATCTATGATCGTGATGGTTTGGGCGGGCGAATAAAGGATTTGGGGGGACGGAAGGGTGGCGAGAGGGGGCAAGTTGCCGGGCAAGGGCATGCGCAATAGACCACCAACCCCAAAAGGGGAATGCATATCCGGCGGTGGTAGTAGCGGGTGATGGCGGAGAGACGGCGGCGGGAGCGGCGCTCCTGATGATGAGCAGCCGGAGCTCGACGAGGACGTGCTAGATGACGAGTGGTTTTGTTTGTTCTGCGGCGGCTGCGGCATGCTCTCCACGTAGATCTTGACGCCGTGCACGTGTTGCACGTGCTGGACCAGTCGCCACGCGGAGTGCACGCGCGCCTTGCACGTGGAACAAACGTAGTTGCTCGGCTCTGCGGGCAAAGGAAAGGGAACGTTAGAATTTACATCGATATTAGCGGCGGCGTGTCTAGTAATAGCTCTCACATATAGCGGAGGCCTAGGGCGCGGGGCGCATGCTAAACAGAGGGCCAGGCCCGCGTGACTGATGGCCCCTCCGTGTCTGGGGTGATTCATGCACCTCTAAAATCTTATGAAATATACGCGCGCGGGAATCACGTAGGGGTTAAGAATGTTGATATTGAAATCTATATGTAACACTATCTCGCGGAGGGCGTGATCGTCGCTGACATGTGATACGATAAACGTTTTAAAAATGTTATATAAGGATTCTCGACGTGTTGCTGCTGAAGATTATTTTTATTAATAAAATAATTTCTACTCAATAATGTACTATACATACTCACTTCCAAGTCTCACCCTGTAATTAAAATCTAAAATGAGGTAATTTACAATCTTAGCTAAGCAACATTTTTAATAACCGCAGGTCGCGTTTAAGGAAATTATTAATGATTATATTAGACCTATAACTACTAAGCTAATTTTAAATATTATACTATTTAAATGAGCTACAATATGCCCTTCTAACTCAATAGTAAGTGTTAAATTCGTTAAGTGGTAGGCTGGCCTCCCGTTTTGACAGTAATTTGATTGTCATTGTGACGGGCCAAGACAAATTTTATTGTGGACATCATTGTGCTGTGTCACGTCTCAACGAGCTTATAGTGTTGTTATTTCGTACATCGATATGTTTTTATTTCACAAATTCATGGTTACCTGCTAATTATTATTAAAGAAATCGTTTTTTATTTTTTTAGTACATAGTCAATACTCGCCAATTATATCAGAGATAATAATAATTGTTTAAAAAATTCAACCTCAAAAGAAATGATTTGTCTTATGTATTTTCTTGTCAATAACAGAAGATTATTGACAAGAAACCTTTTAGTAAACATAAATTGACAACATGGTCAAATAACCAAGATTTGAGAAAGTGTACCTACTAGGTAAGTAACATTTCTGAACTAGTATATACCTAATACCATATTACAACAACACAAGAAGAAGCTTTACAGTTAAATACCTACACAATAATAAAATTATCGATAATATGATACATCACTAAAATGATAATTTCAAACACAAATTTCAATTGACAATAATTACTGATATCGATATCGGGCACAACACTATGAATGGTGGGTGCGGCCCGATAAATGATCTCGAATGTTAAGACGATTATTGAAATGTAACGGTCAGATTGTGACCAACCGGAAAGATTTCATATACAGGCTGCCTAACAAAAGTCATTTAACAATCATTTATATCTTTAGGACATTTAAATATTATTGTGATGAAGAAAGCATGATTGACTTTAATGAAATAGAGGCTGCAAAAAATATATAAGTATTAAAAAAATTAAACTGCCCTTAAATTAGTGTGTAGTTTTTGGAGTGATGAAATTTTAGGTTTTTAAATTATGTTTTGATTTTTTTTTAATTTGTAAATGTTTTACAAATTAAAAAAAATCAAACATACAATATTAAAATAAACCTATTGCAATTAATTTTAAAACAAAAGAATATCTGAAATAAAAAGTTATCATTAATGTTGATCAGTGTCTGGTTCGGTATTTAAAAATAAAGTAGTTTTATTTATGATCACTCCGTATAAGATGTAAATCACCGTATCAATATATTGACCTCAGTCCGACTATTGTTCATTGTGCTATATACCGACCCAAAAAAATGTTTTTATATTTCTGCCTCATGTAAAGGTTTAGAAGGAGTGAGCAGACATAGATAACATTTTTAAAAGGCTTCATAATATTCTCAAACGGTCTACAGTAGACTTCATAAGCTATGAAATAGCTTGAAAAGATGTTGGAGTTTGTAATTACTAATTATGTGCTTGGATTACAGCTTTCTGTGTAATGTTGTGACTTGTGCCACTAAAAACTGTATTCATGGAAAAGCTTTTATAATATTCTACTTTCTTTCGTATCACCTCGTGGTCGAATAGCGACCGATTTTTAAGTTTAAACTTTATTAGAATTATTTTGCCTCTTAGATACTCAATATAAAATTTGTAAATGTTGTCTCTGGAATGTGAAAGAAAGATTTACAATTGTGTCAAAAAATTGGCAAACCAACACGGTCTACTGTTATTATACAAACCCATGATAGTGGGACTTACTAATCTGAGATACTGTGTGGGACGTTGTTTTAATCAGCACACCTTCCTGCACATAAACCTTAACTGTGCCAAATTTCATACACCTCCGTTTGCTTAATTTTCAGGGTCAGACGTTTTCATTTCACGTATTAACATAAATGATGATGTGGATTTTTTGCATTTTTTCATATCAATAAAAATACACTAGACACTTAATGTATATTATAAAATAATAAGTATATTAACATTAAATCTTCTTCTTTCCCATATACAAAACAGTTTCATATCATTTTCACATTATGACCGTATGTTCTGACCGTACTTCGATCGCGGCTCACCTCTAATATCATTATCTGATAACATCAGAGCGATAATACAATAATTAAACTGTGTGGGCGACCATAATGATCAGGTTTTGATAGTCCTTTTGTTGACAGTTACAAGTGTAGTTGGTTAAGCATCAACGTAAAGAATATAATGCACGGCATTAAAAGAATATTAAATTTTTTAATGGAAAACTGACATGGAATTAACAAGACAAATATTACAAGACGAGTTAGACGAGAAGATGTGAAAAATCGAAATTGATTTTTATAAGAAGCGACGAGCGTGGTGACTGGCGAGTGACGCGTCGCCACGACAGACTACATGTCCCCATTGGATTCACATCAAAAATCTTCAAACGTACATTGATATATCATACGTGGGCGATTATGTCCCGGATTCGAACCCCAATCATGGAGTTTAACAACCGTTTAGGTTACAAAAGGCAATCGTTATTATGGCTTGGGAGCACCGGGGGTGAAATTTTTAAACGCCACCCGTCTGGACCTCACCCCCCACACAATAGCTAGATTGTAGAATATTCTTTTCGGGTTTCGCTATTTATGGCGAAATATTTTTACTCTCACAATTAGCATGAGAACAGTACCTATGTACTCCAAAGACGTTGATAATATTATTTTTAATTTCTTTACAGCGTAAGATACAATTCGAACCGAAACGAAACAATACGTGACGTCATGGCGCTGCATTTTTTAATATTGTTTCAAAATCGAACTTTATTCATTACACAAGAAGATACACGGTTCATTGTAAGAATTCGAATGTATCAATCATGTTGCACCGCGCTGCACAGCGCATGTGCAGTGTATCACTCATGTCATATGAGATGTGTATCTTTGTGTAGTGAATAAAGTTCAATTTTCAATAGCTATCTCAAAAATCAGCGCGCGTACCTTCGCGGTGTGTACCCTAAAACTGTTCAGAAAGCGCGAAATCATACGCACATAAGGCCGACGTGCGAGTCGAGGCACTAGGCTGCCGTATATTGCGTCCAGAAGCTACGTGCGTATTTTTATTCTAACGCGCGTATCGCACTAGATTGCATGACATTTTGTCTAGAAGCTATACGCATTACGCACGTAGGTTTACGCGCGTAATTCGACTTTCTGGACAAAGTCTTAAGACTTAAGCGCGCATTTTACTATCGCTCGTTAACGAGTAGGTATAATATTAATTTTGTTTCGCATTGTCTTGTAAAACGCGCGTTAGCGACGCACTATAAGCACCTCGTTTCTTTAACTATCTTCTAAACGCGCGTTGGAAAAGTTCCTATCATTTTATAATAATATATCTAAGGACGCTTTCACACTACGTCAATCTGGGTCCCGTGGTAAGTTCTCAAAGAACTTGTGTTACGTGAGCCAGACAACGGAAATATATTTAATGCTTTTTGTACTATACTTAATCTCCCTTACTAATAAAAATATTTATACAGTTGTTAAGCAATACAATATTTCGTCCTTGTCTAATACGTTGTAAAGTCGCTTGGCAGACAAGGACAAAGCATTGTATTGCTTATCCACTGTATAATATTTTTTATTGGTATTTAAGATTCTTATTATATATTATATATACACATATTAAATACAGATCAATGAACCAGGAATACAGAAATCTTTTTATTCCTTCGGTGGGATTCGAACCCGCGTCATCCAGCTTTAGCGCCGACGCGCTAACCACTGAGCCACAGAGGTCGTTAAATGTACTTAGAATATCTTACTCTTGATGATGCATAGACGACAGTTCCGTATTCATGCATGGCACTAGGTACCTACTCCCGTACCTAAGTATACGCATAATTAATCTGCTCGCATCTCAGTTGTGACCTACGATACTTATCTAAATGTAAAAGACGTGGTTACGACTAATTTATCAGGAAATAACTGTATACAGAGTGTTCGACTTACGAGATTATGTTTTGATATCATTTATAATGTTTTAATGACCTGGATTATGCGACAGTGAAATTATTTAAAAACTGGGCTCTATATGATTATGCGAAAAACATATAAAGCCTTCTTTTCCTGGAAAAAATTGGGACAATTTTTTCACCGTTACATACATTTGGGTACGTTAAACGATTTCATGCCACAGGTAAGTTAAACTTTTTGTTAAAGTTAAAGTTTAGATAAACATTGTTGTAATCATAATTTAACATTACAACAATGTTTATCTAAACTTTATTGATATATATATCTCCATCAAACCAGGTACAAAGATACATTTGAGTCACAGAAAAATGGGTCCACTCGAGAAATGCGGAGTAAAATTGGTGCGCGTTTCGCCCACACGCCGGAAGCCGCCGGCGCCGCGTCCGGACGATAGTTCGCCCCAGCGCCTCTAGTGGGTCTACATCCTCCTGTATACGTCATAAGCTAGCATGCGGCACTGTCTGCCCACTATTTTGTTCTAACAATGATTTCAAAACGTACATTTGACAGAACAAATCTTTATAGAAGAAAAAGCTACGCCATCTTGATTTCATCATGCCTTAAATGTCAGCCATCTTGATTTCAGCATACCCCAAATGTCAAAAGGGCCCCAAATAACCCAAAAGTGGGGCCATTTAAGTGGGGACAGTTTTTGCCTCGAGATGCCTCGTCTATAATATAATATATACGTCTATGGTTCTAAAGCTTTATATTATATTGGACGATGGACCGAGGAATGTTTCTTATATTATACTAGATATTACTAGCGGCTCCGCCCGCGTACCTAATTAAAGTATCCCACGGGAACACTATACTATTTCAGGATAAAAGTAGCCTATGTATTAAATACAGAGCTTAAACTACCGCCATACCGAATTTCATCACAATCCGTTCTGTGGTTTTTGCGTGAAAGGGTAACAAACATCCATCTATCCTTCCATCTATGGATGGAAATCCTCACAAACTTTCACATTTATAATAGTTGTAGGATTTCTTATGCAGGCAGTAAAACACTTTGAATTAATCAAGATTACTAGATAATATCAATAACTAGTAGGTACCTGGAAATGAGCTTTGCTCGGTATTTTATTAGAACGATGAAATAATTCAAAATAAATCCGGGTATCGAATCCACCACATTCCGAATTTCCAAACCATGCCAAAATTATACGTAGGTAGGAATACCAAGCTGCCAATCAAATAAGGGAGTCGAAATTATTGATATATTGTTGCACGACGATTTTAAAAATTTTAGAAACATTTAAAATGCACAGTTTCTAAGGGATAAGACCTATCTAGATTGATTTTTCTCCCCTAAAACTCCCTGCATACAAAATATTTTCATGGTAATACTTGTAGCGTTGTCGAGGTACCGATTATATATATACAAGATCTTCTCGTTTAAATATAAGATTATATTAATATTATAGAGTCCCCTGCAAACATCGCATTGTCGGAAACTATGCCCAAAAAAATTCACACATTAGTATAATAATATTATCTATCTTATATGGCTTGTGATGTACCTTAGGAAAAAACACGAAAAAACGTCTCTCAAATTATTTTTTCCAAAATCCCTGTCACAATACTTCAAAAAATACAAGCACATATTTCCAAAACGCGTTACGTCTTATGGGAGACAATTTGCACTCCCCTCCGTCAGAAGGCTTCATCCATATTCATAATTTTCATACAAACACGCTCATAATAGTGCAGATTTTTACAACCTATCCGTAGACAATTTTCACCATTCAGGGGGTTCCCCATTCCCCCAGAAGGCGGGAAGGCGGTCATTCAGCGCAGCGGACATCCGCCGCCTAACAGCTCCATGGTCTAGCCTTTACAAAAACGTCTCACAGATTTGAAAAAGGAATTTATTTGCGGATTTGAATTATGAGTGTGGATTGCTTTTTCTTTTAAGTTTTCTGCAATAGAATAGTTGATGATTTTAAGTTGTGAACTCATTTTATCCAAAACAAATAATTAGATAATATAAATTTAATTACAGACACATGTAAGAATCTATTTCAATAGGTATAGCAATCAATTTATCTATTTTCTGTAATTTACATTAAGTAAACAAGAACTCTTCATCGTCATATAGCTTTAAAAAGCTTATTAACTGAGTATTTTTTTAATAGTTGAACGTATATTTATGTATAGTATATTTATTTTTACATAAAATATACAAGTCGGCACGCCCAGCTTCGTCGCTAGATTGTAATTTGCTAAGTATCACGTTACACGCAAACAACGCCGCCCTCCCGACCAAATTAGTTCCGCATAAGCAACGTGACAATTATCGATTCAAAAATTTAAAAATATACAAACTGTATGACTTGATTAATTTGAATGAAAATATTGTTATTTATTAATAAATGTTAATAAATGTAAAACCTTCAGACGAACAGAGAACCTCCTCCTTTTTTAAAGTTGGTTAGTAATAGTAATATTACTCGTACTTCGCAATCGAAGTGTGAACAATATTTTTCTATTGAAAGAAGGAATTAACAGTAACATGACGATATAAATTTAAAAACATAAAAAAACTTCTTAAAGGTCTTTAATTTTATCCTGTTTACTGATACATAGTCTCTATTTGGAAATCACGTCACATTCTGGTTTCCAAAAACTATGTAAATCTCACTCACTATCACCAAAATGAGATTGTGGCCACGAGGGTGTGAGGATGCCGGGGGGATGGGGGGATCTATTTTAAACTCGTAATAACCGTTGTCAACACGTGCGCCGCGACCATTACCACATATTACAAAAAACCGAGGAAAAACAATAAAATATGTGGGGGAGTTATGGGGACATCAAAGTGGACGGTTTGAAAGTTTTTATTGAAAACATGGCGTCGAGAATTACATCATTTTAAAATGGAATTAATAGAATGATTTATTACAGAAATGCACGGGAATCCGTAGACAGTGCAAAAGCTAATGATGATATTTTTTTACTTCTGGTGTTAAACGATAAAATTATCTTACTTATAAACAGCAATTTATGAACTTTTGAAAATATGCAGGACTCAACGCAAGTGAAACAGGTGACTTTTCTGAATAATTTCCTGGTATATCTACTTGTATGTATGAATACAAACTATTGTTTGTGAATGGACTATTTGAAATTTTTAATTAACGAATTCCGAACGGTCAGTTGCGACCCCAATTTCAAACCACAAAGCAACTATGATAGCTATTTATTTCACGTAACACACGACAATCGATGTATCAATCCTCAAATTCCTGACCTAACCCTCTTTGTGGGCCCTGAATTTAAAAACGATATATTTTATTTTACAATAGATATATGGCAATCTATCATATAAGAGATCTATGATATATTTACACATAGTGAATGCATTATCACTGCTCCTAAATCAGCTATCAACGGACTCTTTCACTAAAAGGGTGAGCCATAGAAAAGGTTGACCCTTCATAAAGACTTATCACCTCATACGGAGCAAGGTTCTTCTAATCCGAAAAATGCCAAACGAAACAATATTTTATTGCGAAGAAAGTAAAACTCAAATTCGTTCGAGGTCTCCTATGTAGATGAGATCTAATCGAAGTCAGACGTTTTTTCAACAATCTCGGACTTAACTTACGTTATCATACGCAAGGAATAGGACCCGCACATACATAATAAGGACGATATTTCTAAAGAAATTTAAATTTCCCGCAAAGGTCCCGAGATAGGATTAAAGATTGGGCGTGGAGGCCCTTTGTGGTCGTCCCTTAAGAAAACATGATGTCTTGATATGGAAATGTCCGAGACGTAGCGAGAAACCATTTGGAGGACGCAGGGACAGCTCGCGCATGTGTAATTAAGTGTGAGCTGATGGTAGACAAGTTTGAATGGGATGATGACTTTGTATATGGTGAATCAGTCAAATATAAAATAATAGTTTTGGATGCATACATATATTTTTAATTTTGATAAGAATATAAGTAATCCATCATTGATAGGTACCTAAAGACGAGTACCTAATTTATTGACTAAAGAGTTTTTCTTAAATGAACCAATTAGGCAAAATATAGAGTCAGCAATTTCAACCGCCTTGTAATTTTTAACCACGCTTTTGAGAGATACAATCTCAAGGTCTTCTGCACGCTGCTTGAACTTTCGAGATAAACCTCTATTTACAATCCACTGACCGACCGCTTTGCGGTGCGGTCAACCGTGGTTCGAGTTTAAAAGGATAATTTTTATCAACACTGCGATAGGGTTGAATCAAAGGGTCTAATATTGATCCCAAAATTATGGACGGGGTTGAGAAATATCAAAGAATAAAAGTTTTTTTTAGATGCGACCTATTTGGAGATAGGTACTAAAATAATTTATGATTCTTTAGTTAACTAATCAATATTATCGTCTCAAAAGCAAATACACCAAGCAAATACGGAGTAACGAAGTATATAAAATTTAATAATTTTTGTAGCTACTAGCTACAGTCACTAAAGGCAAAAAATTATTAAATTTTAGTCATATTCCAAAATGATTCTTTTGAAATTTTCCATACGTCTGCATGAATCAAATTAAACAGTGTGCTGGACGTGAAATGCACCTGATACAATATTTGTTTTCAGACAAAGAAATGACGACCATCGGTTAAACAGGGTTTTGTGATGATAATTAGTGTATGCTTGTGGACACAATAAGTCAGCCTCGAAAACAACTGAGAAACCCAAAATGATTACGGTACCGTATCCAAAAGTTATAAGTAAGGGCACGCGATAAGCACGAGACAATCTTCCCCTAACCTTTACACAGAAAGATGTCACATCTAAAATTAACCCCACTTATTTAAAACCCGCCACTTAGCTACCTTCCCATCTGTAAAAACTAAAAATATCCATGAGCATTGTGTCACGCTCAAAGGAGTTCCGTAGGTCACGGGCCACGGCAACGCATGAGCGTATGTGTCAGGAGCACGCCAAACATTTTTTATCTTTGAAAAAATTATAAAAGACCGCCGTCGACAATGGAACCTCGGTAGCATCTTTGACAATTATAATATCAGTGACTGTCATAACAAAAAAAGCCGTTACATCATTCGTCCTCACCTTCGATTCGGGACTCTAAAATAACATCATAGAGTCGGTTATCCTGCGGCCATCTATTGTGATTTACGTCTGTATTGTGCGCGGAGTCATGGTTAACATAAGGGTCATCACAAAGGCACAAGATAACAATACATACGTCAATCGTGTGCTCATGCAAATAATTTTTTTCTTTAAAAGCATCCCCTTTATCTGTTTATACTGATGGGGTTAATTAATATGTACAAAATAATACAATTAAAATTAAGGGCCCTTTTTCAGCCGGCACGAGTTATCTGTCACCGTTTGATATATTCCTGTTGTGACGATAATCCTTATTTTAGTAAATTTATGAATGCCCGCGTTTTGTTTCTGGTATTTTAATATTATTGTGTTCTCCGTTTATTGAAAGTATTTGACAGCTCGAAGGGGTTAATATCGTTTCGAAGCTCAATAAGCCGAAACAACTGGTGTTGAAGCAAAACCTGCAATTGACGTTTCAATGATAGCGTTGTTTAAATGGCAGATCTCATAACGTATTTCATATCACATTGATCATATACGCTGCAGATGTGTTGCTTGAATTCTTTTATACTTGTTTTGTTTTCGAAAGGTATATAAATATTTCAACTATTTAAAATACTATTTGCGAAATACAATCTTTACTCGACTCGACGATGCTGGTTCAAAATGTGTTAAAAGTTTTTTGGTGCTTTATTTTAAGCGGCAAGTTGCAGCGACAAAGAGGCCTAAATTTTTTAACTTGGGTATAGATCACATAGTTCAATGGGTATATTTTACTGGGTAATGCTGCAGCGTTTACAAAGCAGTTGACAAAATGCGGGTCGAATATTTTGAACGGTGCACAATTTTCGGTTTAAGAAAGCTTTTGTTGTGCAACGGTTTAATACAAAAGTGTCAAATGACGGCACATCTGCTAGCACAAAGGGTTATGCTCGGATAGATTATTTTTCGAACCGCCCCCGCAAGATTGTCCGCTTATACAGATGTTCCAAATCGCTACTTATTATGTTTGATATTTTCATAAGGTTCTTCAGTAAAAAACCTTGCATTTTCTTATTTTCTTCCTATCGCTAGACATTTTTGTTACTAAAATATAATTTTTAAATCCTATTTATTTTCTATCTTTTATTCTTAGATCTTAATATTTATCTTAAATAAAGTACGGATCTACATATTTTGTCGTTTTAATACTTACACTATGATATTAAACCTTTATGTGTTAACAATAAAAATATTTACACGTCTTTGACATTAGAAACTGGAACATCCTATAGCAGAATGAGTTAGTAATGTGACAAGATTAACTAGAAGCTAAAATGTATAACCAAATGATGACGTAGGCAATCTATAAATGGCCGATACTTGCACAAAACAGGACAAAAGACGGGACGATAAAATTGTCTCCAAAGACCAAATCCTTTCAAGCGGGAGAGAATAAATACTAAACACAAAGACGCGACGATGACGCAAACGTTTTAATAAAAACAGATTTCATTATGTCATCTGTGGTGTTGTGATTTAAGGATTGTATGGCACTGTTAAGATCTGTACTAAATGGTTTATGTTTTGTTAATAGTTAAATTTTTTGAATAATGAAAATTATTTATCTTATTTTTATTCCTCTATTCATTTTTGCAAATCACGCTTATCAAATTTAATTAGTTTCATTAGTTTTCAATATCAACATTATTACAAAAACTGTATTCTCTTATTTCATATTCTCAGCTATTTATCACTTTTTCTAATGTTATTATAAAATATTCTAAGCTTACCACTATGCATAGTGTTAGATTCAGCATCAGCTACTTCTGTCCTCGACTTTTTCTGCTCGTCAGGTGATCCTGTGGTGTCCATGTGCTCTTGCTTGATCTTCGGTTTGATGTCTTCGTCGGGTGAGCTGGATGGCATCGGTGAAGTTGATGCTCTTCTTTTAGGTGTTGACACTTCTGCATCGCCTTCTGATTTAGGAATTTTAATCTCATCAGTATAAGTTATGCTTATAACAGGCATTTCAATTCTTAGAGCTCTACGTTATCGTCTATCGATATCGATATTTGAATCATACAAACTTTGATTAAGACTTGTTTCGTAGGTGTTTATGTACATATATTAAGACTGAGTAGAAATAATTTAATTACCATCTAATAATCTTTTAGGTGTGCTTGAAGCGCCACCATCTTCTAAGAGATCAGGAGGAGCCATGGAGGGACTGGCCAGTGGTGGAGTATGGACTCTACTACTGGGTGGTCTTCGGGCTGTGAGCAAAGAGGGTCTTCTGCCACTAGAGTTCGTGGCCACTTGACCCGTCCTTGAGCCATCTTCTTGATCAGAATTAGGACCTACATAAAGAAATCAGGTAAGTTTTTGGTTTGAGTTACTGTTTTTTATGATTTACATTTTTTGTAGGAGATCTAACTAGAACAATAAAAGAAGACTGTCTTGAAGTGTCGAATGCTTTATTAATTGCCTTTAGCAGGTATTCCTGGCAATTTGACAATTAAGAAAGATGTAGCACTCAAAAAATTTGGTAATTAAATCTCATTTATCGTATCAGCGGCTTGCTGTGTGCTACGTAGTTCAAAATACGGACACTTCGATTAATTATGACGTCATACCGGCGCTAAAGCAGTGGTACGACGTCAGCTCCTTGTCACAGGAGCTGATCTTGTGCTGGATGAACCGCACGATGTCCGCCAGTGCGAAGGCTCGACGGCAGGCGCCGCAGGTGAGGGTGTCGGCAGGCGTTGGTGACCCCCCGCCCTCCGCCGCGCTGTCCGCATCCGCTGAAACAACATGGACGTTAATAGTGGAATTGAGAGAAAAAATTATATTGGAATTGAGTGGATAGAATAAACATTTCGTAGATAAAAAACTTGAGTGACTGCCGAAGTAACATTGACGTCAAAATGCTGGAAGTAAATGATCTTGGAAATTGCTTAATTATAGGTGAAAGGCCATATACCCTTTTAATTATTAAATAACTAGCTGTTGCTCGCGGCTCCGCCCGCGTAAGTATAGTATCCCTCGGGAACACTACTTTTTCGGGATAAAAAGTAGCCTATGTTTTAATCCAGAGTCTAAACTACTACCATACCGAATTTCATCGAAATCCGTTCAGTAGTTTTTCCGTGAAAGCGTAACAAACATGGGATGTTTGTTCACATTTATAATATTAGTAAGGATTTAGGCATAACAGACAAAATTAATTCAAAGATGTCTAAATTGCTTTAATAATAATAAATGCAAAATTAACGCATGATTTCAGTTCAATTAATAATTCGCATAAATGTTATTTAATAACTATTGAAAGGACATGCTAAACATAAAAAAAAAAAAAAAAAACAAAAACTAAAAGGCGTACCATAACCATGACTTATGCATCTGTTGCATGAATATAAAAATATATTCAAGAGTAATTGGTTAGCATATGGGCAATGACACTGGTCTAAATTATATTTAATTATAGTCTGCCTTGTCACGGTACGAAGGTGTCAGTTGCGGTGACCACTTATCTCATGAATAGCACTTACTTCTTACTGTGCTGATTTGAAGGGTATTTGACAACAGATGTGCAAATTATATATTTGAGTTAATACAAGGTGTCGTGACCTATTTAACTTTGTTTGAACAAAAGTATCCTTTTAAGAGTGTCCTTTTTATAATTTCTTTAAGTCTGCATTTTGATATTACGCTTTTAGATAATACCTACCTAAATATTAATAATATTAAAAGGATAATAAGATAGCCTAAATATAAGTTTACCTCGTTGTAAAAACTGAACGCTGACTGAACTTTACAAATAAATAAAATTTAAGTAACTGTTTGTAATTTCAAACTAACAGATTTCCACTAAATATGCATTATATTATTATGATATTTTTATAAGGTGCCTACACAAAAAAAACATTTTTAAAATTTTTGTCTGTCCGTCTGTCGGTGTATCTGTTCTCTGAAACAGCTGAACCAATTTGAGCGGACTTTCACTGTTGTTATATGGAGTAAATTAGGCTACTATAATTTTAGGGTAAGGTTTTTAAAAAAAATAGTGTTCCGTTTCCATTAACAGTTCCATACAAACGAAGTTGCGGGCACCAGCTAGTTTTATAATGTAAACTTTGGTTTGTCACTTATTTGTCAGGTTGTGTTCCTTATAAAACTCTACAAAAATAAAATTGCGTATGTAAAGTCGGCCATCTTTAAGCTCTTATTAAGCACACACCAATAAATGAGGCAGCGGCTTCGACGCCTAAGAATTATAAAGGCACTTGTACATTCTCGGCGCACGGGCGGCGCGGATCAAAGAGCTAATTTTATATAAGTACTATGCTCGCCTTGCAATACACGTTCTTAATTGTTGTTCCTCCTTTATGAGGAAAGTAGGGCTGTGCTTTCTTCGCAGGGTTGCTCGTAACCTGAGCACTAAATTCATACAAGAAATACGTGGTACGATCGCTTTGTTGACTGTACCTGGTTTGTTCGGAGGGTTTGTTATGTAAATGTGTCATGTTTTAAAGATTTGTTTAGCCTGGCTCGTGGTGGCTCGTGGCTCGTGTTGTTACTGTACCTACTAATGTCACTTCCGCTTAATTTAATTGAAACTTTAGCGCGTGTTTGTAAAAAATAGGAAGTATGTGCGACTGTTTAAACTATACGTGTGATGATATTTGTGATTGTGAATGGAAGTTTTTCTAATGTAAAATTATATTACATACTAATTGGGTTTTATAATTATTGATTTTTTTGTGATAAATGGAAAGAGTAAGTTCATATATAAGTTTAATAACAAAACTATTTTTATTTAAGCAATAATTTATTTTAAGTTATATCAAAATAACAAATATTTTTTTAATCCAGTACCGAAGACACGCCGACAGCTCTCGAGCAAACCCCAGCGCGTGTGACGTCATAATGTTAGTTTTCGCTCCAGGGTATCGCAACTGGTGATCGTAAGTATTGGCGTACGAAATTCAAAATTATAGTAATTTTCTTGACTTTTCATTAAATAGCTATAATATTATGACGTCACAACTATGGTGACCGATCGTGGCGCGTTCATAGTCACGTGATTTTTTTTTTAAATTGTATCAAAAATTTATAAAATTAATTTCAAAATTATAATTGCTTATAATTAATTGAAAAAATCATTTTTTCAAGTTTTACGCATTAAATGTCAATATTATTAAAAATAAAGTTTAAAAATACATTAAAAAACATTTTTTTTAAATTCCCGATTCAAGGTGCAAAAATGTGTTAACTACCAAGCTAAGGTATATAGAGCTGTATTACTACTAAGCTAGTATTTAAAAAGGTATTATATTAATATGTAATTTTGACTAAACATATTCATTCCTGCCATCATAACCCGCTTGATTGGGAAAAAAAATCCTCCGCAGAATGTTAAAAATATTCTTACACTAAATGTTGCCCGGCTGATGCTGTAATTCGGACATGTTGCCAGGAAAGACGCAGATAATCTAGAAAAGTTAATTGTCACTGGCAAGGTGGAAGGCAAGAGACTCTTTGGTCGAAACCCGATGCGTTGGTCCGATCAGATCCGTATAACACTCAATAGCACAGTACAGGATGCACTTCGAGTGGCCGGGGACAGGGAAAAGTGAAGTAATATCATAAAGATAAAGACCATGGAAGGTGGTGGTCACGACCCTCAGACATGAGGAGCACGACTGATGGAGGAGATGTTGCCCGCGAATTTCATCAAAATCGATTCAGATGTTACGGAGCCCATTCAATGCGAACAAACATACAAACAAACAAACCTTTACTCTTTATTATATTAGTATAGATATTTAAACATTCAGAATAACATGTCAAAATTATTTTATTATATTTTATTTATAAATACCTATAAAGGTCAGCTCTTAACCTATTGGACATCTAATGCTTATCCAATACACCCTTAATCGAACCCTATCAATACTTTAAAGGGACAAGCCACGCCCCCTCACGTCACTGGACACTGGTCAGTGGACATGCGCTCTTACTCCCACTGTATGTAGGTCAATATTTAAAGAGAAAAAGGTGTACATATGCGGTAATTTTGGTTATGTACAACTGTGTCAAATATTAAGTTTCAGTTTAAGAATTAATTTATATAGTTTTAATAAAAAAATAGTAGTATAACAATCAATAATGATTGTATGATTACATATGAAGTGGTTTTAAGATGGTTTAATATTAATTCTACAAGACAAAACAATAAAAAATAAATAAAATAAAAGTTATCAATAATAATATCATACTAATAAAAAGCCAGCACTACAAATTGCATAGCTAATCAGAAATGTTAACTGTTCTATTTTTAAAATAAGATGTCTTCAAATATTCACTAACGGCCCGTTTCAATAACCTATCTACCAATAACTATTTGTTAAAAACGTCACATTTGTATCGCAAAAAACAGGCAAATTATTGAATGACGACGTTCTTAACAAACAGTTATAGATAGATAGGTTATTGAAACCGGCCGTAAGTAAGTAGGTACTACTAGTAGATTTTATGTTCGAAAATAAATCTTCAAATAAAATCTATACGCTAGCATTCTGCAAAACCCTTAGTTAGGGTAGAGTTAAAAATACTGTAACCTCTAACGAACGAAAGCACTTAAAATTTCGGACAGACTTGTCTATTTTGGTCTGTAAACCTGTGATTTATTGAAAACTTGTGTGTTCTAACTCTTCAGGTGACAAGGGGAGAGTGGCCCCCACGCCAAACTTTAAATGAGCTTGTAACGTGAGGCACGAGTTAGATTTGTACTTACTTTTTGAAAAGGCAATGTTCAACTTGCATTAATTATTCCTTTGCTACCCTCCATTCTATATACGGTTCCTACGATGATATAATGTCTACAATATTAATTATTATGTTTGTAGAAGTAAAATAAAAGGAAATACTAAAACAAACACGTCGAAAACTAGATATTCCTAAATAATTAGGAATATCTAGTTTTGGATTAGGATATTAGGCGCTTATAGAATGAAGTGTAGCAAAGGAAGCAAAGGAATAATCCTTTGCTACACTTCATTCTATATACGATTCCTACGATGATATAATATCTACAATATTAATTATTATGTTATGTTTATAATAAAATAATATACTAAAACAAAGACATAAAAAAATATCAGTACCTACCTAAATTAGATTTAAAATAGCTACAGCTAAAGGGTACTTACCTAATAGGTGTAAATAATAGCTCATAAAAGTGCTAAAATATTTTATTTTCATAATCATACGGACAATCTTTGACAAACATTTTAACATGCTTTTACTTAAGCTTGCGTATCTGACAATGAATCTCATATTATGAATTTTTGGACCACAATTACACTATTGTATTATATTACAGATCTGTGTGCTTGATTTCTATAGATTTTGATAGATTTGAGTGAACTGGAACAAAAAATGTCCAACTTTGACACAGCTATGACCACCGTGGCCGATGGTAATTGGCAGGGGAGCCCTAGACCCCATTGTGGTCGCACACAATTGAGCGTTTTCGCGACAATAACTCGAAAAATAATACTATCGGTACCGCGGGGGTGGATTATATCATAGCTAGAGATTGATCGTCCATTTCTATATTGAAAACATTAAAATACTATTAATTTGAAGTTCTTGTGATCCGCCTTTATAATTATATAACCTAACCAAGACCATGTCAGACATATGTAAGGAGGGTTTCGCGACGCGCAACAGGCTATTTTCTAATTACTTCAAAAGTTATGGTCCGATTTCGCTCAAAATAATTTTACTAAATAGTATTCAGCATGACCCATCAGCATGGAAAGTTACAGGTCAACCTTCTATAGTTAAGAAATGTTTATATTCATAATGACAGAAGTTAGAAGGGCGGACAGACAGACATACGGACAGATTGAAACTTCTTTGAACTACGGAACCCTGATTAGCGTTGGTAGCTAATATCATTTATTATATAGCATTCTAATGGTGACATTTTCTTTTAAATCGGTCCAGTAATTTGCGCGTGATTCGGGAACAAACATACAAAAAAAATCAAATCTTTAATAATCGTTAGAGCATGTAGCAAGTGAGCAAAATGTAATTATGTACAATAAAATACAATGTACATATAATTTTGGTACAGTTTCTAGCTGTCAATAGGTATCTAACAATTCTATCTATCTCTATTGCATGTCTACACAAACAATAATAAAAAGTAGTGTATACTTTTTTTTTATTGTTTATTTATTTATATGGCGTTCGGCTTAAAACCATTTGCCGGTTTACGGTTAACGGCCGGGCAGGTTAAAAAGGCGGGCAATAGAATTTTCGTTAGTTTTCATAGTATACCGTATTTCTAGTCTAGTCAAGTCCTAAGTCTACGAAATGTCCAAATAAATAGTCAGTGCAGTCAATGAGTCAAGTCAGTCGATTAAGTAAAGTGGTAAAAGCTTTACTGAAAGTTTCTAGGGAGTTTTGGCGGAAACACAACATAGCACGATTTTTGAAGTTGTACCACTTGTCCACACGTCAAAGAATATCGAATGGTTAATATTCTACCAATATTACACATAATGAACCGAAATAACACAAATTTTGGAAGAATACAAAAACAACAACGTCGCACATTGACATTTCCGGCAAAACTCCTAGTGTATACTTGCCCTATCTCATTTTGCCACTTTTCTTTTAGCGCTTTATTACTTACTACGTAAGTATTATATTTTTACTCTGTGGAATTCACAAAGCCTTATAATTTTTCGTTCATTAAAATGACATATTCGCACAAAGACCACGTGTTTTGTCCTGTTTATATGACATGTCGTCCATCGACATCTTGAATGACTGAAGTTGTCGGAAATGGACATTCGACAAAGCCTCCTTTATGCCCTCTGTCGGCAAATTCTTAGCGTTTTTGTTTTTATTAAATTGTTTTGGTTGTGGGTATTGTTTGCCTCTTATGATTTAAATGTCGTAGATGATTGCATTCCTCACTTTTTTATCTTTGATTAAAAATTGTATAACTATCGATTAAATACTTCATGTTTAATTTATTCTTTTGCATTTTTGGAAAATTATCATTGGTGTCATGTAAGATGACTTAAAAATATAAAAAACTGAAATAAGTAAGGCAGCAACATTTACAACGAGCATATTTTTTTTAACTACATAACTTATCCCCTAGTACATTAAAGGTATATTTCGCTAATTATAATTAGAAGTTTCACCCGCCCCATTAATGGTCGGCCATAGCGAAAGGCGGGCTGTGTCAACAGCTGGTGACGTCACGAGCTACCCCTGCCAGCTAAGTATGTACTCGGCTAAGTACTATGTACTCAAGCGAGTACAGGTAAGTATTGGAGTGCCTTAACAAGGAACGCAAGTTAAAAGTGTACGTACGATAAGTAACTACTAAAAGTAACAGAGGAAATTTAAGATGTTTAGATTTGCTTAATTGCATAAGTTTGTCTACTTATTTATCAATTAAGCTTTTTGCACACTTTTCCAAAGATTATAGATTATATTATTATATTAGATTATATTAGATATACAATAGATTAATATTATTATTATTGAGATAAAATGTGTTAACTTCTATTCATTTTGTTTCGAATTTTAGATCATACTACCGTCGAAGAGTTATAGCAGATAAAGATTTGGACCAGCCAATAATATTGCAGTAAAACAGCTAAACACCATCAACAGAGGGACAATAAAACGAGATTACCGAGGGAAACCATCGGCGGTTAATTTAGTTAGCACCGCCCTAGGTGATAAGACAAAAGAATATTCCTTTTCTGCAGAAGTTTTTTTTAGTTGACATTTATGAAGCTTTCAATGTGTAATGATTGAAATCTAGTTACTTTGATTATAATATAATATAGAATACAAAATTCTTATTGAAAAGAACATTCTATGGCCTAACTTTATAAAATACTAGGTGTTGCTGGCGACTCAAATATAACGCGCAAAAATATAACCCGCAGAAACCGTACATTTTGCCGCTTTAAAAAGTAGCATTTGTCCTTCCTCATGGTTTAATCTATATCTGTGCCAAATTTCACCGAAATCGGTCCGGTAGTTTTGGAGCCTATTCTATACAAACAAACATACAAATATTTCCTCTTATAATATTAGTTTAGATTTATCGAAATTCAGAGCATAAATAAGCAAAATAATGTATCCTAGAATGCTACCGGGATTTATTAGCTAACATCACCTTTGTTTCATTTCGCAAAGCCCAAAGTAAGCTTCGGGTTTTGCGTAGTACCTATACCCCCTTACTAGTAAAAAGATTTATATAACGGATAACTTAAACAACGTTTCTGTCTTTGTCTCTTGCGTTGGAAAAGTCGCTTAACAGACAAAGACAGCAACGCTGTTTAAGTTATACATTGTGTAAATCTTTTTATTCGTAATAAAATGTATAAAAGTGGGTCTATTTTTGTACAATTACAAAATGACAAAATATTACATCTAACAAACCGAACAACAACAGGTAAGTTGATTTTTTTGGACGCAGAAAAAGGCCAAAATGGATTATCAAATTATGGCCGCAAGTAATCGTGTTACTGACATCCAATACTTGGCCGAATCCTCTGTGTATTGGCCTCTTCGTTAGAGGGATTTGAATATTTTTTTACTTTAGGCGTGTAACGTGATCCGTCTAGGGAAACGGACAACCCCAAAAAAAGTAAAAATTGAAATTTTGTTTGACATAATTTTTGCTATGTATCGAATTTCAATGACCAATATTGAGCGGCAGATATAATTGATATAGATTGATGTTTTTCAATTATTTTCAATCTATTTTTGATTGATTTTTATACAGGATATATATAATACATAATATTATTTCAAAAATGTATATTATTTAGAAATTCCAACTAATAGCAATTTAAGTAGCTATTTTAAGAGTCATTTTTAAAGCATAAAGAATTATCTGTCAAAGAATATAATTTATGTCGTTTGTCCATGTTTCTCAAACCTAAATAAGTATAGAGATTGAGATATTATTTCGGCCATATTTACCGCAGAACAATATATTTAACGTTTATAGGCCAAGAGCTAGGTGGCGGTTATGGCGGCATAATTTGTCACAGACGAGTGTCAATAAAAATGCCACGCCGGACTACTAGCTCCTATACTACTGTACACTAGTGAGGGGATAATGTGTTGTCGATGAAGTATATTTTCTTTAGATTTTTGAGTAATTAACATAACGTACATTTTTCATGTATGTCATAAAGGAGGTTCAGAGTACATTGTTTTTATAATATTATAATTTTCTAAAATTTACTGCTACCTTACCTTCATTCACACTGCAAATGTGATTGAAAATTTTGGAAATTACACTAGGGATGACAGGAGGTTTTACATTGGATTGGATTGGATTTTACTTATTTTATCAGATTTTATTATGATTACCTAATAAGCTTAGGGTCAATTCACACCGCGACGATATACGACGAGACACGGCGCTGCATTTTTAAGATAGCTATTCAAAATTAAGTTTATTCGCTACACAAAAAGATGCACGTTTCATTGCAAGAATATTGTCTTCGAGATTGACTTTAATGTCTTGACATTCGAACTCTTTCTCATTCGTCGCGGTGTGAACTACACTTACATTTAACTAATTCTTAAATATTTTTGGTTTAAAAACAACTGACACCTTTTTTTTCGATTCATTGTAGGCAGAGTAAGAACAATGAGCGATGTTCCGTGTCGATATAGATATCGGCGCACCACTAGCACCCTTACACTTAACCCCTAATCCAGAGCGGCAGTAACGTCTCGGGCGGGTACTTACGGCAAAAATCTTAATTCTACTGCCGCGCTGCCGTTAACTGCCCTCTCTAATTATCGCCACGAGCTGTATCTATTACTGAGAGCACATCGATGCCCGTAAATATGTCATACACCTAACATAGCATACACATAATGTATCACTGGCCGAAAATAATTATATATGATAAAAATACACGACAACATAGCCTATGTATTAATAACATAGCTAAATCTAAATCGTGCCATGTAAGTTACCTAAACAACTTGAAATTGATTGATTAATATAAAGTGAAAATAAATCGAATAATATTACAAACGTAACTTTTATTTTATATAAACTAGATGTTATGTCAAAACAAAAATAGCTTAGGTAGTGTAAAATGCGAGACCTATCAGATATATGGAAGAAAATAATCCTTTATACAAGCTAGTAAATTTTCTCGAAAATTTTGAAAAATTCTAACCCCATGAGGATAATGCAGACTTTCCTGAAGCAATAAAACTGGGCAGACGTCCGGTCGGCGCGCTGCCAGCCACCGCATACATGAGCTTGGCGGGTGAACAAGGATGTGGGTGAAAATATAGGATGGGTGAAAAATTTCAGTGGGTAAAAAACCAAGAATGAAATAGTTTAAAAATCAAAATAATGATGGCGAGCTTGTGTTACGTTCGGGCGATTGATACATTTTAAAATCTAATCAGATTTTGTATTATTATATTATATTTCAAAAGTCTACAATAAATTTTTGGGTAGGTAGTCTGGGAATTATTAAACTTTTACCTCAAGGGTAAATTAATGATATAATCGTATTCGTATATCTAGTATCTAAACGTTGTACACAAACTACGACATGTTACACAAAACTGCAGGAGCCAATACGCAGAAAGTTACATAAGCAAGGTTAAGCTTTTGAAGTTATTTAAACAAAGTGCGACATATTATAGTCTATTGCGAGTCGTTATTTTGACAAACGGCCGCCTCGTCTACAAATTTGCGGTCAACTGAACCGAGGAATGCAGTTTATCTAAAATATTCTTTATATAACGCCTTATTTAACATAGTGCTGAGGTTTCTTGGCATAGATGAACTTTGGGTTTTTTATAATTTTGCATTAATAAAAACACTTTTAGATCTAGTCTGTCACTTCTTCTACATTACAAAAAATGTAGAAGAAGTGATAAAAGTTGTAGCCTTATTTATTTACTTATAAACATAAAGAAGTGATTAATCGTTACCTACTACATAGCATATATCGTACACAGATATAAAGTCCGTTTTATAGCTGTATAAAATCGATATGGAACATAACTTTTGACATATAGTCCACTTGCTAGCTCATTTATATGTTAATGCTGCCCTGAGATTCGCATATAGATATGTTTTGGTATCATATCACTGTTATTACTTTCCAATTTGTCTTCTATTTGTGTTTATGGACCCCACAATAACAGTTGCCTTTCCAATCAAAACCAAATTAATAGGAAATACATGAAAATGCCTACATGTTTATTAGCGTTTTATTATCGCAGAGTGATTGGCGATTCCGATAAATTAGATGAAAACTTGTTTCAAAATTTTTGTTCTAGATAAAATTCTACAATTTTTAATAAATAAAAGTTATGTAATTATTAATTTTTATTACCACTAATTGTTAAGAATCTAAGTCTTAAGCACAAACGATGATTATATTAAAAACAAAATTAATACGAAGGATAAAAGAATTACATAAAATTGAAAATCAAGTGTAGATTTTCACAAACTCTGAATACCTTTTCGCCTCAAATCGATGCCAGAGTCGAAAAATCTTGACTTACTCCTTGAAGACAAATCCATTTCGCCGGAGTTTCACATGCGCAAAAGTTTTAAAGTTTACTAAAGTCACTTGAGCACCTCGAACTTGCAGTCCAGTTCGCCAACGTCCACTTAAATCTTTAAGCATGTGAACATCTTCGCGGATGGGCACAGACTGTGGGTTTGGCGAAACGACTCCCAGAAAATAATAAAAAGCCCCACTAAAAAACTCCAGGTAAAAAAACCCCGTATCAAAACCGCTTTCTAGTGACCCCGATCGTCTAGCATCCCTTTGTACCTCATTTATAATAGTAATTTTTTTCACACACACCACCCCAAGCAAATATATGCGTGGCACCGAGAGCCACAGCGAAAGTATAGAAAAAAATACTGTCCCCTATTTGAATAGCCAAAAATTGCATATCACTGCGAAAATGGTATTAGTGAATGAATGCGATCTCGTATCTAAATGGATGACTTATAATTGTGTACGATGTTTAGCATGAATTATTGGCGGAATTGTATGCAGGCGGCAATTTGGGGAACGGTCCAATGTTTTATTATACACGTAATAAACTTTTATAACACACATCGAACATTTTGTAATCGTAACCGAATATAGCAGTAACATTTTAATTTCATTTTTACACTTAGATCGATGATAAGAAATGAAAAATCTCATCTAGGCATTTCGTGCATGAAAACATGGTTGACACCTGAGAAATCGCGTGGAACACCAGCAAATTTTGCAACAAACTCTACTTACATTAATAGCTATGAACTCTGAGGCCGTAGCAAAATCAAGGTCTAAAAAAATATTGATACAAGCTTCAGCCAAACATCTCAAATATTCAGCCTCGTTACCATCGTGATTTTCTTCCCAGTTATAACAAAATTATGAAAATCAAATTTGTACCCGAAATGTAATTGAAGTGACCCTAAATGTCTGAATGTTTGCTATTCTAGGTAAACACCGATTGACACTGAGTGTACATCTGGTGACGCAAATAATGGGGGATACGATAAACAATATAGTAATTCGATTTGCCGTACTACTGTGACGAATTCTGTGGCCGAAAATCTTACGCGTGGATCTTTACTGTACGAACTCATGTGCATAATATTTATACCTACATATTAGTAATGTCTATATACGGTGAAACTCCAGTGGAAACCTAAAATATAAATAAAATAATCTTGAAATCTAAAACTTTTAGTAAATAGTAAAAGGCTGATATCATTTCTATTACAACTTAGTGCGAATATGCAAGTATATAATAATATTTACTATGAATTTGAACTATAGTAGAGAGTTAGCAAAATGAACCATCTTAAATAAAACTTCTTTAAAAAAAATACATTTTCGAGATCTTCCATAAAGCGGAAAAAATGCCAATTGACAATATTTATTTAACATTACCTGCAATGGACTACTTATCCATAACCGCCTTATGAATAAGTTAATCCAAAAACCAAAACACACAAAAAACATGAATCTTATCGGCTATCGAAAAATCGCCCAAAACACCAAAATTCTAATCTGAATTGTGGTATAAACATGGATAGTGGTAGAACAAAAAATGCGCTGTTACATGCACTATACCTGGCCGTGCGGGCGCGGGCGTGTGAAAACACAACAGGTGTCTCCCGTAATTATGGACGGACAATGGTGGACCGAATTCGCGGATTGCCCCTTCTTTTCTGTTAGAAATGCTTTCATCATCATCATCATCATCGTTGTTTGATTTTGTTGCTCTAACTTTATTTTCGTTTTATTATTTTGTTACAAATGGAGACATGGCCATATAATCATTATTGTTATATCAGAAATTATTTTTAATCATGAGCGTTATAAATGTCACTGACTGATGTTTCTCCTACTTCGTATCTGTTAAAAAATATGTTTTTTTGATACTATCATCATCATTAACACTTAATTAACTGGGTTAGTGGTATTTTTAAGATTTGTGTCGATGTTGTTTGCTTTAGGTACAGTTACCCATATGCCATGCATACAATATTATTATATTGTCTAGGTACTGATTCCTATATTATTGTCTAAATACTGTAGTATCTAGTAGTAATATTATGATGATATTGGGACTGTATATTATTGTCTTTGTTTTCTCATTTTCTTAAATTAATATTTCATTTAATTGAAATCATCATCAGCCATTACCCTCGGCAAGAAATCTACACTATTTTCTTATTACACGCTCGAATCGTTACATTTTTTTACGAACGGAAGGGTCGTATATGCAAAAAATGTTCACATGTGCTCCATTTCTGGTCAAGAAATCCTTTGTGGTCCATTGTGTATGACAGGTCGGAATTTCAAAGAGTTGGATGTCACCTTTACAGAAAGCGTGGGAGAAAATACGTATCACACTTGGCGATTTTTTGTTTGATTACAATGTTGGAAAAAAGAATGATAATTCAAAGCGTTATTTATATAGCTGTTAAAACCATATTTTAACAAATATGTTCTGTAAAATGAAAAGTTGTTTTATTCGCTGTTATTGAATGTAATAATGATTATTGTAAAAAATAATAAAATTAATTTCCTTCATGATAATTACTGACATTTAGATTTCCCCATTGTAGAGCTATGTAACCCTTTGCTTAGAAAAGTGTTCATGAATTAGACGATGGTGATGATGATGATGTAAGTATATGTATATTTGTATATATCAGGAGATATCAATTAGCCAACACGGCGAGTCTTGGTGTAATTAAATGTTCTGCGTCGAGATTGTGTCGCGTTGTTAAATAGCTCGTTTCATGTAGAGTTGGTAATGTTTAGAGTAGACGCTAGTGTTTAAAATATTTGGATAACTTTAAAAATTATATTTTGGAAACAATTAAAATTGTTTAAAACAATTTCATAACTTTACGAATTAAAATATTGTAAAAAGAATACAATACTTTAATTGTTAAATAATAACGCAGAAATAATAAACGTACTGTTGTTATTTCCTTTTAAGTAAAGTAAATTAAAAAAAAAACACATTTTAGCTGATCATTTGAAGAAAATTAAATGTCAAGTGAATAGCTGCAGATCTATTCATTATTTTTCAAATTTTCATTGTCTCATGCAATGGCAATTGCTCCATTGACGACAAAAAAAAACATTTTGTTGTTTCATGTAACGGTACTTTAACTGATGGGTTTAATTTTTAAATGGGTTTGCATAATTCACTTCTAGACTTTCCTTTCTACACACGTTGATGGTTCGAATGTCTCCGACGAACAATGGGTTGTGTTGGGCTCGCTCGGCTCGCTCGGGTCAATCGTCGGTTATCTGCCCATCGAGAGATCTCGGCCGCGGTCGCCATCAAATTTATTGTGTTCGCCTCTACGTTTACAGTTATGTACTTACTCTGTGGTCGAGTCCGCAAATATTATCTAATATGGTATTTATAAATTATGATTGTGTGGTTATTTAACCATTTTACAATGGTTCGAGGTGAGATGTTTGCTGAGAAATAGGTACTTATAGTTGATATAGGTATTTTGTACGTACGTTGTACCTACAATATATATTCTACGGAGAAGGTTTAGATGTATCGGTCAGATAAATTACATTTGTTTTCCTTTTTAATGTTTGAACTTTCGACAAAGCCTTTAAAAGAACTGCTGTATTTTTTTAAATAACCATGCCGTTGGTCACACCTGACCCATAATGCAGAATGACATTTATACCTTTGTTTGTTAAGGTGAGCGTACACGTTTCACATGGCCTCAATTAAGCAGTCATCATTCCGACGGATGTAAGTGCATAATCTCGAGCCAGGTCATCGCGTTAACAAGCCGAGCGGTCACGAGCTGCCCGGTATGGGAAAGCTCCCAGCGTTTGTATGCAGATACGACCTTATACCGAGCGACCGTCAACCGGGATGCACGTGGACATATCGTTTATATGTCAGATGCGACTTTATACATTTTAATCTTGTGTATAACTAATGATAACATATTATGTTAGAATCCTATCAATTTTACAAATTGGCAGACATTAAACAAGTTACTGAGACATGTCTAAACTTTTGCAGATCTTCATTAAGATTGAATGTTTTATCAAGACATAATTTAAGCTTAGCTTCTAAGCAGTCTAATGTTAACGTGTTTCCAAGACTGATTTTAATATTAATTTCTGGAACAAAATAAGTTACCTTTGATTTATTTTATATACCTTTGTCTTAAATGTAAACATGAACTTAATTAAGGAAGTAACAATATATCAGTATTAGGTATAACTTACTCACCTTGACTATATATTATCTTGACTATATATTATATAGTATGCTAGATCAAAATTTAACTACAGTTTAAATCACTTTCTAGTAATTATTTTGCAGTCCGTGTATTAATTTAGACGAAGCTCCGATAGCCAGATAACCTGGTAAGTAAGTGCCATCAAAAACGGCCAATAAGAAATTTCGATTCTTTTTTTGTCACCAGGCGGCGCTTGGTAGCCCGACGGTCCATGTCGTATCAAAAAGATGTCAGATGTCACACATTTAAAAACCCTCATTCTGTACTATCTATCATATTAAATAACCAGCTATTATAATTATACGACACCTACGTATACAAACTAACACTTTATAAATCACTCTGGACATCATATCTAGAGGTATAATTTTTAACACCCACTTCACTATATACTGTTATTATTCATTGTTTAATCAGCCGACGATGCTGAGGTACTTATTTAAAATATTTAACAGGCCAGTTAAGAATATAACATTAAGGGTCTGTTTCACAATCTACTGATAAGTGTCAGATAGCTAATTTGCATGTTTTATCTCTGTTGCTCGATATAAAGAGGCAGCGACAAAACTTCCGAATGAGCTATCCGAAACTTCTTAGAAGATTGTGGAATAGGCATTAAACTATAGAATGTTTTATACCTACAGATTGGGTATGTGTTTGCGAACTTTTATACGGATGATATTCGCGAATACGGAAGCGAATATTCGTTACATCGTTGACTGAATAAAACTATGACGATAAAAGATCCTCTTTTACAGAACCAATACGCTCACAGACCAACGTCAGATGAGGGGGTCAAGACCGACAAAAATCTCTGAACTGGTTGTAATTCTACGCCGCCTATTGAAACCGCGTTGGTCCGATGTGTTTGCCAAAAAAAAAACAAAAAAAAATGAATCAAAAGCATTGGACAATGGTCACGAGATTCCTCCGCATCAGGTAGAATTTGATACACCATAATCTGCCTGTCAATCAATTTTGTATATTTTTTCAGAATGTTTTTACTCAAAAAAGGTTCCATTAAAAATTCTGTGGTGTGGTAAAATATATTTATTATGACAATGAGATGTAAAAGTGAAGGTAAAAATGACACTATGTAGGTGCCTAAAGTTTTTAAATTGAAGAAGAATGTGTGAAGAGGACATAATTAAGATTTAAAAACAAAAAATAAAAAATCATATTTTGAACCCAAAAATAGTAATAAGCATCTGACAATATATAAAGACTACTGTTCCTTTGTGTTACAAAGAAAGTGACACTCCTAAACCCTTTCAGTATATTTGCTGAAAGGGATCCATAATGCACATAATAGTTTTACTATACAACTATTATAGAGCCAGCGGAGTTCTAAGCGTGTTTTGACCAAAAAAACCTTTTGACCGATTGTTTGCAGTTTTTGTGGGTGTTTGTCGTTTGACCATGGGAAAATATCGGGGGCTCAGGTGGCCGAACCTGTTGTAGAATCTGCACCTTTGTGGACATTCAATAGATCTCGATCAAACAATTTGATAATATTATATAAAATCGGAATGTTTAATATCTATTTGTGAACATATTGAATAGATTTCGATCAGACAGTTTGATATCAGGATTTAGGATTTTGTACATATAACCTAGGGATTAGACGCGGGTTAGCTTCATGTTCATCAAATCCTGTTTTATTCAAAATAGGTTTTGTTACTTTATAAACTTAAGTTATAATAGATAGTTAAAGTAAGAATAGTAATAGAATTAAAGAACGAATATGAAAACCATCAAACCGCACTTAATTATCAGTAGGTAAGTAAACTGACGTCTTATATAATGTTTTCGATTTGTTACCTTTTCTAAATGTATCTGCTTATTATTACAGATGTGCTATGCTTTTACTAAAACTCTTTACAATTGTCTTCACAACGTAGATGGATGAGAGCTACAAACCTGTGGGACGGTTTGAATGCGATTAATATTGTGAGTTAAGATACTACTTAAAATAGTGGGCGAAATGTGATCTATAATATAATATTATAGTTAATTTTAAACTGCTTAAAAAAGTAGCAGGTTCATCCTGTAATCTGATCTAATTTATGAGTATGTGTTTTTTAATCACACACATTTGGTATTTGTAGTCTGCTTTTTACCCGACTACGGCGAAGCCAAAAGGACGGGTAATGATTTTGGCAGTCTATGTAAGTATGTATGTTTGTTCCACCATAACGTCTAAGCTGCTGAGTCCAATTTTAGTAAATGAGGTGTCAATAGACTCATAATAATAGCCCTGGTTACATAGGCTTTATAATTTACGTAGTCCGGTTATAGTTTTTTTATAAAAATTGTAGTTATTGAAAAAGTTATAATGGGACATTCCATATTTTAGCATACATTTTCGAAGGAAAAACCTTTAATTATCATATTAGGTATATATTTTTAGTTTGAATATTTGTTTAAAAGCAGCGCATTTCTAGTAAATTGTACTTTGTCAATTGCAAAAATCTATATTATATATATATTATATTGTATATTATGTATCAGGTGTTAGGTACAGGGCATTTTATATTTTAAAAGTATTGCAACATGGGTAACATTAAAAATCAGAATACTGTAAGGATTAGTTCACACTGCGACGATACGCGGCGCTGCATTTTTAAGATAGGTATTCAAAATTGAACTTTATTTACTACATAAAAAGCTACACGTTTCATTTGGCAACAGTCATACACTGCACGGTATCTTATGTAATGAATTAAGTTCCATATCGTCTCGGTGTGAATTGACCCTAACTCTTCTCTCTTAAATGTAAAATATATCAGTTACAACGTTCCTTACCTGATTGTAACGAGTACGATTAATTAAATAGTCCGTTGAGACCGACATTAACTAATAGGCACGAGCCTGACAAAGACGAACTGTCCACCCACTATAGTTCGTTCATTCGTTCATCGCCACGATAAAATAATTCTTATGATCATTTTTTCCCCATTGTATTAGAGCCGTATTTATTTTAACGGACATTGGTCGAAGAACTTGAAAAATGGATCAGTTCTTTTATATTATCTACACTATTGTGTTGGATTAGATTAATTAGAATTGAAGCTTTAGAAGTCGAGAAGTTCTTCAAAGCCCACACTTATCTATACAATAATAATTCAATAAATTGTAATTTTTAAATAATATTAAACACATCCTACAGTAGTTAAACATAAAAATTCAAAAAAAAAGTTTTATTATAGTTTTAGTACCTATTTTTTTTAAATATTGCAAAAAAACTTTCTCTTTTTCGTCGATCTGAACTGGGTATTGTAAACTAAATTCAAACAGAATACCAATTGAAACATGATAATAAACTAAAATGGATGTAACAATAAAGATTACTGGCCATCGATAAGCCTATTTAAGTCATTATCTGACATCTTAAACTGGATTATAACCCGCTAGCACCTTCTCTAAAACGGTTAGCTACCGGTCATATTGTTTATAAACTAACAATGGTGTTGATATATTTCTAAAGGATTTATGAAAAAAGTTCTCAAACTGATTGCCATCACTATTGTAAAAAAAGTAAACAAAATCTAAAATATGTGTAGCCGTATGAAATTATACATAAACTGATAATTTTATCGATAAAATTACTCTTAGCTTGATTTCACACTGAAAGGAGACGATACGCGCGACACGGCTGCATTTTTTTAAGATAGCCATTTAAAATTGAACTTTATTTACAACACAAAAAGATACACGTTTAATCGTAAGGGTTCGAAAGTCAAACTACACCGCTCTGCATAGCGCGGCGCTACCTTGCAATGGAACGTGTATGTTCTTGTGTACTGAATATAGTTCAATTTTGAATCAATATTGCAAATATGCAGCGCCGCATTACCTATCGCTTTCTTTCGGTACCTTATCCCTAAAGGTAGGTTCATTTTCATAATAAAAGTTGTAAATTTTCTATAATTATTATTTTTGAGAATACAATTATGCAATATTCATTACTTACAAGTTAAACATTATACTTAGTTATTAATACTATCCAAAAAAAACTTCGAAAAGTTAATGTCCGAACTAACGACTCTGCAATTTATGGCAATCCAAACAATACCAATCATTTAAATATAAAAAACCACAAGCGATTCAAAGGAAACCGCTTTGCCTATACGTCCTTTCAATACGTCTTCATTAGGCGAATATCGCATCTACAGGAATATTCAATCTTGATCCGTAAGAATGATACTTGTTAACATGTCCACGATAAACTATTGTGTCCAGCTGTACAAAACGGGAAGAGTAAGAAATGTAGAGTATTGGAAATAAGAAAATTTTTATTTGTTTTTTTGGATTTTGAAAAATAAAAGAAATACTCCTTGTTTATTAAAAATAGGCATACATCGAGTTTTTTATGCACATTTTTTAACTTTAAGAAGTAAAAAAAAATACAATGAAAAAAATTCGTGTTTCCCTTACAATAACATTCACATGGGCTTTGAAAAACCAGCATAATGAAAGTTACTATTATTCAACATAAATTATTTTTTTTAACAAATAAATATTTACTTAATTTGTACTATTTTTACTATAGAGTTTTGGTTAAATATCTTTTAATTTGTCACACTTAAAAAGGTCTAAAGTCTTAACCCTGAAGTCTAAAATTGGATTATTAAGTCCCACTTAAGCTCAAGGATGAGATGACACGATTATTGAGCGTGATTTAATATTTTTTATCAGAATTTCAAAACATCATAATTGCATGATTGACCATTAACGGAGACACGCCCTGCATAATTAGTTCTCAATCGTGAGAAAGACACAGCCTCCAAACGAACGATAACAATTTGTTTTTAATTCGTCAAATCTTCTTCATAGAAAATAGATAAATAAAAATTAGAAAAAAAATACCAAATTAAAAAAAGTGTCAGTAATTGACTGTCACTAAATTAGTCAAAATTATATTTATTTATAGCTGCTGTACTTACTTCATTAAATTAAATTTTAATAGTGATAACCAAAATAGTGTGGATTCTGTTAAAACAATAATCTTCTTATAAAGTGAATAATACTTTAAAGTAAGTAAATAAGACTAAAATTTTGTCATCAATAAAGTAAACCAATTACATTACCTAATTAGGCTTAGGTATATGAACCAGAAGAAATCTTTCGTCTGTCACCGCACTTTTTGCTATTAAAATGGCGCAGGGTTTTGATGTGGACTGGACCCGTTTTTTATGTCCGTTCCGATCGGCGTTTTTGTGACCCTCAAGATAAAGATATTTACATATGTTAGGAGGTCCAGAGAACATTTAAATTGGATTTATTAGTGGTGCAAACTTCGCTGGAGGTAGACGATATTGTAATTAGCTATTGACAACCGGGCCATGTTAACGTTTTTTCAATCGTTTTAATAAAAGTATGTAATTTCCAATTTGTGAAACTTATTGAGGTAGCTAACTTTTTTTATTATAATTCACATTCGCTTATGAGTTATGAGGCAAAGTATCACGCTAAATTATAAACCATCAGCTTTAATGAATAATGTGCGTATCTATAATTGTAGAGCGTTTATTATAATATATTCAGTAAAATTGTGTTAATCCAGCACCTATTTTTTAATATTATTAATCCATAATTGTTATTATTATTATTGATATAATAATTATTGAATTTGTAGGTAATAAGACCATTATTGATTTATATACACTAAATATTCAAAATATTACAGACGGGTTTATAGACAAAGTAAGGTAATTCGACGAGTACAACAAACGGACCGGAACGTATACACGAAACAAAAGAGTGTTATATTAATCGAATTAGAAAAAGGTCTCGTATAAAACCCTTATCAATTAGAGTACAGAAAAACAAATCGCTAGCAAAGTTAATATTTTATTTAGGATCGGAGTGACTCAGAGCAGCAAGCGGTCGAAAGTCAACTTGGATTTTTAAAACTTTCTCAAAGTTAAATCAGCGTTCCCTCGTCTGGTCCCGCACCTGATATAGTAATTCTGCGATTCCCCAATCTACCATTGTGAAGAGGGTTTCGTTTTAAAACCAAAAAGGTTTGTTTAAAAATTCACTATTAGGTAATGGAAAATTATTTGCACATGGAATATTTAAGTGCATATTAAATGTTTATTTTGAAAATAAATACAAAATAACATTTCATTTAAAGAGTAATTAAATGTTGCCATACAGCGAATGGAGGAACAGTATTGTTAAGTATAACAAAAAGCGAGTACTGTATGCCTCTTACGCTTGAAATAAGAACAAACGTGTCATCGACGAAATGATGCGTGTCGACCAATCGGGCGCGAAGGCCGCAAACGACGGTGACGTCACTTCGCCACGGACCAATCAGAGTGGCCTGTCGCCTTCGGTCAACTTAGACTAATTGCCCATGTGTGCATAACGGTAGACTCCTGAAGAACCCGTGCGCGAGAGTTGACACACACACACGCTCACACGCAGCAACTAATTCACAGCTCAAACACAGATTTTTGAACCGACAAATTTTGTCCATAAAATAAGTTCTCATATCAAGCTACCTCTAATTATGATAATGAATATTACATAAAGTCACACAATATAAAATTACAGTTACAGAATTAAACAGTTAGTTTTATTTAAATTCTTGAATTTTAATATTTCAGTTATAAATCTGTGTGCGTGCATATCAAAACTAAATTAATCTGGCATAGACAAAATGACAATTATTATTGTTATATATGTGATTTTTTTGTCAATTTTTTGTGTTAAAAATAAATAGTCAAAAAATGTTGTCTTTTAATTATGAAAAAGTGTGCGACTCGAAGAAAGTGTTTCATAATATGGACAATTTAATAATAATTGTGCGGCATTTCTATTGTTTTATCTAACTTAATTACTACTCGTACTGGCCAACCTTTGTTCTTAATTAATTACTTGTTTATTCATACATCGGTGTAAATTTCTCAGGCTGTGTTGTGGTTGTTCTGCATCAAAACATGTGAGGAAACATGATTTTTTGTATTTGATTAAAAAAATAAATGTGTTTCATCATTTTTTGTATTTTTTTAAACAACATTTAAAAATATATTTATAAAATAAAAATTAAATATATCATTCAGTTGAATGAATTTTACATAACAGGTTTTATACATTATTTAATTTTCAAGACAACAAAAACAATAATTTTACTTGTTTTTAGGGTTCCATAATACATAAGGAACCCTTATAGTTTTGCTCTGTCCGTCCGTCCGTCTGTCTGTCTGTCCGCGCTTCTAGCTTCTATAATTATGAATATAAATGAATGAAATTTGGTATAGTTTTAGATTGTATATAGATCTCGGTTTTGGAATCATAAAATAATAATAATTTTATAGTTTAGGGGTGGCTCTCTATACATGTGAAATGGGGATGAAAAATATTTTTTCATTATGTGGGGTATCGTTGAATAGGTCTTTTAAAATAAAGGTAAAGATTCATAAATGACTTTTTTACAAAGTCTACCATTTTCGAGTAATCGGCCTCCAAAAATGGTTTATAAGATGGTCCCCACCTGGCCTTTCTAAACTATATGAGATTGAAACTTGTCAGTTTCCATGCTGAAAGATCATGCTAAATACTCTTTAGGAAAATTATATTGAGCGAAATCGGACAATACATTTTAAAGTAATTAAAAGAAAACCTATTGCGAGTTGATAGTTACGGAACCCTCCTCAGACATGTCGTGACATGCTCTTGGTTAGGTTATTATTTTTAGTTCGTAAAAATATTGCATTAGGGTCAGTGGGTTACTTTAGTGTCTTCAGTAAAATAATTGTTTTTTTTATTAGATACATAATAAAATACCATAATGCATATATTTTGAAGCGTGACTTAAAATTAATTTTGTTTTTAATTAAGTATATGTCACTTTGATGTCAATGAATAGAAGTAATGATCAATTAATATGTAGTAAAAATAACGCCTTGTAATATCCGTAACAAACAAACAATGATGAAAAGGCAGATTTATTAACGATAAATAAAGATATTAACAATATCTTCCAAACTCTACAGTAAAAATCTTAAAATTTTTATCTTAAAGTTTTTTTGCATTTTATAAATGTTTCAGACTCTACCTAAAAATCTAAAAATATAGAGTCTCGAATTTTTTTGAAAAGTTACCCTGCTTTTAATTACTCGTTATAACTGTCTATTGTTGGATTCTATTCAGTGTCCTTTGGACACTAGAGATGACCAGTCTCCGTTAGTAAATATTGACTCAAAGCTCAGCTATTAAGTAGCTCGTCGTCGCTTGAATAGCGCCCTTTGTGACACAAATGAGAAAGGACAAGACATGTGTTTAATTCTATCTCTACATTTTTTTAAAAACTATTTTTATATGTTTTACATAATTTTTCTAACAAATTAATGACTCTCAATTTTTTGTAGAGTACAGATGATTTGTAGTGATTTGTTAATTTTTTGAACTTTTACGCACACAGAACTACTCTGGCTATTATAATAAACGATTTATATATAAACTTTAAACGATTTACAACAAGATTTGTATCATTTTCAGTTTTTACTTATTGTCACAAAATATGTTTTATAAATCTTATTCTCCATATATTTATAAGTGTTTATTTATTTACCTTGCGCGATGCGTACAGCTGGCATCTTGATTCTCATCTTGATTTGGTCACCTATTTTTAGATCTTTACTAACTTTTATTTTCTGAAATCTTTATCTTAATATGTCCTTATCAGTATCTCACACTTCACATATGCCGCCGGCAGTCCAGCGGCTTATCGTCCTGTTTTTACAGCGCTAGAGATAAAAATACTCTCACAAAATTATCCCTATGAAAAGTCCGACGGCATCTCTCTATAACATTCATAGTCATCTTTTCATTTTTTTCATTTTGACCGATTCAAGTTTTCAGTGAAAATGATTACTTTTTTCTTTTCATGCTGCAAAATTTATTTTCCCAATCATATGGTGTTCATTAGTAGAGTTCGTCTAAGTCTATGTTATCAACACTTGTGCTATTTTGCTTCAATCCTATCTTATCAGTTCCTACCTAGCAGAAATCTTGGTCACTGGCAGCGAAAATGAGCACTTTGTCAAAATTATGTAGAGTTCGTATGTTCACTTCAAAATATAGACAACACTTTTTGAAATTGCAAAGTTTTTAAATGAGTTCATTTGGTGCGTTAATACTAAAATTTACAAAACAACGTAACATATATTGCGAATAATTTAAATAAATGAATTTGTTTATGGTAGAGTATCGCGAATCGCGATGTAATTCGCGCGTGCGGAGCGGTACGAGGCAGGTGCACGGCCGGCCGCCCGCTCTCGCCCGATGTCCGAGAACGTCTGTCCTGTGTCCCTTCGCGCGAGGGCTCTGCGGCCTCGTGTCCACGACTCTTGCCGTCTCTCTCCGCCGGCCGACGACGGCGCGTGCGAGTCCGTATGAAGTAGCCAGGGGTTACTCGCGGTCGCCGCTGCCTCGGCTGCCCGACAGAGACCGCGTTCCTCGCCCTCTACTACCGCTGCGTGGGTGGAAGAGGGATAGGCATAAATCATAAGTGTCGTGCGTTGGTGTGCGTGCGCGGGTGGGGCAAAGATGCAGCGCGTACAAAAGAAAAGGGATAATATTTGCTTGCATATTTCATGACTCGATTAGGAGATGGAATTTTTAATTGAATGGACCCGTGTCGCCCGGTCACTCTATATTTGTTTGAGTCTTTCAGTTCAAGCAGCTTAGACTTGAAACTCTATTTTTTACACCTGTTGATAATTTTATTTCTTTTCGAAAGTTTGCAAAACACTTTATTTACCGTTAAAATATTATTAAAGCCCTAATAGAATAAAATGAATAATTATTTTTATTTTTGCTCCAAAAACCTGAAGAAATGTTATACTCTACAATTATTGTAGCACGGTGCTACGGTTGCTACGAGATTTGTAAATTCTAACATTTATGTTTTTTTTTTAATGAAACTATCTATCCCTTCAGCTTCTTATTGTTTATTTGAATAAAATGTGCTTAAATTTGTAAATTTAATAAATATTTAAGTGAGCTCAGGTGTTGAACTCGAAAAGCCATTTAAAAACCTCAAAAGTAAACTATCTCATACAATATTAAAATATTATAAATAGTTTTCAATTGCTAAAAGCAACACGTAGCCGGCTACGATATTTCACTCTCGCTCTCGCAAGTTTCGGAGCGCATTTTTTACCCCGGCGTTATTTTACTTAAGACGCTGCGAAGATCTCGGTCGGTCCTTGACTTTAATAAGTTTTATGAGTGTCAGTCGGGACTCCGGACTCCGGGACTTAACTGGCGCGCGAACGGGTGAAAAAGAACTTTTTCGTAATTGTTTCTGAACTGATTCTGCGAACTTATAGACCCGCTTTTGAAATATTCTATTTTTAAACGGACATTTCTTTCAAATGTTTATTTGAGATGGTTAGTTAGCATTTTACTGCTAAGAATTTTGAAATGTAGATTTGATATAAATGAATTTGTTGTTAAATAATTAAATATTGCATTTTAAGTTATACTTAACTAAAATATTACGAGACACTAGATAAAGTTTTATGTCAACGATATAATACATATATTTTTATTATTATTACAAACTATACCCCTTTAATATTTTAAACTTTAAATTTGCCTGAAAACATTCAGTACGTCTGTCCCTTTCCAATCTTTCAATAGTTTCAGCGAAAATAGAGATAGCTAGGGGTAGTCGTTTTCTCTAGTGGGAAATGAAACTCAATGACCGATGTATGTTCATCTCGTTCATATGTAGGAGTGTGTGGTGTATTGAAGGGGAAAGGGAGAGATATATGCCCTCATATATCGGGAGGTTTTGGGAGGTTCAGGACGCTACTCGACGCTAGACGGCGTAAATGTCGGGCCCTCTGAACGAACCCTCTGAGGTTTTTATCAAAAACGACCCCCTTTATAACCCTCACGGCTCTGGCATAGCAGTACAAGTCTTCATTCCTACGTGCGAGGGACATTTGACATAACAATAATTTCTATAAATTGTGGATGTTTACTAGGGTAATAATATTCAAGTTAAAATCTAAAAGATTAGCGTTAATTACGTCCAAACATACTTTAACTACACCAATCACTAAAGTTCTATATTATTAGTAGCCTGGTAGGAAATGCCACGAGGCCCGCCCAAGCCCGCCTGGGTACTAATTTTGTGCATAAGGTATAAAAAGAACATAAATTATTGAATATCTGATACACGGGAGAAGATTTCTATCCTGCTTAAGATCTTATTCCACTCACTAACTTTCTATCCCTACAAATTTGTAACTTTTTTGTGGTTTCGTCTTTCCTCGCAGTAAATGTGTCACCAAGTTTTTTGTCTCCGGTAATGGGAGATATAATTGAACGCTTTTGACAGATGTGGGACAGGATACTGAAAATTACTCAAAACGAGACATCGGAGTATCAGATTTTAAATGCATCTAAATTTTAGAAGCATTTACTGAAAGGGATGTAATTTTTTTTAACGGCTTATTCCATATTTGTGAATAATGAAAAATAATTAAGAAACAAATATTATCGATCACTACAATCCCCTCAGCAGGGACTTAGGCTGTTCCTACCACGCTAGACTACTTCGGGTTGGCAACATCAAAATTTTCACACTTTTAGTCTCTCAAGCAATCTTACACTCAGTAGACCATTGTAGCAGAGTACATCTTCAAGCAGCGAAGACTGACCACTTGATGGCAAGCGATTACCGCCCATGGACACATGCAACACCAGAGGAGTAACACATGTAACACACCTGGTGATGCGCACGTGAGTTCCTGGTCCTTAAAATCCCATACCCCCCTTAGGCCTCCGATAACCTCGCTCACTCAGCGAAACACAACGAGTTTCAGCGAAACACATCAGTTTTTAGTGATATTTATCCGGTATTTATCCGGTCGAGTCCATTCGTGCTAAAGCATGGCTCTCCCAAGTACGAAAGAAAGTTTTGTTCTTATCTTCACCCGCCATACTGCTGTCTCTGGCAGTTTTTTTTCAATATTCAAAATTTCAGTATTCTAGTACCTATTATTTCATGTTATTTGAAAACTTTAAATTAGTTTTCATACGGATTAACTTAGGGCCACCAGCTTGCGATTTTTAATCGATCCATAGTTTAGTCACAAACGTACCTCGATGGTTTGGTCGGTCGATTATTAATCGTCTATACAATATTATATATAACTCCATACTGACTACCGAAACTATCAAACTATCGGCCGATTCAAAATCACGAGTGCGCAGTGTCTCTTACTGGTTATAATCAGCAATCGTATAATCGACTAAAAAAACATTTAATTAAGCAATAGAACCTAAACCATACGAATTTTATTACCTAGCCGCGCCTCCTTATATTTATTTGTTTGATTGGGGCGACATAAAACTGTCAAGTTAACAGTTATATTTTTAGCACCTTGCGGCGATGTCGCACCCCACGATTTCCAGCTATTTTTGTAACGCTTAGCGATAGTAATAAATATGTAACTTTACTAGAAGGTTGTGACAATTCTGATACAGTTAGGCGGTAAACAATTAGTTAAAAAAAACGATATCATCGGATAAATATTACATTATAAATGATTAGTTCAATGTAATATACATTTTGTTACACGTTGAAGTTTATCAATCTGTCACAACATTTACATTTTTTTTCTATATCTGAGGCAAAAGAACTATTATAAAGTTCAAAGTTAAAAAGTAAAAATATATAAATAATAAGACAACAATTATAATTTCCTTATAATATATTCATATGAAATATTAAGAGCGAATATCGACCACCACCACCTACGACTTCAAGTAAAAATTAATACGTTTGTATAAATACACAATCAAACAAAAATGAATATGATTCCAATTTTTATAATCTTGAGTGTATATTAGTGCCTCGGCGGGAGGAACCCGCGACCTCTGGCTTAAGAGTCGACGCGCTAACCACTAAGCCACAGTCGTCGTCGAAAATAAAAAGGGATTGCAATTCCAATGTTTCGCTAAATCTCGAGAACGGTAGGATCGATTTGGCTAATTTTGATCTTGACAATTGCGGGAAAAATACTAAAAAATAAATAATTAGAAAAATAAAAAAAACCCGACTGAAAAAAAAAACCTAATATACCTAAGATACCTAACGCACTAAAAAGACTGAAACAAGACCGTAAATTCACAGTACTAAAACCTAATTCAACCTCTATTTTAGTTTAACAGATTACACTATATAATTTATTTTCGTACGATATATAATTTGTAAATGGGTCCCGCCTGCTAACAAACACCATGACAATTATTTCACTTCACATAATCTTCAACCCATAGTGTAATCTGTTAAACTAAAATAGAGGTTGAATTAGGTTTTAGTACTGTGAATTTACGGTATTGTTTCAGTCTTTTTAGTGCGTTAGGTATCTTAGGTATATTATGTTTTTTTTTGCAGTCGGGTTTTTTTTATTTTTCTAATTATTTATTTTATTTTAGACTTTTTAGTGTTCTGTATGGCATATATTTATGAAATAGAGTGTGTTTTATTATGACTTTTGTAAATTGGACAAAATTTATTATTATTATAGCGTGTGAAACAAAATAAAAATAAAAATTATAATTGACGTAAGCGGTTCAATTCCTGAAGAGAGTTTTGGTCGTGTGGTTGACTAACAATAGTCAGTCTCGTTTTACTCATAATATAATTAACTATACCGGGTATAACAAAAATGCGTAATTGGGTCCAACATTTTTATTTTTTATATATTTAAAGCTAAATACGACTATGTATTTGAATCCATTGATTACAAATTTATTCAATAGATTTCATTAAAATGATTGTAATTATTCCTGATTAAATTTAAATACATGGCATATGTGTATTTTTGAAATCTCCATTTAATTTCCTTTATTTTGATACCAATGTCGATAAGTTTGGTTAAAAAAAAATTTGAATTGCTGGCGCCAAAATACGCCATTTTGTCATTTTTTTTAAAAAAAGCTATCTAAGGACACTTGGGTTATTGAGACAAATCTAACGATACCTTAATTGTCGAAATCCATCCAGCCGTTTGGAAGATACGTGGGAATAAAGGAATTTACATACATACATACATACATACAAGATACGCACGAAAAACATAACCCTTCCTGACAGTCGGGTAAAAAGGACGATTGTATTTTCCCATACTAACTGTTGACTGTGTTCAATTTGTCACTTGACTGTCAAATAAAGGTGCGGTAAGTTTACCTGTTTCGTTATTTATTTATTCCAGTTCATAGTTAAGACAGAACAACGTGTGCCGGGACAGCTAGTAAAATAAAATAAAATTGGATAGTAAGGCATAAATTAAGTTATTATACCATACTTTAAAATTTTTTGAAGAAATAATCTTAGCAAGGGATAAAATATTTCGGCCTTTGGTTGCATAGGATGAAAATAACATTTCAGTCGTCACGAAAACAAAATGTGTTGGACACACATGCTTGTCCTTGAAAAGGGACCCGACGTGGTCTATTTTGGTCCTCGCTAGCCCTTCTTACCGCACTCACAAAAACATCTTACATGTTTGGTTTTGGTATCAAAAAAATAAATATTAATAGATAGTATGACAAATAAATTGCTGTTTTGAAATAGGCTCCAATTATCAAGTAGGTATGTAATGATATTCTTTAGTAAATTTGCCAAGACTTATCACATTTTGAGCAAATAATATATAATACTCGTATAAACATCTCCTTGGTAGAGCTTTTAGTGCTGTATAAATTTTTTCTCATTACAAATTTTAATTAGGCTAAGGCACAAGACCTTTTTGCTATCTGGACTAGTTATGTTTGTAATGCAATATCTTATACTTTAAACGAGACGATCTTGTATATATAATCGGTATCTCGACAACGGCTACAAGTATTACCATGAAATTTAGTATGCAGGGAGTTTTGGGGAAGAAAAATCGATCTAGCCAGGACTTATCCCTTAGAAACTGCGCATTTTTAAGCAATATATGTTTTTTATTTCTTCGTTCAACAATATATCAATAATTTCGACTCTCTTACGTCAGTCTGATTGGGAGCTTGGGATGCGTACCTGCGAATAATTTTTGCATAACCTCTCGGGCGCCCCCTAGTGTTTATGTCCTAGGTCATCAGGCGTCCTGTTCAAATCTGACGTATGACCTAACGTCATACGTCATGACGTGAAATTTTCTTTAATAAATATTTAATATAATCTAAAAAAATTAACAAGTGGAATTATTTCGAGTGTCTAATCGCACAAGTTTGTAAAATCACACATTTGTTGTCGAAAAAAGCATTTAAAAAACAATTTAAGACGCTAGACACATTATAAATATACTAATAATATTAAAAAAAAGTTATTTTGTTAGTATAAATTAGACACTATATCCTCTGCTTAAGAAAATTGCAAAAAACAATAGTTTAAAGCGAATGCGTTATGTCAAAAATAATCATTGTAAGAGACGCGAGTTCAAAAGCCTTTTTGGACCTGATTATCCACATAAAATGTATCTTTTATGGTCTCCTATTAAACCTTACCTAATATAGAGTTTTTAAAAAAAATCATGTATATTAAGTGGCCCGATCATTAAAAATCTTAGAATACAAAAAAACGGTAAAAATACCACTCTTACATAACAGGCTGCTAAAAGATTAACAGTTTGATGTTTTTACATATGAGCTGTTTTGTCAAAAACTACACAAAATATAGAACCAAAATAAATAAACACATTTCTAAGGCTTTTCTAGAGATACTAAAAATTGTTTAAAAAATTGACAAAATTTCATAGTTATGTAAAAACTTACGAACAAAATATCTTTGGAGTCGTCTTTCGTCAATTTTTTTTAAATTTGGAAATTTGGAATGGGGTTCGAATCCCGATAAGATAAATATTTTTGTGATTATTATTATTTCTTTTTGTTTCATATTTTTTATTTATTTTTATTATTTTATCGTTCTACTAAAACACCAAGCAAAGCTCGGTCTCCCTGGTACTTTATAATTATACGAGTGTAGTTTTATAATTTAATACTAGGTATATTATTGTAATGCAAACGCGTAATTAAGATAGATGCCTGTAGCCGGGTATGAATCAACTCGGCGCCTACGACGCTGCCTGCTCTAATCAACTGTACACCCAAATAAGTAGCTCCTAGTGATGTTACTTGGTATCGATAAAGTAAGAGAATTATTATTCTTATATAATTAAAATTTGTCTTTATTTTCTGGGGATCTGCAAATTATTACTTGTTTAATTAGCTTGTTTAAATATAATTTGTTTATCAGTTTGTCTTTATGAGTAGAATAACATTATATTACCATACATCTTTGGAAAATCGCAAATAAAATATGTTTTGCAAAATCGATTACAGAAACTTTGGGCACAAATGTTTCTGCTTACTGATGTAGAGACGCTTAGGCGGAAAAATAAACCGTGAAAAAATTTTACATAGAATATAAAAGTAGGCGCAGCTGAGTTCAAAATAATTTTATTAATATAAATTTTAGTCAATTAAAATCATCTTTGTGAGGTCAATGATATTTTCAGCGCCGTAGACTTATTCATACTAGACTTTTTTTTCCTTTTTTTTCTGTCTAATCTTGTTTAGACCAGGGATATCCAATCAGTTGGCGCGTTCTACATGGGGGGCGTAGAATGATTTAGGGGCCCCGCTGTAGCTGTTTGTTATTTTTATGAAAATAGCACAATGCAACTTTTTATTAAAATTGTTCAAATTCTTAATTGTACACATTTGTGCAACCGATGCGAAGTTAGCGACACTATTTCTGATTGATATTGAACTGCCCAAAGTATTGCAAGAAGAAGCTTTGGACGTGATAAATGATTCGACTGCACGAGATAACTTCAGCCACATGCGAGGTTACTGAGTTAAAATAAAATAGAACGCTATTTATTATTGTTGGCAAAGAAGCTCTGCGTCTTCTTTCAACATTCTCGACTACCTACCTTTGTGAACGTAGTTTTTCAACGTGGTAGCTACCGTCAACATCTGCTAGTTTATAGCGCAATAATTGTCGAGGTGGATACTTTCACCTACATTTACTGCACGCCCGCGACTTTGTTTAATATAATATATCGATATGACACTGCAGCACTACGCGTCACACAGTGTAAGGACAGTAGCTAACGCCAACGTCCGCTAGTTTATAGCGCAATAATTGTCTAGGTGGATCCTTTCACCTACATTTACTGCACGCCCGCGACTTTGTTTAATATAATATATCGATATGACACTGCAGCACTACGCGTCACACAGTGTAAAGACAGTAGCTACCGCCAACGTCCGCTAGTTTATAGCGCAATAATTGTCTAGGTGGATCCTTTCACCTACATTTACTGCACGCCCGCGACTTTGTTTAATATAATATATCGATATGACACTGCAGCACTACGCGTCACACAGTGTAAGGACAGTAGCTACCGTCAACATCTGCTAGTTTATAGCGCAATAATTGTCTAGGTGGATCCTTTCACTTACATTTACTGCACGCCCGCGACTTTGTTTAATATAATATATCGATATGACACTGCAGCACTACGCGTCACACAGTGTAAGGACAGTAGCTACCGCCAACGTCCGCTAGTTTATAGCGCAATAATTGTCTAGGTGGATCCTTTCACCTACATTTACTGCACGCCCGCGACTTTGTTTAATATAATATATCGATATGACACTGCAGCACTACGCGTCACACAGTGTAAGGACAGTAGCTACCGCCAACGTCCGCTAGTTTATAGCGCAATAATTGTCGAGGTGGATCCTTTCACCTACATTTACTGCACGCCCGCGACTTTGTTTAATATAATATATCGATATGACACTGCAGCACTACGCGTCACACAGTGTAAGGACAGTAGCTACCGCCAACGTCCGCTAGTTTATAGCGCAATAATTGTCTAGGTGGATCCTTTCACCTACATTTACTGCACGCCCGCGACTTTGTTTAATATAATATATCGATATGACACTGCAGCACTACGCGTCACACAGTGTAAGGACAGTAGCTACCGCCAACGTCCGCTAGTTTATAGCGCAATAATTGTCTAGGTGGATCCTTTCACCTACATTTACTGCACGCCCGCGACTTTGTTTAATATAATATATCGATATGACACTGCAGCACTACGCGTCACACAGTGTAAGGACAGTAGCTACCGCCAACGTCCGCTAGTTTATAGCGCAATAATTGTCGAGGTGGATCCTTTCACCTACATTTACTGCACGCCCGCGACTTTGTTTAATATAATATATCGATATGACACTGCAGCACTACGAGTCACACAGTGTAAGGACAGTAGCTACCGCCAACGTCCGCTAGTTTGTAGCGCAATAATTGTCTAGGTGGATCCTTTCACCTACATTTACTGCACGCCCGCGACTTTGTTTAATATAATATATCGATATGACACTGCAGCACTACGAGTCACACAGTGTAAGGACAGTAGCTACCGCCAACGTCCGCTAGTTTGTAGCGCAATAATTGTCTAGGTGGATCCTTTCACCTACATTTACTGCACGCCCGCGACTTTGTTTAATATAATATATCGATATGACACTGCAGCACTACGAGTCACACAGTGTAAGGACAGTAGCTACCGCCAACGTCCGCTAGTTTGTAGCGCAATAATTGTCTAGGTGGATCCTTTCACCTACATTTACTGCACGCCCGCGACTTTGTTTAATATAATATATCGATATGACACTGCAGCACTACGCGTCACACAGTGTAAGGACAGTAGCTACCGCCAACGTCCGCTAGTTTGTAGCGCAATAATTGTCTAGGTGGATCCTTTCACCTACATTTACTGCACGCCCGCGACTTTGTTTAATATAATATATCGATATGACACTGCAGCACTACGAGTCACACAGTGTAAGGACAGTAGCTACCGCCAACGTCCGCTAGTTTATAGCGCAATAATTGTCGAGGTGGATCCTTTCACCTACATTTACTGCACGCCCGCGACTTTGTTTAATATAATATATCGATATGACACTGCAGCACTACGAGTCACACAGTGTAAGGACAGTAGCTACCGCCAACGTCCGCTAGTTTGTAGCGCAATAATTGTCTAGGTGGATCCTTTCACCTACATTTACTGCACGCCCGCGACTTTGTTTAATATAATATATCGATATGACACTGCAGCACTACGAGTCACACAGCGTAAGGACAGTAGCTACCGCCAACGTCCGCTAGTTTATAGCGCAATAATTGTCGAGGTGGATCCTTTCACCTACATTTACTGCACGCCCGCGACTTTGTTTAATATAATATATCGATATGACACTGCAGCACTACGAGTCACACAGTGTAAGGACAGTAGCTACCGCCAACGTCCGCTAGTTTGTAGCGCAATAATTGTCTAGGTGGATCCTTTCACCTACATTTACTGCACGCCCGCGACTTTGTTTAATATAATATATCGATATGACACTGCAGCACTACGAGTCACACAGTGTAAGGACAGTAGCTACCGCCAACGTCCGCTAGTTTGTAGCGCAATAATTGTCTAGGTGGATCCTTTCACCTACATTTACTGCACGCCCGCGACTTTGTTTAATATAATATATCGATATGACACTGCAGCACTACGAGTCACACAGTGTAAGGACAGTAGCTACCGCCAACGTCCGCTAGTTTGTAGCGCAATAATTGTCTAGGTGGATCCTTTCACCTACATTTACTGCACGCCCGCGACTTTGCTTAATGAAAATTAAAATAAATTAGGAAGCAGAGTCCTAAAATAAGGGGTCGTCCACATATTACGTCACACAAAATTTCGTCTCCCCCCCCCCCCCCCCCCCCTATGTCACGCTTTTTTAGGATCCCTTCAACATGTAGATAGGTACGTTTGGCATGGGTTTTTAAACTATTAGGTTATGTATGCCCATGATGTAAAATATCAAGCATTGAATTTTACAAAATGTATCTCAGTGTTAAGTTAAATGGAACTTACATCTCATGGGGATTAAGGTCACAAGATTTAAAATACCTTCATTTGAATACGGCCATCTAGACCTACACCTAAAAGACGACTAGTTGTTGCTTTCGTCCATAACATTTTGAATGCGTATTTTTTTACATTTTCTGTGTTTCTTTTTCTTTCCTGACTGGGTTATGTTTTAAACGGGTATCTTGTATGTATGTGTGTATGTATATATGTTTGTAAATTTCTTTATTCCCACATATCTTCCAAACGGCTAGATAATTTTCGACATTAAAGTATCGTAAGAATTGTCCCAAAACCCCAATTGTTCTTCGATAGCTAGTTTAAAGAAAAAATATAAAATGGCTGATTTTGGCACCAAATTGTAAGTAGTCCAAAAACTTCTTTTTAAACAAACCTATCGAGTATCAAAATAAAGGAAATTAAATGGAGATTTTAAAAATATACATATATAATTTATTTACATTTATTCAGCAATAATTACAATCATTGTAATTAAATCATTCGAATAATTTTGTAATCAATTAAAATAGTTTTTTTTTGCTTTAAATCGACCAAGTCTGTTGGATAAACTAAAAAATCTGAAATGAAATAATTAATAAAATAAAAAACCCGACTGCAAAATAAGACAGATACCTAAGCAACGCACTGAAAAGACCCAAACAAGATTGAGAAAACAGACTAGGTACATTATGAGCTGAAAGCCTAAGTGAAATAATTGATATTACGTTTGGTAGCAGGCGGGACTCATTCATTTTTGTACGATTTATAATTTACAAATGGGTCCCGCCTGCTACCAAACATAACGTCAATTATTTCACTTAGGCTTTTAGCTCATAGTGTACAATTTTCACCCTTCTACCACCAACTCTTATTTTTTATAGCGATTTTAATATATCTTTCTTTTGGTCCACAGTTCAGCAATAGGGTTGACACTATATTTCATGTTCGTCCCGACAATGACAGAACAACGTCTGTCGGGTCAGTTAGGTAAATTTATATTAATATTACACAAACGGTTTCGACTAGATAAGTCATCGTAAGGTGTGAGTCGAAACCGACCGGGCCGAGTAATTTAATAAATTTTATGTTAAATTAAATACCTTATTAATTGGAAAAAGTGCAAGAAGTTCCGTGTTTTATTACTGTATTCATGTTAATATATTTGCAGTGAGTCCAGCAGTTCAAATATTAAAATGGCTTAATTGGTTAATGTGAAAACTGCTACAGCGTAATTTGTTTGTGCAGAAGGTAGATTCTGCTAACGCCCGAAATTAATAACGTATATAAAATCTTAGATTCTCAAACAAAAATTTACGTAAATTGACGTGTATTTAATCCTAGGTTCGTTGAAATGTATTGAAATCTTGATCTCAGATAGCTAAAATGAGATTAAGGTTGATTATTAATTTCGGGCGTTAGTAAATCCGGCAATAATACAGTCACGATCTAGTCCCGATATGTTAAAACTACAAAATGGTATTCTCATAAACGTCAAACCGACGTCAAACTCGTTTTGATTGGTGCAAACTCCAAAAATCAGTTTATATTATATAGTAGATATCAAGACGATTCATTTATAATTCAATAAAAGTAAAACTAAAGTGTAAGTTAATTACGAGAATTAGTGTTCGTATGATTCACTGCAAATTTAAACCACATAGACTTTAGCAAGATACAGGAAAACGAAGTTACTGCCATCTCAATATATCTATGATCTAAATTACTTACCAAACCTTATTTACCTTACCAAACATACAACGATTCTGAAATTCTTATAAAAGTATTCAATTAACACAACACATTAGTTACAAACTTACACATTCTTGTAACATTCTTACTTTATATCACACACACCAAGATACTATCACACACTATTTAAATAATATTCATTTTACAATTTATTAGTTAGTTTTAATAGTAATGAGCACTACTGTTTAAGTTTTTTTTTTTTAATTTTAATCCCCTATCTTCCCCCATACGACAGGTTTTGCCTAGTTTGGGGGACAGAAAAAACACTTAATGTTTGTTTTATTTAACAATTAACAATTAATGCATATATGCCAAATGCTTCTAAATGCATCAAATCAATCATATGACCTTTTGATCTGACATGCTACGCCTACGGGGTTCTCACGGTGACTCATCTTACGAAATGTTGGCTAATACCCCATCAAGAATTAATATGTACGATTGTTACTATTGTAAAGCCTTAGATAAATAAGGCTCATTGGGAATGATTGAGATATTAGATTTTGTGGCTAGTTGACCTACTTAAAGAGTATTTAATCCTAATAGATGATCTTTTATATTATAATACTATAACCTTCTATCATTGATGAGAGAACGACGTAGACGAGGTAGTTAGGTATTGGTGATGATGATGAATCCTACTTATGTGATGAGTTTAAGATGATTAATTATAACAAGAGGTCGAAATTCGCCCAAAATAATTTATATAATTTTTAAGTTTGAACTTTATAAGGGTTCTTATGCCTCTTAGAAAAAAAAAATGTTTTGGCAAATTGAAAAACGTCAACGTGTAACAAAATTGTATCTATGAAACGCACGGTAGTGTGTGTTAATAATGTGAGATAGTGTGTGTAGTTATTAATTTTATGTATTTCTAAGCATTATTTTAAAAAATATTAGCTTTTTCCAAACAAACTTCCTCCTCGTAAACTTTTAACTTTGATTTTGAATTTACCGGCCAAATTTCATACCCCTCTGGATGTACAATTCTCGTGTAACTGTACTGAAAGTTTTTGCTCTACATACTAATATAATAATGACACTTTATGTGATCCATACAGTACGAGGTGCTGGTAGAATACACTTACGAGCACCTACGTCCCAGTGTGGCGTGGGGTTCCTATAACTCCATTCCTACCGGCTTCACTTACCACTTACCTTTTGAAGACCCTCATCCAAATCCCTACCGGCTACTATACAGGCTTCCCTACAAAGAACCAGCCTTCACCACTGCTTAATTTATTATATTTTCAAGATATTTACCTACAGACAAGACATTTATGGAATTTGGATGATTAACAGAGAGACATAACTGGTTACCTTCTGAAATCCTGCAACTATTATAAATGTGAAAGTTTTTGGGGTTGGATGTATTGATGTTTACGACTATTTCACGCAAAAATGACTGAACGGATTTTGATGGTATTTGGTATGGTAGTAGTTTAGACTCTGTATTAACATATAGGCTAATTTTAATCACGAAAAAGTGTAGTTTTTCCATGGGATACTGTATTTACGCGGGCGGAGCCACGGGCAACAGATATTTGGTCATATTATGTTTCCTGACGCAACTGATGACAATAACGTCAAGCTGCTAAACATTCATTTCCCTAAACTGTACATATGAATTAAATCAGTTAGCTGGCCTGCTAAAAGTTCATGGTTAGTTCCGTGCGAGGTACCACCGGGTACCAAGTATTGACCGGTGCGATTCCTCACTTGTTCCGGGTCACTAGCTGTACTTGGTTTCGACCACTGAATCCAATTAAGAATAATAATTATGGAACTATAGGTTTTTTCGCGGCTCCGCCCGCGTATATGCAGGATCCCACAGGAACACCGTACTTTTTCGGGATAAAAAGAAGTTTATGTGCTAATCCAGAGCTCAAACTACTACTGTACAAAAATTTCATCATAATCCGTTATATAAAAAAACTTTTTGCCTGAAAGAGTAACAAACATCCAGCCATAGATTCATCCCCAAAAACTTACATATTTATAATAGTTATAGTTTTATAATAGGTAGGTACTATGAATACAAATGCAATTCACATTTTGTGCGTGATTTGGATAATTTTGTTCGCAGAGTATCTGCCTAGTTTCCCACTTTTATCTAAAACTTCGTGGTTATTACAGTTACCTATAAAATATTATGATGGACATTTCAAATGTAATCAATTAGTCATCTGCGTTGGTTCTGTGTTTTTAATTGACAATTTACACTTTAAACGAGAGAATCTTGTATATATAATCGGTTTCTCGGGAACGGCTGCAAGTATACCTCATGGTAATTCATTAATTACCTCATGATAATTTATTATGACGTAATTTATTGGAACGAAGTTCCGTATTGCGCGTTGCGAAAGGGGGCTAGACGGAAAAAATTAAGACTAAAAGTTGTAACGACACCTTTTGCTATAGTTGTAAGCCGTGCGGCGTGCGCGCGTTTCCCTGTCTGTCTCTCTCTCTCTCTCTCTCACAATTATTACTAAAATTGAGACTACTGATTAAGTTTATATTACATTATATTTGTTAATAATAAAAAAAAATTATTATAAATTAAAAAAATATATATATTACAATTCTTTCACTAATTAATCGAAAGGAACTTCGTTCCATCCGGGTGTCCCTTGACACCTCTCAAGTTTTATATATTAAACTTTATTACTAAATAAATTTTGTATGCAGGAAGTTTTGGGGGTAAAAATAGATCTAGCTAGGTCTTATCCCTGGGAAACTGCGCATTTTTAAGCTATATATGTTTTTTCTTTCGTCGTGCAACAATATATCAATAATTTCGACTCCAATATGTCAGTCCAAATTGCAGTCTGGTATGCGTATTTATAATTTTTTCTTTGTTCGAAAATTCGAAACGTGGTGGATGCGAATCCCGGTCAGATAAATATTTTTGTGATTCTTTGAATTTTTTAAATTTCAAAAACACACAGCAAAACTCGGTTACCCAGGTACTAAAATTGACATTTTTACTATAGCTAATCAATTAGTAATAATCTGAGTGTGTGTTTTTTACCTTATTTAATCAATACTAATAAGTGTTTTCTACGTAGGAGTCTAAGTACATAAATTGTATTTCGACCCCAAGTCAAGGGTATTATAAAAACAGTGACGGTAATTTTAATTTATTCATATTGGCACTCAAAATGACAACAGGACAAAGGCATTATGTCAATCAGCGCACCTATGACCCTGCCCCCTGGTCAAGTTCGCCTCTAATTCATTCCTGATGACTCCGGGCAAGGTTAGGCGTTGTGTTGGGAGTTATAACATTTACATACAAACGTTATGGTGTGACTAGACGCTGCGTCTTGCAGGTTGCAGGTTTGTGCAGGACTGTCGGCTACATGTTATATTAGACTAGATATTCAGCTGTATCGTGCGAAAAACAGGATCAAAATAAGTTTTTTTACCCGTCTAAGGCGAAGCCAAAAGGAAGGGTGTAATGATTTTGGCAGTCTATATGTAATATGTATGTTCGTTCCACTGCAGCGCCTTAACTACTGATACCGATTTTAATAAATGAGATGTCAATAGATTCGTAATAGTAGCCCGGGTAGCACAGGATACGTAATTTACGTAGTCGGGTTATAGTTTCCATTAAAAATAAAGTTATTTTCTGTTGAATTAATTAGATAGAGTAATATTTTCAGAACATTTACTACTGCAGCGTTGTAAGTTTTCGAAAGATCACATAACTATATACCAAAAGTCTACAACATTAATTAATGTTTTAAAAATACCCCTAAACTCATAGACGTATATATTAAAGTATTCAGTTAAATGGCCCCATTTTTTGAGAATTTTGGGGCCATTTTGACATTTGATTTATAATGAAACCAAAATGAAGTAACTTTTCATTGTATGAAGTTTTGTTCTGTCAAATGTACGTCACGGCCTATCTTGAGTTTTGAAATCTTTGCCTAAACTACTAAATATTTTCTAAACATTAAAACTTTTTAAAAAGCCTTCGACTCGTAGTCCTGGCATAATTAGCAAACAAAATAGACCTTGTATGCAAAGTCTTATGCATTACAGGGCTAGTTCATGGCTCGTGTGTAGTAAAATGCTAAAGATTGTACAGCGTGTAGATGGGCTTTAATCGGCGTCCACAAGGGGTCACTTTTTTGTCATGCATTGTCATTAATATAATTGCTGCATTCATTACGCCTTATCACCATGGAATAGAGTTGACATTTGCACCGACAGAATATTTTACACCTTTTTCTATCAATAACCTTAGGTTTTTTGTATATAGTTGTTATCCTTTTGTTGTTGGAAACAAACAATTTTGTTTGACAATTTTAAATTTAATAGTCATTACAGCGATTTAATAATTGATGGTAACAGGTAGGTATGTGATGGATGTAACTAAGTTGTGATCATTGATGACCTCTATGGCTCAATGGTTGAGCGCCATTGAGCCATACTTGAGGGTTGGAATCCCGCCAAAGGAGAAAAATAGTTTTCTGTTTTCCTGGGTCTTGGATGCGAATTAAATAGTGTATAACATAAAACAAATCTATTTTAATAAAAGGAGATGTCCCTACTGACTGACTGACGTATAGACGCTTGCATAACCGTAGAAGCTAATAGTGGAAACGTGAAATTTGTACAGCTGTTTTAATTTATAACGTAGATGTACATTAACGGTGCCATCCGATCTATGCGACCGCGACGCGAGACCACGACCCGCGACCGCGACGCGAGACCACGACCCGCGACCGCGACGCGAGACCACGACCCGCGACCGCGACGCGAGACCACGACCCGAGATCGCGACGCGAGACCAGCAAACCAGCCAATCAGGTTCTCTGGGCACGCTCACCGGTGGCGCGACGCGGGTCGCGGGCATTGTACAGTGCTCCACTTAAATTCATAGTAAGCAGTGGCTCCGCGACACTTTTTCGGTCTCGGGTCGCGATCTCGCATCGCGCATCGCATGCATCGGAAGGCTACCTTTAGAAAGGATTTTAAAATATTTCACCTTTAAAGGGGTGAAATAGGGGTTCAAAGTTTGTATGGATTTTTAAAAATCTGCACCGATTTAGACGAAAATTTATATTTAAAAGTTAAAAAATATGTCCAAAAAAACTGATATACTAATCTACAATAGCTAGTCTTATTAAATGTATTTCGTACTTTATTCTTTGACGGTATCTCATCTTTTGTAAAAAAAATCCTTTATGTATATATTTTTGACGATCGATAAAAATAAAAAATTGTAACAAAAATGGGACAATCGTCACTTCAAAGTTCAATGTAAAAAAATATCTATAACTATTAGCACAATTTTCGGCGAATCCGAAAGGCAACACTTAAAGCTATAGTGTCATTCAGACATCGAATTAAATCGAATACGATACTCGATGTTATCTATCTGCTGTCGACAGAATATCGATAATCTCAAGTAACACAGCTATAGAAATAACAAAGGCAATTACTAAGGCAAATTTGAATAGACGAAAAGAGGCGCTAAAAGACCATTGTGTTTCGAGTCTTAGAGTAAATATTGTGACAATAGTGTGTCGTGTTACTTGAATGCATCTAATAGCTTCTATTTTCGTCAATAGCCCATAGAATTTAGTTCAAATGTCATAATTTTATGCTGAAATTAAATTTCGTTTGAATATAAAGCGACTGCCGCTTGGTGTGCCCAAGCTTTTTCAAACAAGATATTATAATTTTATCAAGTGTAATAGCGATGATGATTATCACAATGATTTGAATACTGAGTGTTAGTGGAAAAACGAAAATTTTATATTTAAGGATGATTATTATCCATAAATAAAACAATAACAATTCGAAGTATTATAGATAATGCTGATAATGAAAATAAGAGTGTAACACGTGGTAATTTGCTAAACTAAACATTTCGACACGATCCTGGAAACGAAAGCTCACTCGACTATATACAAACCAATTCAGAAAGACCCCTGACAAATAGAGTTACGAAACAACAACGGGTCAATATATGTGGACGGTAATGACGAATCCTGGTGTAGTAAGCGGTGAAAAGTAGTCAGATATGACGAGGAGAATACTAGCACACAATCACTAATAAGTAGCTCACCTTAACTGCAAAATGATACTTCCCTGATACTAGGTAGAAAAATACTACTACAAAGTTTTTGGCAACTTTTATGTTTATCTCAGTTAACAAAAGTATTCGTATAATCTGTTTTAAACTTAAAATGTGTCTACACAATGCCTCACCAGTAGGTTAACTTAAAGGGTAACATAAATGCGTTTAAAATGCATAATTTATAACGCGGGGTAGCGTTCGTAACTCATCAAAAATTTGCTGCATATTTATATTTTTGCTATATTTCAGCAACAACTTTTATAATTTACAATCCACAAGGCAAATCTTGATCTGTTGCGATTCCAAATTCAAATAAAAGTCAAACAATAGCGACGAGGCCGGAATCGCAATTGCGGTGTGGGTGCCATGTGGGCCGGAGGTCAGCGAAATTGATCAAAAACAGGCCAACTTAGGTCATAGGACATAAAAGCTCAAAATTAATTAAAACTCTTTGACAGGCATAAAATAACATAGAGGACCTTCCAATATGGTATTTTCCTGTATTTTTTATTACATAAATGGATCATATTGGATGTGCTCTGAAAAATAAGATCAGTTTACAAAAGGAATAGTGTGCTAAAAATCAAAATTTTCAAAGATATTGCGGATTGTTTGAAGCACTTTTGTGAGTCTCGTGAAAACGCCCCTTATAAAAGTCGTACCAGTAGGTGACATCACACGCTAGTAATGTTTCTACGAAATGTATGGCCATATGCACAAAATTTCTGATATCTCGTAATTTTGCGCGTTTATGTTGATACATACCATAGTAAATCTTTTTGTATTTGATGTAAGTAAACTAATAATGAAGGTTTTATACACTAATGTTTAAAACAATATTTCAACTTTTCTGTGACTTCGAAATGCATATAATTACAAAACTACACATAAAATCCTAATTCTTTTTACTTTTCTCAAGTTGTAATATTACCTAATTATTCCTTAATTTACTTTAAAAAACTAAATTTTTACATATAGGAAAATACCCAATTTCCCGATGGACAATAATGATCATAGGTGTCATCAACATCACGATCACTAACTTATAGACAGGCGTTAGTGGAGGTCTTTGATTTAGGGGCTGGAAAAGCTTCCTCACAATGTTTGCCTCCTGTTAAAACGTTCCTAGATAATTTACCTTCAAAAATGTCTCACCTGTACAGTTAGCACGCCCTACAATCTTTCTTCCTCACTTCAGAGGCTCATAATTATTATTGCACGTACTTATTTTAAAATCGATCCAAAAATCTATTGGCATTAGGGTCACCACGTATTTCCCAAATGTCACTGTGCAGTTTGAATATGGTAATGTCTTGTTTAGCATATAATTTCTAAGCGCAGCTTGCCAACTGTCACACCGCCAAAATAACAGGTGAAAGCACTGACCACGACTAAATATTTGCCTGGTGCATATCCTGCATGGTGCATGGCACATGCCAAACCGCATTCACTGCAGGAATGTACAAAAATTGTGTATACAATCTACATACTTATAATAATATTGTATCGCGAACTCGCATTACTCATGAAATTTTAGAAAAACTTAATAATAATATGCTGTGGTTAGCCTAGGTATTATTAGGTCTTACATACAGAGCTAGGAATCCGTAGATATGCAGTATCTAGCTATCGAATTATAAAATTATATCTAGCCTTACTCACTACATTTACCAACATGAATATTTTACTTAAGGACATTATATATCTACCATTAATAGTTTGTGTTAAAATACAGATATTTAGTAATAATATATTATTATATCTAAATGTAATGACATTATTCGGAGGGGCTATTTGCCGGCTGTCAAGGAGAACGTGTGTGGTAATCACTCTATTGACAATGCAAAACATATACTGTGTCCGAGGATAATTCCTTGTGGCCAGCGCAAAAACGGTGTAGAGTGGCCATACTGTTGAAAATTTTCTGCGCAAATAGTCCTTTTTACTTGGATTTTGAGGTAACTGATGACAATATGTAACGTAACTTATGAGAAATTACGGTAACGTTACGTTAAAGTAACTTAGAAGAATTAACAACGGTGGTAGTTAAGGAAAACACAAAATAAATCCTGACTAAAAAAATTGTCATTGTATAAAGAACTTCAGATTTTTTGTCGGTAAAACTATGAAATATTAGTTGTTTCATGCGAAAATATGAATTAAAAAATAATTTTTATGATAGTAAGTGAGATGATTAACTCAATTATTTCTTCTCGCCGGATTAGTTCCTGAACCGGTGGTAGGGATCACGTAGGAACAATAGTGTTATTTAAGAACCTATATGGAAATTAAAAAATATATTTCGATTGATTATATTATAATAACGATGTCTTCTTAACCAAAAATATTATTGCAAACCCATCCATAGTTTTCTTACTCCTCGACAGCTATGGCAACATTTGGCGGAGCCGCGAAAGTGGTATTGTTACCATTGTACGACACACGAACTCCGCGAAACTCGTCATTACCCAATAAGTTCATTTGCAATAAAAATAACGAATATTCCTTGCACAAAGGAAAATTGTTTTTCGGATAACAATGATTGCGGTCAGTGGAACAGTGGTTGAACTTACTAAGAATCAAAAGAGCTTTTCATAACAGATCCAAGAAACAGTCGAAAGGTTTAAAATTAAAGCCATATAACCATAATTCAAATAAAAAAATATGGCGGTTATTTTCAAAAATTGCAATATAGACAATATTAAATGTCCGATGAAGTATTGACCTGATATATAGAACAGTTTTTAATCGTGTGAATATATTTTTAATTAAAAGCCTAAGGTCGAAGTCAAGGGCATAAGTGAATCGTATAAATAGCGTGCAATTAAGATGGAACACTATAAAATCATCAAAAACAAAAAGTATTATAAATCACCGAAACTGTGGGTGGTTCACTTGTAATTGTAGTGGGCATTTGTAATCAGTAATGACTAGTAATAATAATTAATGATGCTGACTGATGAGTTACTAAATAATGCCCACTGAATGCGTAGGACGTCATTGTTTCAAGCCTCAAATTGTGTAAAATAATGCATTGCGTAAAAATAATTGCAGCGCGTAAAAAGTGTTGCGTCAAATAAGTTTAAATTAACCTTTTGTGATTTTAATTTATCTGTAACATTTGTGCATTAAATAAAAGATACCGGCTTTTATTATTTCATAACTTTTGTGTTACAATAAGATTTTTCAGACAGTCATGCTAGCTGTTTTAAATGTGTGAGTTTGTTAAATATACTATCGAGTACCCCGCGGGAACACTGTACTTTTCCGGGATAAGGAGTAGCCTATGTTTAAATTCAGAGCCTAAACTACTACCATACCAAATTTCATCAAAATCCGTTCAGTAGTTTTTGCGTGAAAGAGTAACAAACATCCGTCCATCCATCCTCACAAACTTTCACATTTATAATATTAGTAGGATCACAGATCACTAAATATCTAGTTACTTTGTTATGCCTGCTACAGACGTTACGATAAAACTGCACAGTTCAGTTAAATTCCAATGATCGGCAACCTTTGGCAGATATGACAGAAAAAAATAAAGGCCGGCTGCACTTGTTAGATAATTTGTACCTAATTGATATTTACCTAATTATCTATTGTAAGTAAGTACTATAAGTGATATTAAAGATGCAAAATTATTTATTTTCATTTAATTAATAGGTATGTACATATGACAAAGGAACAATGAAGACAAAATGAGGGGCAAACAAAAACTTATATAAAACAAGGACTTCAAAGTACAAAAAACAGTTTTATATAAGAAAATTATTATATTATAATTTAATTAAGAAAATATATAAAAATTTTGAGTGACGTTGGCCCATGGGCCGCGCGTTGCCGACCGCTGGCTTAACCGAATTGTTTAGTTTTATTGTTACGCATGAAGCGGGCATAATTAAAATATTTAGCTTGAAAAAAATATAAACATACAACCACCATATACAAAAGTTCTGTGTGTTTTTTTTATTTAAATTCCATCTATCGCTTCAATTTTAGTCGCATAAAATGGACAAAAAACTTTAATTCACTATAACAAGGTCCTTGTAGTTACTAGGGAACCGTAAAAATCACCTAGGCAAAGTGAGATAAATTAAACAGATTCAAAAATGAAATTGCCGGGTAGTTCACAAAACGTTGGAAAAGTCCCAAAACGAAACGCTTATACCTATTTTAATCCCCGATGACCACCACTAATTGGTCTCGCTCGCTTTGTCCGCGTCTCGCTCGCTTGTCCGCCCTTCGTTAAAATAGCTCCGCTGCGTTAGCATCCCATTAATTAATCTACCCTCGTTCACACTCGTGCAAATTTTTTGTTTATTCATTAAGGTAGAGCATTGATTGATGATTTTATAATAAGCAATAATATGGGACTTGGATTTATATTCGTCTCGAAACTATGTACCACGAGTTTTTTTTTCAATATTTTGATGTGATTCTTGTGTTTATTCTTGTGGTCGCCTTGTGATCAAAAATTCAACCGTAATTAATTTAATTTTTAAGTAATAAGTATTTACCTATGAAATTGCCGTTCTGCAGTACTGGCTATTTCAAATAAAAATAATTATTGTTTGGCTAAGAATTCTAATTTCAAATTAATTTAAAAAACATGGAATTCTTTTTCCAAAAGTAGTCATTTGTTTATTGATAGTGTTACATTTTCATCGCATTTCATTCTTTTTCGTCATCATGGATACGTTAAAAATTCTAGCAACAGCAACAACGCGGCACAAGCGGCACGCAACATCAACGACGTTTACGGAGCTAACACTACAAACCAACGCACCACCTGTTATTGGTTTGCTCGCTTCCGTTCTGGAAATTTCGACCTGAAAAATGATCCTCGCGGTCGTCCGAAGACTTTGGTCAACAATGACGAATTATAGTCGATTATGGAAGCTGATGATACACAATCTACGGCTGAATTAGCAGCAGCTTTCGATGTTAGCGTTAAAACAATATTGGTCAATTTGCGACAAATTGTAAAGGTAAAAAATCTTGACAAATGGGTGCCCCGCGAACTCAATGATCGCCAGCGTGAAGTACGCGTCGAGACGTGCCTTACACTGCTCAACAGACACACAAATGAAGGAATTTTGAACCGCATTGTTACCTGCGATAAAAAATAGATTCTGTTTGATAATCGCAAGCGCTCAGCAAGTTGGTTGGATCCTGGTTCAGCACCTAAACAATGCCCTAAACGAAAACTTACCCCTAGAAAAGTGATGGTCACTGTTTGGTGCTCTAATGCCGGTGTGATTCATCACAGATTCTTACCAAACGGGCTCAGCATTACTGCAGAACTGAACACAATGATGGAGAAGCTGGCACATCTCCAACCAGCATTGGTCAATCGCTCGTCTCCGCTGCTCCTGCACGACAACGCGCGACCTCATACTGCACAGCAGATGGTCTCCAAGTTGCAAGAACTGGGGTTGGAAGCTCTCCGTCATCCGCCCTACTCACCAGACCTTGCGCCTACAGACTACTACTTTTTCCAGAATTTGGATAACTTATTGACTGGAAAAAAATTCAATACCCGAGAGGCAGTACAAAATGCCTTTGAAGAATTTGTTGCCTCCCGTCCAGCTGATTTCTTTAAGAAGGGCATCAATAAACTGCCACTGCGTTGGCAAAGATGCATTGATTGCATGGTTGATAACTTCGATTAATACAAATAAAAAATACATGAAAAGAATTCGTTTAAATTTTTTCATACAAAACGGCAATTTCATAGGTAAATACCTAATATAAACTTTATAAGGGTTCTTTTGGCTATTAGATACTACAACACCTTAAACGATCAACATTGACATAACCTATAACCCTGTAGGTATAATTATGATAATCATCGTGGAAGTATTTGTACATGCATACTTATCATATTATGTAATTATTATTACAAATTAACGATACTTGAAAATACAAATAAATGTTTTAATCTCGTAAAAGTTACTTTATTATATTTTCCTGATTTAGAATCGTTGCGGTTCGGTTCTGGGTTTTAACTCTTCTAAAAAGTTACTTTTGTTTTTGATGGCACATCAACAGCTATTAACGATAACCTAGGTAATATCGATTTTCCTGTCCTTGTATAATGTACGATGTATCTTCCTCATTATCGGGAGAAAGGCCGCACGTGCATGCGGGCTGACCAACATGTCACACGATCACAAGATTAAACATCAAGAGTTATGTTATTTATATAGGCTTTTTTTTAGATTATTTTATACACAAGACGAGTAATATAATAGTTAAAGTCGCCTTCTTGACAATGTTGTCATAATAACGCACCAAAAGTAGGTCATAATGTATTTGGTTTCGATTTCGCTACTACCAAGTTTTTTATACACCATTTAATTTGGACATCACTATTAAAATTGAGTAGAATAATAGCTTTGATAATTCCTAACTATTGAATGAAAGTTGTTTTCAAACTTTTATTTACTTCAAAAGGTATCAGCTATATTAATTATTACTAAATGTTGTTCGCAACTTTGTGCGCGCAAAAGGAAATCACGCGGATACTGTACATTTTCCTGTAATATAAAGTAGCCTATGTCCTTTCCCGTGGTCTACTCTATATAAGTGCCTATATATATGTATTCAGTGCAAATAAACAAATCTTTCCTCTTTATTTTATTATAATAATAATAATATGCACTATAAAATCAAAAACATTTAATTTATCACTGATATACATAGTTACCAAATATTAATATTCCCCTGTACTTATTATTGAACTAACAAAAGGAGTTTTCTCGTTACATGTCGTTAGAAAACTTTCGTGTTGTCTCTGATTATATTACGAAGCCTGCTTACAATTGAAATATTCATCAACAAGTCCACAGTTGGGCAGTGAGCTGTGAGACAGGTTTACGATGTCGAATGTACGCCACACCTCTTGTTGGACATAATTTAAAGTATTCCGAATGAAATTATGTGTGTTGTTATGAAACAGATTTGACTTGATTTTGATGTATGATTTTTAAAGATCTAGTGGATGGTAGGTTGTGTGTAATTTCGACATTTACAGGCCTAACCGTGTCTTCGGATAGCTTATTCGGTCCTGCCTGCAAATCTCGCAGCCAGTCATAGTGACAAATTGAAGCGGTCTATTAGGCAAAAATTAAAAATAGTACTGGCGCTGGATTTACAGGCTGGATGGTCAGTATGGCCCTTAGCGCTATCTTCCTTTATGTCATGTATAGGGCCGTACTAACGGTCCAGCCTTACTATGGCCATTTATATATGCAACTTGTAAAACAACAATCGTCTGATAAGTGACAGATAGCTTACTATATTCTGTCACTTTTCAGACGATTGTGAAAGAGGCCTTTTATATGTTTAGGTTTAATGTTTCATAAAATGGCTAACAACTTTCTTTGACAATTTAAATATAACTATCCAAGTTTGAACCTCAGTATTAACATCCCTCATACTTTAAATGAGACAATCTTGTATATATAAAACTGGTTTCTCAAGAACGACTGCAACTAGGTATTAACTTGGAAACTGCGCATTTTTAAGCTATATATGTTTTTTCTATCATCGTGCAACAATATATCAAAAATTTCGACTCTATAATGTCAGTCTGATTGGCAGTTTTGTATGCGTAAGTATAATTTTTTCTTTGTTCGAAAATTCGGAATGTGTTCGAATTCCGGTCAGATAAATATTTTTGTGATTCTTTTAAGTTTTTCAAATATATCAGAACTCCGACCAAAGCTCGACTGACCTCATATGAGCACGCCTCATTTCGTAACCTTAGTACAATTACTATTCTTTATAAATGCATTCACTGTAGTGTAATTAATTATGTGATTATTAGATTAACTTTTACAAAACAAAGCGTCTGCCCACGCGGCTATTTGTAAACGTAGTGAATGGATGGGCGGGCACAAACTTTTTGCTGGCACCGAACATAATTATAATTTTATAATTAAACAGTAATTCTGTATAAGAATCAATGCAAAGAATTTGATACGAAGAGAATAACTGGAGAAAATTGTATGCAAATATTGTATTGAAATATGTATAAAAAATATTGTTTCCAAGTTTGGTTAGGACAATGTAGGCTGATCACCTGATTGGCTGACAAGAAAGATGATCCATGCTACGGATGGGCATGTAAAAAGTCGGACATGCGCCTGATCTCTAGCCAGTCGTGTCCGTTATCCGTCCCACTGGGTAATGAGAATAAAGGAGGTGAGAGGCTATTGTGTACTGTGCACACACTTGGGCACAATAAAATTACTCCTGCGTAACTGGCAGGGTTTCAGTAAATCGGTGTGGGATTATTATTATTATTATAATAGGCTAGGCTAGAGTCTAGGTGGATTAGAATTGGCTTCTTTTAATTTGAATTAAATTAACATTTTGGGTATCCTGGTGCTACTTACAAACGTGGTGAGCGCACGCCTTTAATTCCAAGGTAAAACATAGAATTCATGGCGTCAAAACTTCGCGATACATAGCTGGTTTTTGTCTCCGCTAAACACAATGTATTCAATGAAAGCCCGCGATGTATACGCCCTCACTTTATTGCTGCACTAAAAATAGTGTTCTTTTGAATGGTACGCCGTGGTTAGAATGGGCGCGTGGGCGCTTGTCATCGCGCAGGGGTCATTGGGTATGTAGAGTTAGTGATTGTTAGAAATGGTCTCACTTATAGAATATAACAGCTATTCATAGCAAGCATTTTAAATATTTATTTTATGTGTACCTAAATAGCAAAAACCTAATAAACAGTATATCTAGTATATTAAGTTAAATTATTTTTATTAATAAAAAGTAAAATGACACTGGTTTTAAGCGCATAGTAATATATGGGGTAGTAGTAGGTAGCGTTTTGATCGTATCGGCCATTCAGGATACTGAGCATAGGACTAGATTGATGATGTGATAAACCATCTGTAGGTACTCATATCGTTCATACTGGGCTACGAAAGAAAGAACGAAGCGCAGTTTACACCACAGATTAAAGAAATAACACATAAACAGCTACACATTAGCTTTCGATTTGATCGCAACAATACAAGCATACGGGGTGTCCACGACTGTATAGTAGAATTGTGGGCCGTTGAAGGGGACGTCAAAATTATGCTTAAGCTGTTTCAACACAGTCGTAAATCGAGTAATTATTCAAAATTATCACAGCCACGAGCCATGTCTACACATTTTGGAATCCTGTTCCACATCTCGTCTAACAGATTCATAATTATTATTCAACGATTTGCATTGAATGAGCCCGGGCCAACTCAGGCTGGACACGCGCGTCGCGTCGCCCTGTCATTAGCGGACGATCTGTCGCCCCACCCTCGTGCAGGGCTGCCACAAGCTACAGGTAATTTAAAGTCATTGTAAAATCGTGTAATTTACAATGAATTAACGTTTAAAATTATTGTTATGTAGAAAGCAGTGTAGGCTTTAGTTTGGCGAGTTCAGTATTATTAAGAGGGTAAATAACGTAATAATTATCATCGTTCGTTTGTGGAAAATCCTTGTAGTTTCAAAACAAGTTATTTAATTAATAATCACTAGTCAATTCGATATAAGAAGATTACAAGCACAAAAAAGAATTATTTACTAGCTTTTGCCCGCGGCTTCGTCCGCGTAAATACAGTATCCACGGGAACAGCGTTCTTTTTCGGGATAAATAGTAGCCTATGTGTTAATCCAGAGCTCAAACTGCTACCGTACCAAATTTTATCAAAATCAGTTCAGTCGTTTTTTTAGTGAAAGCGTTACAAACATCCATACATCCTCACAAACTTTCACATTTATAATATTAGTACTCGTAGGATTTGACAACCCTACATGAAATGATTGTGTTTAAACCGACACTTGCGACACGCTTTATTCCAAGCTGAGTGTACGTAATTTTGCGGTTTTACGCACATTTCTTTTTACGTAACACATTGTACAATTACTTTGAAACAACACGATGTCGGAAATATATTTTTAAATCTAAGCAAAAAATTATGTGAACAGCCTTCTATTAATAACTAGCATTCTTACATTCCAGGAACAATACTTTCATTTTAACCCTTTTTGCGAAAGTAGGAAAAAAACGGTAACAGTATAAGTCACTCGTTTATTTTAATCAAATAAGCGTTATTTTTTTAAACACTTACGGGTTGTGTCGCGGTGCACTTTTCTTTTTTCTGACGTTTCGGCTACTTTCCTTGCAGCCGTGGTCACCGGAGGACTGAGGTGACAATGGACAATATTCGCGTAAACATAAGAAATCAAATAAGCGTTAGTTCACAACGAGACGCGACCTAATGCGACTGCATCTTTAAGATAGCGATTCAAAATTGAATTTTATACACTATACAAGAAGGTTACATACGTTTGCAAGCATTGCAAGAATTCAAAATTCGAGCTGCAGTGCCGCTCTTGCAATGAAACGTGTATCTTCTTGATTAGTAAATAAAGTATAATTTTGAATCACTATCTTAAAAATGCAGCGCCGCATCTTGTGACGACGTTTTGACGACCTTTGTGGCTCAGTGGCGATGGCGCTCAAGCCGGAGGTTGCGGGTTCGCATCCCGCCAGGGAACAAAAAAGTTTTCTGTCTTCCTGGGTCATGGATGTGTATTATATATTAAAAATCTTTAATGTATGTATAGTAAAAAAGTACTAAATATATTTCCTGGTACCCGTAATACAAGTTCTTCGAGAACTTACCACGGGACCAGATTGACGTGGTATAAAAGTGTTCATATATATTATTATTATTGTCTCGGTGTGAGCTGACCCTTAGACTTACAGTAGGTTAGCATTTCGCCGTAGTAGACTAGCATTCTTCTAATTACTTATCAGAGACGTACCTACTGTCTATATCGCTAGAGAGGACGATAGTGATGATGATGATATATCAATAATAAACATAAATCCATTCAGGTAACGTGGGGGTGAGTGCAAAAAACGCGTATTAAAACGTCCTTTGTCCGAGTTTTTTCCTACCCTCATTTGAGATTTTTTATCAACAAAAAAGGTGTTTCTATAAAACTCAAAGAAACCATGCGAATAATTCCGCGTTTCGTATTTCTAGCATTTTTTTATTGAATCCAAAAACGCCCCATGTGAACAATATCGCCAGATCTCGTTTTGATAGACCTCCTTTGGCGAACGATCTAAATCTATTGTCCACTTTGAAGTTTTTAAAGGTCTATAATATGGAAGAGTTGATAAAAACTTTTTAGCCATCTTCTCACATTCATTATTTTCGTATTATCCCGAAAAATTGCTCAAAATCGTCAATAATAGTATTATAAATGAAATAAGTAACCATTAAATATCCGTCAAAACTGTTGACCATATTTTTGGACATGTTCTAAAAAGTATACCTTAAACATGACTGTCATGCAAAAGTTACTCTGTTTGTAACGTAATCATGCCAAACCCATTGATTTTAGTTGGTACAGAGCTAGGACCTTCGGGAAGGACATAGATTTGTATGAAAGTCCTTCATTCAAAACCACTGAACGGATTTGAATGAAATTTGGCATGTAGCTGCTGGTCTGGCTAGTCTGGAGCTTAGATTAGTACAGACTATACCTATTTAATCGATTATATATATATATATATATATATATATATATATATTGTTTTTCGTGCAAGAAAATCTGTAGACACAGCTAGTCTATTTTATTGTTTGTTTGCTTGCATTAAATAGGCTCCAAAACTACTGGGCCGATTATTATGAAATTTGGCACAAATGAATATAAGTTACTTTTAATCGCGCAAAATGTGCGGTTCTGCCGGATTTCGCGCGCTTGGAGTTGCGGGCGACATCTATCTATAAAGAATGTGGTTTAGTGGTCTGCCGTGGGTCTACCCGTGGTCGGTAGATAATGTCTGCGACACATGTTGCGTTCGCTAATGAAGTTGAGGACGCGTAAAAAAACCGAAGACTACGCGTCCTGTCAGACACGTGGTTTTAAGATTATGCGGTAAGTTTTTTAATTTTTTTTATTTCGATTAAAATTAATGTTTATGAGGAACTCAAGTGTAGAATGTAGAGTTCTCAATGTATGGAGTGTAACATAAAAGTAGTGTAAAATACTTTTCGCTGTTAGATCATAGTTCTACAGAGACCATAAAATGTTATGTGAATTGCAGTGTTTAGTAACTACTAAACACTTTAACTACAAACTAAAATTTACAACTGTAAATGATAATCGTAATTTTTTACTTTAAAGAAGAGAAAAATACTTATGTATGAACTTCGAGTAACTAATACTTTGTAATGTTTGCCATCAATACTGTCAAGTAGCTACGGTAGCGTCACGCCTACACAACCGAATAAACCGCTTAGAGAGATAATAATAAAATAAAAGTCATTAAACGAATTCAGTATAACCAAAATAGCCATAAACGAGATGTTACGGTGTATAAAACACATAAAATAAATTCTACCCACATAAAATCACCAGCTTCTTCCACTTGAGATGAAATATGCGGTCCATAACGGTATATTTTTTGTGACAAAAACTGAAGTCACATGCAACGCAATATGGGTCGCGGACTGCCGCGATTTGCGACCCTTTTGAGACGTTTTAAATAATCTTAAACATGTTTGTAAAATATTAGGATAAAATTTAGAACAATAGGTGTTAAAGCTAGCCATATACAGCTTGGCAAAAAAGAGTATGGACGCGGTGACAGCAGGGATCAAATTTCATTCTTACTTGATTGGAATGACATATTAAATTTAAATATATTATCATTTAACAAATAAATTTAATAAATTTCATGCCAATCTAATAAGGATAAATGATAATACTAGCAATTGAAAATGTTTTTAGTTCCTGCTGTCACCGAGTCATACTCTTTTTTGTCAAGCTGCTCGTAAGGGGTAGGTAGGTAACCTGACAGGTTTGCCTGTACAGTTGAGTTTTACAGGTAAACCGGAGCGTGTATGTCGCCCAACTGCGCAGATGTCACTACTCAGCCCAAGCTTACCTGACAGATGTAACTGTGTAGGCAACCTGTCAGGTACTTCCTTATGTGTATGGCTACTTGGCTAGCATTAGGCTATAATAATAATAATAATATCTATGGACGCTTCACACCACGTCAATCTGGTCCCCTGGTAAGTTCTCGAAGAACTTGTGTTACGGGTACCAGGCAACGAAAATATATTTAATACTTTTTATACTATACATATATTTAAGATTTATATTATATTATACGCATAATTAATACACATCCATGACACAGAAAAACTTTTTCTTCCTTCGGCGGGATTCGAACCCGCGACCCCCGGCTTGAGCACCAACACGCTCAACCACTGAGCCACAGAGGTCGTCAAAATATAATACCTATTTAAGGTATGAATAAAGATTGTATCCGATGTGCTGTTTAGTAAATAAGTATTAGAGATAAATCAATAAATACGAATGACTACTATATAGAAACTGAAGAATGTTTGGTCAAGCACGAACCGGGGGCAATTTTCGTAAATATTATCGGTTTCCCGTTTGGATTTTCAGGTTGTCCTGCTCGCGCGTGCACTTATAGAAGCGTACGGGAATGAGTCACCGCGTTGACCGAAACGGGATTATATCGAAAATAGTTAAGAGAATTAGGCTTCTGACTAATTATACTGTTTTAAATCGATTTTAGGAGTGCTTCTATGACCATCTATGACCTAGTGAATAGACCCCTTGAGTCACACGCGTGATCGTGCAGGTTCAATCCCGGGTTGTGGTGTGTACCAACCACACTATCTCAATAACCGTATAATCCCGTAGACTTAGTTTAATGTGACAACCCTGACAAAATTTCGATCGATCTATGAAAGTTGTTCCTCTGTAGGTACGTAAGTATATATTCTTTACTCTGTGAAGCAGGTCCAATAAATCAATTTGATATTTATACTAGCTAGTAGCCGCAACTTTGTTTGCGTGGAACTATGAATGAAAACGGATAAAAATAGCCCAAGCCTTAAAACATCACCTATCTGCGAGTGAAAGTCCTGTGAAAATCGGTCCGGCCGACACACAGATGGACAGACGGACAAAATTTTTATAATTTATATTTTTGGGTATGTATATACCTACCATATAACGTATATATATTATATGCATTTATCATCATAAATTTGTTAATTTCAAATTACAAACAGACACTTAAATTTTATTTATTTGTATGTATAAATAGGCCTAAAAACTAAAACAAACGACATCTAGCCAACAGGTTAGTTTTTTGTGATAGTTTTTCACAAGAGTTTGCCGAAATTTGGTCAGTTTTTATCCGTCAAGTGGTCGCGAGATTTATTTTATTGTAATTCTGTTTGGTCTCCGATTCGACACGCCAAATAAAATTAATTTATTGTTTGTAGACGATAGCCCCATTTTTTTTGCTATTCAAAATTATGAGCACCTGCGCATTTTAATAATGATTTTATAGAAGATTTTATTTGCGCGAAATGTAGCGGAGCTTCAAAATTAATTTCTGACGTTTTGATAAGCAGGAGCTGCATTGTGGACTACATCTTATTCCTCACCATCACATAGCTACTTTCTTCAGTGGAGACATAAGCAGATCAAACGTATCCACAGCCGAAGATAAAACCTCCGCCTTTTTGGCTGTTGGATACTGCTTACTTTATCTTTATTTTATGATATAAAAAAAAAGAATCACAGAAATATTGATCTGACGGGGATTTGAACCCGAGACACACAAGAATATACATATATATCATTCGCATATACGACCTAGCTTGACCTATTTTGCTCCCCCAAAACCCCTTTCATACTAAATTTCATGGATATACTTGGAGCCGTTTCCGAGATTCTGATTATATATACACAAAAATGTATCGTTTAAAGTACAAGATTATACAAAACCACTGGTCAATCCCATCACATTCTCAGCTCACTCCGTATGTTTACACCATATGTAGCACATGGTCGCCAGACCCCGGCCAGGCTAGCCCCATGTGGACACCACTTTATGATATAAATAACCAACACGTCCTATCGACGAGGACAAGGTTATATTGAGAATGTAATGCATGGTTTAAAGTTTGTTCACATAAGAAGTCATTAAATTTATGGATTTAATTTTTTTTCTTTAAGTATTGATTCATTTATATTATAATCGTTTCATTTATGACTCTACCAAGAAAAAAACTTAGAAAAAACTAAAAACTAAAACTAAAACTTAGATGTAACTAAATTTTGAACTGCCGACTTACACTAGTACATTAATCTTTAATTATGAATACGCAAAGAAAAATCTTTCAGTGTACTGAAAGATTTTACGAGAATTGTGCAACGAGAAGTATGAAATTTGGCCGGTAAATTAAAGTTTATGTGGAGGAAGGTGTGCAGAAAGCTAATATTGTTTTTAAATAATGCTTAGAAATACACAAAATTAATAAAAATAACAACAACACACTGCCTCAGATTATTAACACACACTACCGTGCGATTGATAGATAATATAATTTTATTACACTTTGACGATTGTCAATCTGTCCCAACATTTACATTTTATTTCTACTAGAACTAACGAAAACGGAACCCTATTTTTTAAAACGCAGCCCTGAATATAAGTAGCCTATGTTAGTCCTTATAACATCAGATATCTACCAGTAAAAGTCCCATGAAACTCGGTCTAGCCGTTTCAGAGATTAGCCGGAACAAACAGACAGACAGACAGACAGACAGACAGACAGACAGACAGACAGACAGACATACAGACAGACAGACAGACAGACAGACAGACAGACCGACAGACAGACAGACGGACAAAAATTGTAAAAATAGTTTTTTTATTGTAAGTACCAAATATACTTTCATATGCATTATGTGAAAATCTATTAATTTGAAATTACAAACAGACAATATAGACAAGAGGCAAAAGAACCCTTAAAAAGTTCAAACTTAAAAATGTATGAATTATTATGACTTTGTGTGTGTGATATGTGAATTTTCTTTAATTTGGATAATGGATAATAATAATATGACCTTTCCACGCCAAAACGACTCAATCGTTTGATTAAAATTCGACAGATTATTGGCCTTATAATATACTTATACGAAATTCCCATGAAAAAGAGAGACTTTATTTCTACTCCAATAAAGTCGAAAAATGATGCTACTTCACAATCACCATAACTTCATCACTACGACCACAAATCTCCCTCCCAACCATCATCACTTGCATTAAATTCTTTCCAATATGCAAACGATTAAGTAACGGTTAAAACTTTACACGGAAATCCAATAAATTTAAAATCCACCCTCACAAAAACTACCGCTAGGCACATCTGGGACCCATAGCGTTCTCACCGTCGCCGCGTCGCCTGACCCGGGAAAAAAGTTACCTTTGTTATGGTGAAATTATACCGCTGCGCATAATTGTGCTTGCGTGCTGCGTGCACGTTTATTGCACTTTCTCGCTCCTGTTTTCATAGAAAATGTGTAATTTGTGAGCTTATAAGATGCAGTACGATCTTATAAGTTTAAATTACTCGTATTCATATAGTATATATTGCCCGCGACTTCGTGCGCACAAAAAATAATCTCGTAGAAACTAAACATTTTGCTTCGATAAAAAGTAGCCTTTGTCCTTCCCCGTAGTCTACTTTATATGAGTGCCAAATGTCATAAAAATCGATCCAATGGTTTCGGAGCCTATTTTCAATTATATTTTCAATGCAAACAATATATTATCTCCTCTTTAGAATATAACTTAGTGCAGCTTTAATAACTATATTTATTATTACTTTTCCTAAAGCGCTCATAAAGGTTTATTTATTTATTTTTTCCATATTATTATTGTTTAGTCAATTTGAATGAACTACCGAATGAACGTATGTATAATTAAATTAAATAGCACTAGCAATCTTAACATCTTGGATTAATAAAATAAATGAAATTATGTACCATACCCCACGGTTCGGTTGTCCCAGAGCATCCTGTAATCCCACAGGATAAGCTTAACAAATATCCCGGGGCACGGGGGTCAGATCCCATATTGCGTAACTTGGCCCATGTGAAGCCATTTTTTGCCCATTCGCCTCTATTTATAACTGCAGCCGATGTGGTCTACGGTCTGTGGTGCCGTATTCACAAAATATTGTTGGAATGTCAAACTAGACCGCTCTGCCGCCGCGGTGCCGCTCTTGCAATGAAACGTCTATCTTCTTGTGTACGGAATAAATGTCTATTTTGAATAACTTTTTTTTAAATGCACCACCGCGTCGCGTATCATCTCTTTTCGGTCTGAGCTGACCGTTAATATAAACTATTTTGAATTTAATATGGATCAAGATATAGGCCACTGTATAATTTGTTAGATAAATATGGTATTTTTATTTAGGTATATTTACATACTGTAAAATTAACATTATAATCTACTCAAAATAGTAATGCTACCAGTATCTACATTGAATACAAGCAGTTTCATGAAATGATGAACGTGTTCCTTATTAGGAATTTATTTAAATTTTCTGAACCAGTCGGGTAAATAGTGTAATCTGCATAACTAGATGCAATTAATAGGTACGCATGATACGAGTTTATTTTTTCAATTAAATGGACCTGAAACGAGCAGTCGGATCGCATGAAGGTAAGCGATCACCGCCGCATAATTGATTGACATGATTTCTTTCTACGGAAGAACAGATAAAATAACAGCGGGCTTAGCATGGCGATCCGAAGAAATAATTTTAAAGAAGAAATATTCTAACTAAAATTGTTAGTTGTCCATGGTAACAAGGTCGTCAATAGCAGTCAACATTTCTAAACAGCCATATTTTTAAAGTGGCTGCCGGGAAATCTTCTGTCAAAAATGAAATAATATTCATGTAAATGACCGAACGTAAAGAAACTATTAGTCTAGGAGCGCCATAATGGGGAGTAATTGACATTATTGTAAGATTATTTGACATTTAATTAAGAAAACGTTTCTACTTTAGCTGTCAAAAGCGGCCATTTTGTGAGCTCATGCTCGCGAAGAAAAGAAATGTCGTTTCTCATAACGTCGGTGCATCAACCTTGCTGCCTAATATTAATACAGTGCCCGGCACGTAAGTTGAACCCAAATTTTAGTTTTCTGCGCATGTTTTTTCACAGAAAAACGACACAAAACTAAATGTTTTTTTTAACAAAACGGTTGCTGTGTTTCATTAGATATTGTATTGTTAATAATTCTTTAGTGCTATGATGTTTTTCTGTGAAATGTGTGTGTGATTTGGGTTCAACTTACGTACCGGGCACTGTACCTATTTTGCTCCGAATGGTATTATTGTTTCTTCAATCTGTAATTTTTTAGATTCTTCGGTGTTTCTAGGGTGCGCATGCTTGGCCTGTTGATTGACAAAAGAAAGCTCATTTCGTCTATATTATCTGTTAGTATTTATTATATACGCATATATTGTGGTCATGCTAAGCGTGCTGGTCCACAAAATCCCCAACCATGGTTTATTCGTGCCGAAGCATGCCTTCCCACGTTTAACCTTTTGTCTTATAATCTGAGTGAGTTACGAAAAAATGGTGAATGCAAAGCACGCTGTTTACTACGAATCCAGCCCTAGTCCCACTTCAAACACAGTCCAACTGCATACCTATAACAGTATTCATCATTGTTTCCGAAATCCCGGAACGTCTCTTCCTGCATCTTTAATATCCAAACACAGCTTCCATCTTTATCTGTTGTTTCACCGAAAGTTCCGTTAGGAGGGTCCGCACCTTGCGCCTGCAAATAACCTGCACTATTTATCCGGTGATAACAAAAAACCTTTTTTGCCAACCCTAATACATGATCAAACGAATTTCGGACTTATAATCGTTGTTATAAGGTATATGCGGTTGATGTCGGGGTGCAAAGTAATTTTGTCGTGAAAACCACATGTGGGAAAGTTTTAGGGAGTTTTTGTGGTCGGTGTTTGGTTGTCGGTTGTTTGATTGGTGCTAGCCCTTAATTATGTTGGTGCTATGAATTAGCGTGCTATTTATCATATTGGTGTTGTATTAACACAGTTTAATAAGAGTATAAAGGGTCTCAATGTGATAACGTGTTGAGTATAAAAAAATCATTGTGTAAAATTCAAGTTTTAAACTTTAGAACTTAGATGTCTATCATTGGACATTTTTAAGTTTTATTTTAGTTTTAAGCTACCCTTAAACTATAATTTGACTAGATGATGCCCGCGACTTCGTGTGCCCAAAAAGAAATCACGCGGGAACCGTACATTTTGATCATCTTTATTTCTGTGCCAAATTTCATGATGATCAGTTAAATAGTTATTACGTGAAAAAGAAACAAACAAACAAACAAAGACACTTTCACATTTTATAAAAAAAAAGAATATAAGATATGCGATTATTTTTTGCAGCTTTGAAAAATGCATTCTTACACTAGTTTTTAAGATTACTGTAATTAACAATTGGGCCATAATTGTCTGAAAATATGGATTCACTTATTAATCTGGTTTACGTGAAAGATTCAAATATTATTATATAACATTTGACGACCTCTGTGGCTCAGTGGTTAGTGCTTTGGCGCCCTAGCCGGAGGTCACGGGTTCAAATCCCTCTAAAGGAACAAAAGCTTTCTGTGTTTCTGGGTCATGGATTTATATTAAATATGTGTATTGTGTATAATATAAAAAAAAAATTAAATATAATATGTAAGTGTTGCTTATTAATGTCATTCTAAAAAGTATGTAATATCAATGACATAATGTCAAATGTCACTTTGATCCCCAAAATAGAATAATTTAAATCAGTTAGCCAAAACTATAACTAATATAAATTATTATTTAAATTATTAGGTCATTACATATAAAATAGGCGTTTCGTAAAGGAGGAACATGAAGTCGATTTTTGGAACGAAGTTCCTTATCGCGCCTTGCGAAATGGGGCCAGACGGAAAAAATTAAGACTAAAAGTTGTAACTACACTTTTTGCTATTGGTAGTTGTAAGCCGTGCGGCTTGCGCGCGTTTCCCTGTCTGTCTGTCTCTCTCTCTCTCTCTCTCTCTCTCAATTATTACTAAAATTGAGCCTACTGATTAAGTTTATATAACATTATATTTGTTAATAATAAAAAAAATATTATTATAACTTAAAAAAAAAAATATTACAATTCCTTCACTAATTAATCGAAAGGAACTTCGTTCCATCCGGGTATCCCTTGACACCTCTGAAGTTTTTTAAACATGATATATTTATTTAATCAAAGTGTATATCCATTAATATCTATGCACTTTTGCCATCTCATAGGTATTTCATTGATTACTTTACTAAAAAAACCATTCGGACAGGAATCAATAAAATCTTTGTAGGCGCTTTGAACTGCCCCATCGTAGTTGAATTTTTCCCTTGCAAGAAGTTATCCAAATTTCGAAAAAAAAAATGGTAATCTGTTGGAGCAAGGTCCGGGGAGTACGGCTGTCTTAGACATTCCAATTGAAGATGAATTTGGTAGCCGTCTGTTGTGCAGTGTGTGGTCTAGCGTTGTCCTGAAGCTGCAGTGGCCTAGAGCGAATGACCAACCTCGGTTGTTTAGCAGCTAGCTTTTCCATCATGATTTGCAGTTGCTGGCAATAGACATCTGCCGTAATCGTCTGGCCAGATTTAAGAAAGCTGTAATGAACGACACCAGCACTAGTCCACCAAACGCTCACAAGTAGCTTTTTTTTGAGTCAATTTTCGCTTGGGGCAGGATTTGGCTGGTTCGCCAGAGTTCAGCCATTGCGTGGAACTCGTACTCGAAAATAATACGATATTTCAAGTTTTCCATTTTGTAAACAGAGTGACGCAAAGAAATAACCAAAAGAGGAAAAAACCAAATGAATTACGGTTTTCGAAACACAAATGCATGAGTAAATAGCGGTATACATTTGAAATTGGAATTCCTAACCAAAGAAGATATATTTGAGATCAAAGTGGCCAGTACGACAAAAAGCCAATTTCATATATAAGGACCTAATATTTAAATTATAATAAATATATTATATATATAATAGTGTAGACGTGTCTGTCATAAGCATCTCTCTAATATGTATATTGTATACATGATACACTTAAATAAAGAAGATACAATAGAAGCGTTGTTGTATCATTGGTATTACCACCCTAACATAAGAAGGACTTGCAAGAACTAAGACGCCGAGCACACAACAGTAAGTATAATAATTTAAAGTATTAAATAAACTTCCCGTTGCCTGGCACCTACCTCTAACACAAGGTCTTCGGATACTTAGCACGGGGCCAGATGGACGTGGTGTGAAGCGTCCATACAAATTATTATAATTATTTAGAAAATATTTTATTTTAATGTAACTGGTAACATTTCCCAACTAGTGTCGAGTTATTACCAAATCTAACTGTTTACCATATAATAATATTTTGTTCTTACGACACAGAACCTGACACTTCTATGGAACCAGAAGTTTCATAAACGTCATAAACCATCATACAGAACCGCATCAGTTCGTGTTCAGGCACGTACGTTCGCCGACGATCCGGTATATCACATTTCTGATCTTAATACTATGGCAATACGGTCCAAAAGTGGTACTCCGTGTTTGTCGGCAAATGTACGTCACGTAGTCGTGGATTTACGACGGGGCTCTGTGACTGACATATTTATTATGAAAAGTTATATGTTACAGGTGGGACTTTATGGTGGTGGATTGAAAAATGTTTATGACGATTGAAAGGAGAGGAAATAACGAACAATATGAATCTGACGAGAAAGTGGGGTGTAAAAAAGTATTAAGGTTTTACAAAAAGATGCGTAGGGACGCATATTCGATACCAGGTTAGTAGTTGACAAAACTTGTGGGTAATATCGGCACAGGTATATTGTGCAGCAATTCACATCATAAAATAGACCCGCTAACGTCCGCTAAGTCCGTAGGTGGAAACGTGGAAAAGTCTTACTGAAGAATAATTATTCTCATGTACTTTCGGGGAACCCATTCAAATATAGTGTTCACATTATTTATTTACTACCCGACTACGGCGAAGCCAAAATAAATGATTTTGGCAGCCTATATATGTACGTGTGTTATGTATGTCTGTATATTATATGTTTCTTCCATCCTAGCGCCTAAGCAACCGATCCAATTTTAACGAATGAGGAGTCAAAAGATTCGTAATAATGGCCCGGCTAATAATTTGGCTATATAATTATAGGCTATATAATTTGCGTAGTCGGGATGAAGTTTTTATAAAAAAATGTAGTTATATTATAATGGCGGCATGCAGTCACAGTACAATATATTATGTTATTGACATCTCGTTATTGACATATCAACAACATAATATCAGTTTGATATCATACCAATAACATAATACGAAGAACAGTCAACCTGCATATTAATTAGATTCCCTGATAGTACCATCAAATAAGTTGCCGCTCGACCAGGCATAAAATGAAAATCGCCTAAAAGCCCCGTGCCACATACTCACGTAAGATACGTAGTTCAACCACGCCTGCAGTCGTTGCGGTAATTTCCTTTGTGTTTAAATATTTTGAGGCGTCCTAACTCCTAGTTCAAAGGAAAATGTTTAGAAACTGGTCGGGCAGGAACTTTGTCCTTATTGTACCTAGGCAATGTAATTTATTAACTGTAGAACAAATTAAACGTGACAAAAAGGGGAAAATATTTTTATCTTATTATGTGTGAAATCCGTTATTTCCACAAAATCCCGTAAACAGTGTGATTCATGAACACTTGTGCACCAAAACGTATGGCAGTCACGTAACCACTAACCAGGTCCAGCACATAAGGCGTGTTTACACTGGACGATCCATCTCCATCAGCTTATCAACTACCCACAATAGCGTACGAATGTGTAGAAGCGGCCGTCTCTAGAAGTAGATGAACTTTTCTTAGCTACCTCTACACATCGTGGCCGTTTTCTACATTAATTTCTAATCAAACTTCGTGTATTGACTTGATACTAGTATTGAACCGTCAAAATTAGTACAGATAAATTAAGGGCTATTTTAATGTGGGGTGATTAGATTAGATTTTACGAAAGATATCTACAGTCTGTGTGGGTGTCTGGGTGTATGTCCGTAGCTCTCAAACGGATGAACCAATTTTGATCTAGTTTTTTTTGTTTGAAAGGTGACATGATCGCGAGTATTATTAGCATCATCATCAGCTCAGTAACTGCTTGACAATTCGGGGATTACGTTTTTAATTTTGCTTATGATGTTACTTCTATACACTCCTGACTCTCTGGTTCAACACGATATTCCATCACAGGTTATCGTGTGTAACCTCATCTCGAGATGATATTCTGTATTCAATAAAAATACTTATTGTTTTAGTAGAAGTACCACTATAATTTAGAGTCAAGCAATGGCTCCAATCAGGAAACTCAAATGGAAACGAAATGGTCATATTATGGAGTTATAACTTACATCCTTTCTATCTATAATCGAATTATTCCTGTTAAGGGCAAAATAGCGCGTGATCGAGTATAAGATGCCTTAAATTTCGCGGTAAGCGTCGCGGCCGCGGCGGCGGGCAGTGACAGCAGCGGCGATCTCCTCTCCTCTCGTCAGCGTCTCCTCCATATATTGTTTCACGACGAAAGAAAAAGCATATGTAGTCAATGTAGCTTAAAAATACTCAGTTTCTCAGGGAGTAGACCTAGCTAGATCGATTTTTTTCCCCCAGAACTCCCTGCATACTAAATTTCATGTTAATGCTTGCAGCCGTTTTCGAGATTACTATTATATATTAATTAGGTCATTACATATGAAATTGGCGTTTTGTAAGGGAGGAACATAAAGTCGATTTTTTTTAAACATAACATATTTATTTAAACCATTGCTATCTATGCACTTTTGCCATCTCATAGGTAGTTCATTGATTCCTTTACTAAAAAAAACCATTCGGACAGGAATCAATAAAATCTTTGAGGGCGCTTTGGACTGCCCCATCGGAGTTAAATTTTTCCCTTGCAAGAAGCTATCCAAATTTCTAAAAAAATGGTAATCTGTTCCAACAGATTACCATTTTGATCACCGTACTGTGGGGAGTACGGTGGATGTCTTTCAAAGTCAAGGTCAATTTTTTTTTATTCAAAATAGTTATTTTTTACACTTTCTGAACGTCGGTCTACATGATGCCTACCACCGATTCGGGAACTAGCCCGGCGAGAAAACCGGCGTGAGAAACTCGCGCGGGGCCAACTTTTATCAAAAAAAGCTTCAGAGGTGTCAAGGGACACCCGGATGCAACGAAGTTCCTTTCGATTAATTAGTGAAGGAATTGTAATAATTTTTTTTTTTTAAGTTATAATAATATTTGTTTTATTATTAACAAATATAATGTAATATAAACTTAATCAGTAGGCTCAATTTTAGTAATCATTAAGAGAGAGAGATTACTTTTACGTTCTACTTTACGTTACTACTTGTAACGTTCGTAACTACTTTTTTTAAATTATTGATTGAAAAATTTTGAACGCTTTCTAGGATCTTATTGTATAGGCGTATACACTGGCCTTTAAACGAATTCTTTACTTTACTAAGTCTAGTCACTGGTACATCAAGCTTATGCTTATTTCGGGTATTTCTATTGTGGTTGTTACTTTTCTTTTTCAATAGGTTTAAATTTTTTTTAACATATAATACATTTGATAGAACATACTGAGAAGCTACAGTTAAATTTCCAGTTTCTTTAAACTTCTTAATGACGTGTTGTGGTCCGGCTTATAGATTGCCCGAACAGCTCGCTTCTGCAGCACAAATATAGTATTTATATCGGCAGCATTTGCCCACAGTAGAATGCCGTAGGACATTATACTGTGGAAGTAACTAAAATATACAAGCCTTGCTGTGTTTTCGTCTGAAAATTGTCTTATCTTACTTACTGCAAATGTTGCTGAACTGAGTCTGTCAGCCAACCCAACAATATGAGGGCCCACTGTAGTTTTGCATCTAAAGTTAAACCTAAAAAGACAGCTGTATCTACTAGTTCCATACCTTTTCCATTCAATAGTATATTGGTTTCAGTTTGCCTTACATTTTGCAACGTGAACTTTATACTATTATTATAAAGTTCAATAGCATAAATAATATATATTTATATTATTTATGCTATTTAACAAAAGATTATTAACACTAAACCAGTGTACTATTTTTGAGAGAGCATTGTTTACTTCGTCATAGCCTGTGTTTTAGCGATTAATATTAAAAGTAAGCGACGTGTCATCGGCAAATAAGACTATCCCGTTTTTTCCATTAATAAGGTATGGTAGGTCATTTATATAGACCAGAAAAAGAAAGGGTCCTAAAATGGATTCTTTTGGGACCCCCATCTCAATTTTGGTACCTGTGGATCTTTTTCCATTTATCTCAACCCTCTGAGTCCACTTGATAAATAAGATTTTAAGAGGACGAGTGCTGGTCCCCTTACTCCATATTGGCATAGTTTCCTGATAAACGTTGTGTGCTGCACGCAATCAAATGCCTTAGAGAAATCACAAAAGACTCCTAGAGCATCCTGAGACCCCTTCCAAGCATCAAAAACATAACTAATCAGATCAACGCCTGCATCTGTTGTAGCGCAACCCTTCGTAAAACCAAATTGTTTATTATGTATAATGTTACTTATATTAAAGTGTGCTAGTAGCTGAATAAGTATTATTTTTTCATATATATTACTTAGTGTTGGTAAAATAGATATAGGTCGGATGTTAGACGGATCCGACTTACTACCAGACTTAAACAGGGGTAGAACTTTACTATGTTTCATTAGATCAGGAAATACGCCAAATACGCCAATTTTTATACAATCATTAAAAATAGTTGCTATGTAAGGTATTGCACCTTATATCGATTATAGATTTAATAACTTTCATTGATAGGCCCCATAAATCTGCAGTATTCTTAATATTTAATTAATTAAAAATTTTAATAATGTCTTGCGGTCCTATTTCTTTAAATCTAAATTCGATTTCACACTCTTTTACATTATCTTTAAGAAGTAATTCAGCATCAGCAGTAGAGGCATACAAATTTTTGGTGGTTGAAACTGGAATGTCAGCAAAGAATTTCTCAAAAGCAGTTGCAACTTCACTGTCGGAATTAATTATTTTACTATCTTTATTCAATTTAAAACATGTGATGTGGCTGGTGACTCTTCCAGTTTCATTTTCAATGATGTGCCAAGTTGTTTTAATCTTATTTTTTGAATTAATTTTATTTCTAATATGAAGAGATTTTGCTGCAGAGTAAACTTGCTTGAATGTTTTTGAATATAACCTTACATAATTTTTAAATTATTCACTTTGATTCGTTGTTCTTTCATTATAAAGTTCATACAATTTGAATATATTATAATATTTAATAATACATTTTTATTTATTATTAAATTAAAATTTAATAATAAATTTTATAATAATATTTTTAAAATACCTGCCGTTGCCCATTCACTGAATTTACTTTTATTGTTTGTTCTCACTGTCTTAGAGGTGAAAATAATATCAAATTTATCTTTAATTAATTTAAACATTTTCCCAAACGACATATCCGGGCTACTATGATACTCTAAATGTACAATATTAGCTATAATTTCACCTCTAAGCTTCTCAATATGTTTGATATTTATTGGTATACATGTGTTTCTGTCCTTGTGTAATTGCTTACAATTATTATCTATAAAGAAAATGGCCCGCTGCCCACAGTGATCAGAGCTTAATATGTTAATGACTTCTTTATATAATGGATCTATGTTGGTAAAAATGTTATCAATGCATGTAGCAGAGCTGTCACTGATCCTTGTAATCATATAACATATAATCATATAACTTAACTCATTTATTCTTTGAAACACAAAGAATAAATGAGTTAAGTTATATGATTTTAACAATGAAGTAAATCTAACAGTGGTGGAATTACTTTCTAAAATATTTATATTAAAATCACCACACAATAATTAATGTTTATTAGATACACTTATCTTAGTAAATAACGTTTCCATTATTTTTTCAAATGAATCATAATACCCTGAAGGAGGCCTGTATACGCTAACAATAATAAAGTGTCCGACATCTATACTGGCTATTTCAGTTGTTCGTTCTGTAGAGAGGCTTACTATGTCTTTACGTTCTTTATATTTTAAATTCTTCTTAATTAATATAAGTGAGCCGCCTCTTATGGCTTTTTCTCTGCAGAAAGAACTATCCAGCTGGTGCATACCAAGACTTAACATAATTTCATTTTTCTTAAACCAATGTTCAGTTATACATAAAATGTATAAATTATTGTTTAAAAACAACTCAATTTCTAATTCCTTACTAGACATACCTACCTTGTATGTTTTGATGCACCAGCGTAAGTTTACATGATTTATTATCTTTAATTAAAATATTATTTTCATGATTACTTATACCTACAATGCTAGAGACTTCCTTTGTTGTCTTACAGGCTAATTTAAATGATTATTATTTGGAACATTTTCCAAGGTGTTATAATAAATCATATTATTATGACTAAACTGCTTAATTGAAGCAGTTGCTAGTATTTCTTCCTTCTGAGTTTGATTTAAAATTTCATTGAAATAATGTTTTTTTGTTAGTTTTTTTTTCAATCGCGTTCTTTTTGGAGTTGAGAACTGAATTATGCCTGACTTAGCCCCAACGGAGATTGCCAGGGCACTCGAAATGCGAAGAAATGGTCAAACATACAGAGTGATATCCAGAGATCTTCGTCGACCAGTTTCAACGATCCATCGCAGTATCCAACGGTTCAGGGAGACCGGTACTTATGTGAGAAGAGCAGGACAAGGCAGAAAAAGACGCACTTCGAGTAGGGATGATCGTTTCATTCGGCTTCGTGTACGTAGGAACCCCCGTTTGATGGCCGTTCAAGCCCGCCATGAGTTAGAAGCAGTGCGGGGTGTAACCATAAGTGAGCGTACGGTACGAAGAAGGTTAAGAAGCTGGTTTGGGTTCATTTGTGCCCTCCAAGGCTCCAAGGCTCGAGGTAAATCATCGTAGAAACAGGTTAACTTTTGCTCAGGAACATCGACTGTGGAACGCGGACCAATGGAGTAAGGTATTGTTTAGTGATGAGTGCAGAATTCTCTTAAATCAAATTGACGGCAGGCAAAGAATATACAGACGCAAAGGAGAACGATACATTCAGACAAATTTTGAAACTACAGTTGCATACGGTGGTGGATCAATAATAGTTTGGGCGGGCATTTGTTTGGGAGCTCGCACAGACTTGGTAGTGATTGACAGAGGGAGTCTGACTGCAGACCGCTATATCAGAGAAGTTTTAGAAGAAAATGTCGTACCGTTTGCCCCATATATCGGTGACGATTTTGTTTTTATGCAGGATAATGCTCGGCCGCAAACCGCTCGGGTAACTCAAGCTTATCTTAATGGTATGAATATCACTGTTATTGAGTGGCCGACGAGATCACCGGATATGAACCCAATAGAGCACATTTGGGACTTGCTGAAAAGAAAAGTTAAGTCCAGAATTCCATCTCCTGCCAACGTGGGTGAACTGCGAATCACCGTAGTTGAGGAATGGCGGAGACTATCCCAGGAGTCCATCGATAACATCATTCTCAGTATGCCTAGACGGGTAGAAACTTTAATAAGAGCACGTGGAGGAAATACGCGATATTAATCACCATTTTTCTAATTTAATTAATTGTTATTTTAATATTCATTTTCACTTTTTCCGGTTACATGAAAAGTTCAAAAATGTACCATTTTTCACAAATAGCCTTTAATCGCAAAATCTGTTCTTAATGTGATCTCATTTTAAGTAAAACAAATGAAACTTTAAATAACAAAAGAAGTGTAGTAAGTAGATTTTAAAATAAACCATATTTTTTTAAATTATAGACCTTTTTTTTGTGTTCCGCTAAATATGCAGGTGTGTTTATTTCTAATTGGGCCAGTTCATATTTTTTTGTTATGAATTTTATAGTGTCATGTAAATCAGTAATTTCAGTTTGGAGACTGCACACGTCTGCCTCATGTCTAGACACATGTGGTATATTCCAAGTCTTTAATACTGTCTAAATATTTAATTTCAATAACGATATTTTCTTTTGTCAGCTTGGACAGTTTCAATTTTTTTTTTGTTTTTTATTAACAATTCACTTGTTTTTCTTATATGTTTATTTACTTTAATGTATTTGTTAACTTATTTTTACTTTGAAATGTATGGGATAGTATTGTCACCAGTCAAATTATTGGTATGGTTTTTGTGACATTTTTTTCAGGTATTCTAGGATCCCTCCCAAACATTTCTTGGAGCAAGTTTTGTTTTTGTGAGGAAGTATGCTCCTGTATTTGACTTTTATTAATTTGTGTATGGGCTTCCTCTAGTTTCCGCTTCCAAATACTAGTATTGTTCAGAGCTTCCTCGTACTCATCCCTGCACTGGTCAAAGCTGTCTACAATTTCTTGTACTTCTATTTTTTTTTTTGGTACAAATCTTCTTAAATATAACTTATTTAACTCCGTTTTTAAGTTACTGATTTTTTTTGATAATATTTACCATTTCTTTTTCATTATCCTCGCGTTCAGAAAGCAATAGTTCATTTTGTTTCTTATACTGTTTAAGCTCCTGAAGGGTCAGATGGCGTTGCTCCTCAGTCTGACGAGCCAGATTTCCCCTAATCATCATATTGATGTAAAAGAAGTTAAAAACTACGAGATAATTAGTTAATTAACTGACCAATTTCTCTATCAATTAACCAACTACCTAGTTAGCTAGCAAATTGAACGCTTTCTGATACCTCCAAGTAGACCCGACCACTCTATATGTATAGATGGTGAGATATTTGCTCGGTGTAAAGCGGTCACGTAAGCTGGAGTGGGGTATGTAAGATGGCAAGGAAGATATCAGTCTATGCCAAACCTACAAGTCAACCTAACAATGAATTTTATTTTGCAAGCCAGAAAAGGAAATAAGTTTGAAATTCGAAATAAACTACAATGGCAGTGGAATCAATAATACCCAGTCCTCCTTATATGATCCTGTCACTCGATCTATAGATGTTGAGATATTTGCTCGGTTTATAGGGGTCACACAAGCTAGAGTGAGGTGAATAAGTTGTTAAAAAGTAGTAACAAGGTCCATTAATTCCACTGACCGGCCTAAGTAACCTATGTCTTAATTAGTTATAAGCAGTTGATTTATTGCTTTCTTACAACGTATAATATCATAGCCTATCGTCAACCTTAATCAGCCTATAATAATTTTAGATATTAATAATCTGTTTGCAGAGATTTATTTAGAATTCTAAGCGTTTTTATTATGAAAATTTGAATTACCTTGACAGCTGATCACCGTTGACGTAAGGCACTAACTTTAAATTGCTGATTACACAAATAAACCTGTTCACAGCACTGATACTTATTATTTGTCTTATTACTAACACTTAATATAATATAATGATTAATGATCAACGATTTGAAACAATTAAAGTAAAATAATAATTATTTTTCAATTTTTAGTCGGGAGACTTTACAATGTCCTGTTAACGGTAGGGTTGCCAGCAGAAAAAACCGCCTCACATTCCACTTGAAGCTCCTCTAATTTGGTAGCCGTCTGTTGTGCAGTATGTGGTCTAGCGTTGTCCTGAAGCAGCAGTGGGCTAGAGCGAATGACCAACCTCGGTTGTTTAGCAGCTAGCTTTTCCATCATTATTTGCAGTTGCTGGCAATAGACATCTGCCGTAATTGTCTGGCCAGATTAAAGAAACTGTAGTGAACGACACCGGCACTAGTCCACCAAACAAGTAACGTTTTTTTGGTCAATTTTCGCTTGGGGCAGGCTTTGACTGGTTCGCCAGGGTTCAGCCATTGCCATGAGCGTTTCCGATTATCGTACCACTTTTCATCACAGGTAACGATTCGATTTAAAATCCCTTCATTATTGTGCCGGTTGAGTAATGTAACGCCTGCTGCGTTATATATATATATATATATATATATATATATATATATATATACCAATTAACAAATTAGGAAGGTGAAAAAGCTTGAAAGGTGGGTTTAAGTAATTAAAAATAAAATAAAAAATATAAAAAAATAAAAAAATTCCCAGAAGTGGATTAAAACAGTTTTATCACTAACACCGCAGCCTGCAGCTAACTCGGACGTGGTTTGCGATGGATCCGCTTCCACAATTGCCTTTAATTATTCATTATCTACTTTGGTATTTAAAAATAAATTATTTTAAAATAAATTTCCACAACGAAAACGTTGGAACCAAAAACGCACTGTGTTTACTTTAGCGACACCGCCTCCATACATATCAATTATTCTTCGAGCCGTTTCTGCAGCACTGGTGCCACGGTGGAAGTCGTACTCGAAAATAATACGATATTTTAAGTTTTCCATTTTGTAAACAAAGTGACGCAAAGAAAAAACCAAAAGAGGAAAAAAACAAATCAATTACGGTTTTCGAAACACAAATGCATGAGTAAATAGCGGTATAAATTTGAAATTGGAATTCCTAGCCAAAGAAGATACATTTGAGATCAAAGTGGCCAGTATGACAAAACGCCAATTTCATATGTATCTTGGACCTAATATATACAAGATTTTCTCGTTAAAAGTGTAAGTTACGGGGTCCCATACATCTCACAAAATATTCATACAAAACACATTCGTTATTATATGTTTTAAAAGTGTCTAGTAACCCCCACATTAAAAAAACACTCACACATTCATACCCAAAATCTTATTATCTACAAATACACAATTTCACAATTATAGAAATAACGATGCAGCATACATAACATATTACATTATTATACAAATTTAGCATTTAGCGAAATGGATCACATTGTTTTTTTTTATATTATCAGTGTACTAAATAATTAATCAACACTCTATAGCACTATGATTCTATAGGATTAGCTTCTCCACATGTGAGATAAGCTCTTACTGCTCTATAAAGTGTTAAGACGATTAATGCGCAGTTCTCACAGTGCTCATAGGAAAAATGATATAAGTCGAAAAACTTACAATTTAGGTTTCATAAAAATTTCACAAAAATCACCAAAAAAAATGAATGCGATATTTAATAATGAATTCTTATATTATTTTCTTTATAATAACTTTTGATATAAAATCACAGAGGAATGATGTTATAATATATTTCTCCGTCAGGTTTATGGTGTCGCTTTCTTCGTGTTTTGTGTTACCTGATGACATACTAGAGATTTTTTCTTTTCAAATATATTTTAGCCAAATCATTACTTACCCGATAAATCTCAAAACAAGCTAGTATAACACCACATTTGAATTTTTTGTAAATTATGAGATGTTACTTAAACTACTTTGCCACATATCGTAGTATTCGCCATTCATACATTCATTCGTGACAACTATGGCAATAACTCTTTTTAATGTCTCATTTAAATCGTCACATCACACATACACAAAAGAATCATCTGTGAAGGCTATATACAAGGTTGTGTATGATTTAATACAAAATTCGTGGATGATACATTGGATGGCAGCGAAAGTTTCATTCAAATGAGCTTAGCAATTAGTTATAATCTTAGGTTTAGAAAAATTAAGATAGATAATGATGGATTAAGCCAACTGATGATTCTAATAATAATTAGGTGCTGTGTAGGCTTGATACATATTTTTTATCATATTTATTACATGAGCACCGTATTTGTACATTTTAGCAATAGTTTATCGCTATAATAATAATAATACAAATTTAGTTTGGAATTTTAAATGCGGCATGGCGATAACAATATCTTATGATTTTTAATATGGCGGCCATTTTATATTTCCGTTTCGGACAATTTGCAGCAAAAAATCGATTATAAGTCGTAACTCGTAAAGCGTGTTGAACAGTTATGAGGTTCCTGGAAAACCGCTGATGTGAGCTGATAATATGCCACAGGCTCATGATTTGTTGACAAAATATAAGACACGTTAAGAATCTATCAAATTCTGTAAAAAATGGAGACAAAACACCATGACACCAGAAAACTGGAGATAAATTAACTTAGGCCTTTTCATTCATTATTGGAATTTCGATGATTTATACAATACTCTCCGAGCGAAGTAATTACTCTTAAAAAAGGGTTTTTAAATTCGTGACATCTGACAGCTTTTTGACACGACAAGGACAGTGGGGCTACCAAGCGCCGCCTGGTGACAGAAAAAGAATCGAAAATTCTTATTGACCGTTTTTGATACCACTTACGCCACCAGATGACGCTTTGTGTGCGTTAGGTCTACCCCCTAACGGCAGAAAAAATATCAAATACCCTCAATGTAGTGCTTGGGACAGTCGATTTTAAATATCGTATGGTTGCCCAAGCTCATAAGCCATTCTCACAACACAGTCAGCCTAGTCCAGAGAAATGACTGGTTAATACGTCTGGGGCCAACCATGTGCGGATTTCCTCATGATATTTTCCGTCGCCGTTAGAGCGTCCGTATGTATCCGTACTTAAGATCTGGTAAAATCTCATTGGTACACGGCCACAGCCTGTGATTCGAACCAGCACTCTCTTGAGTGCGAATAAATGAACGCTCTACCCACTAGGCCACGGAGCTCTTGGAGATAAATTAATATTTCTATAAATACTCCTATATGATTGACTGTTATTATGATTTCTATAAAAATATGACTCTCTATACACTAAGGAGAAATACAGTAGCACGTTAATGGTCAGTGTTACTAACATATTATAAAAATTTATGCATCTGTAATTGTCACTTTAATAATTACCAGCAATTCAGAAAAAAAAACGATAAAAAGTCTGGAGTAAAAGGAATTTTTATCTCAAAAAATAAAAAAATGTTTGAAATTTGAAAATATTTTGACATAACCCGTGCCAGCCGGCGGTGACTTGCACTGACCACCTGTTACCTGTGGATAGCGGGACAGGAATCATCCCTGCCTCCATTAATTTGTAGAAATTTATACGTGTATAGACAAATCGTTTGATTCTAAAAAATATGGAGGATCAACAAAAAAATTAACTCATGTTTAAAAAAAATATAATGTGAAAACATTATTTTTTTAACGAAGCAGACGGTCGTGCAAATTATAAGTAAACCAAAATTAAAAAATCTAAAATATTAATTATTTAACAGAAATGTTATAAAACAACTACGTTGAAATAATTTTAATTAGGCTGCTCGTTATAATATTATTTTGTTACGTAACCCTCTATGCCCAAAACGTTACTTTGCTATCTGTACCCACTTGAGTTGGGCACGCACTATTTTTTGTCGCTAAACGCTGGGCCATCTGGTAAGGATTTTTTACGCACAAAAAACCTCTGACCCTTTCTTACCATTGTGCTGGCCCTCTTTTTTGGACCCGTACCCTAACAATATGTTGAATTAGCGTATTAGTCAATTTCTAAAGGTCTGATGAATTTTTTGATCGAACTAACGGATTGTGTCTTAACGGTTGTTTTCGGTACGCATTATTATATATTTAATAACTCCTACAATTTTGTACAAACAATTTTCGAATAATGCACCTGCTTATTAATAATTGTGCCTCTAATCGAGATCCACAATTTTGTAATTCTGAAGATCAAAAGCGCCGACTGTAGTGCCAATCGAATTTAAAAAGTTCCGCTTGACGACCGAATGATCGAATGAGTCATTGAGTGAATCTAATGAATGTAATATCGGTCCGCGGATCTCTGTGTTTATTGTACAGGCTACAATACGTTTTGTGCGCATTGAAAGACGGAATGCGGTTCATACAAATTTTACATGAGTCGAGGGGTTCCTTGATTAAGTCATGCCCGCAAAATTGTTGAGTGACAATATTGATGTAATTTTTTATTTTTATTGGGTATTAAGAGCACCGATTTAAAACTTAAATCATTTCTTGGAACCAAAAATTGATTGTTTACAAATGTTTCTTCCAATATTTTTTCTCAAGAGATCCAGTTGAAACTAGACTTAGTGGGGCAGTTTTAAGACCGAGGCCATTGCGGGCACATGGTAATCGGTGACTGCGTATCTTTTGCTTAGCAATTATACAGGATAAACAATATTTTTTCACAGAATGGCCGCATTGGTTATAATTTTTGGAGGTTTTCATGAAAGTGATGTCTACAGTCGCATGTCGCGGGGGCCATTAGTATGCGTGACTTCAAACAATCGTGCGACACGCCGCAGACGCTGGTATAATACGTTCGCCCGAATATAGGGCGAGTTTTGTAGTGTGGTGGTATTCCAAAGGAAGAAGAAAAATAAAAAGGCTTCAACATAGAAATCGTCCATCATTTAATCTACATTATGGGTAATAAAACAGTTTGGGAATCTATAAATACTTGTTAATAAAAATGACATCTACTGGTATACTTTAGTATTTGGCCATCATATTTTAGTTTATGTATAAATATATATATAATGCAATATGAATTGTATGCAATAAATCCGTGCCTGATTAACATTTTTGTCGTCAAAGTTCGATGGAGGAGATAAGAGTAGTTCGTAGTAAATGTAACTACGCTGCAGTTACGAACCCACAAACTACTATTCATACTAAAGCTGCAGATTAAAGAAAGAGGAACAGATAAACAGCTACATAGTTAGCTTTTGATTTGATTGCACTAAAACAAGCATACGGTGTATCCACGACTGTGTGGAAAAAATGTGGGCCGTTGAAGGGGACGTCAAAATTTTCAAATTTGGGTCCATTTAGATCGTTCTACGTAAGACGTTCCTCTGTACGTAAGTATAATATATATTTTCTACTCTGTGCTGAAGCTGCATTTTATTTATAAATGGAAGTAAACCATTTATTATTAAAATTCAACTTAACCAACCACAGCCTTCTGTGGAATGGATAATTTTGATACATGACTAATAAGAAAATGTAGAAGTAATAGTAAGAGGAACAGTCTTGATGCTTCATCACTAGTGTAGTGGTGGAGCTACATTTAGGAGAGCGCGTGTGTCGGTGGGCAGAGGCCACGGGTCACACGTCATGGCACGGACATCGCCGCCCCTCCCTCGGACAGTCGAGCTATACGGTATAGTCCGCAGAACAGTCTTAATACTTTTCCATTCACCTACTTCTAAACGAAACGCAAATTCACAAACCACTGCGTGTGGCGACGGCTTATATATTATGTACTGAAATGATTATAACATTTTAGACATAATTATACACTTTTTACATTTGAAAAAAAAAAATAAGGATATAAATATTTCGAACACCACCGTAGAAATGGGTTTTGTCTACGTAAGGATAGACAAAATAGCAGATTTTCTTTGTTAATATTTAATTTTGTTTATTAATTCTGCAGTGGGCATGCTACGCGTGCCGAAAGACGATGCCTGCCTTTTTTCGACAAAAAAAGGGTTTATCACACAGTTTATATATGGTGTTATCAAAGCGTTAAATATTTTTATTAATATAAAAGTAGTGTAAATGTATCTATGATTTTACATATTTTAAGATTTATTACGACAAAGATTTTTTTCTGCCAGCAGTATACGGGCACGGGTATTTTTTGAAGGGTGGTCGGTGCTAGGCGGGGACGGCGCGCGGCCTCTGTCCGCCCGCCCAGCGCTCGGGACCTGCGCGGTGACTCAGCCTGGCCTTCGTAACTCAGAACCGAAGGCTAAAAATCTTGGTGAAGGCTAATTCCTGTTACAGACCACAATGATAAAACTGTCAGGTAAACACAAAGATAAAACAGGTCGGTCACATATTTAGTGGTAGCTTTTGCCCCCGGCTCTGCCCGCGTAAATACAGTATCTCACGGGAAGACTGTACTTTGTTGGCATAAAATAAGTTGAGTAGTTTTTGCGTGAATGAGTAACAAACATCCACCCACATATCCATCCTCACAGACTTTCATATTTGATATTTATAATAGCAGTAGGATTCCCCCTATTCCCCAGATCCCCACTTCACATGTTTGGTGAGCCACCCGCAATATATGATTTTTTGATTGTTTTATCATGCTAAAAGTTTATTCTACGCGCAATCTGTATAAATACCAAATTTCATCCATTTATATTCATAATTACAGATGTTAGAAGGGCGAAGCGACAGCGGCGGACATGCCGAAACTATAAAGATTCCTTGTAGTATTAAAGTAAAAAAACGTGTATTTAGTTAAAGTTTAAAACATTAATGTTTTAAACAACAAAACGACATGTGCCTTAAAATAACTGAAACCATTACTTAACCGGATCAATTTAAATGTACTTTAAAGGGATACAAAACAAAAAAATAATATGTTAATTTGTGTAATTTTCGATATTTCTCTTGTCTAAGAGAGACGGAGAGAGAAAGAGAGTAGGCAGAGATAAGAGTAAATTTTCATTAAGTATTATAAATATATTTTCCTGTAGATCTCAATCATTTGGCCGGTGGTTGACATCGCTATGTGTACAGAAGCAGCTAATCTTCTGTACCGTACGGCGATTTTCTAATCTTTCAATGCCCTACTGCATGTTCCATGTCTTGATTCTGGGAGCATAAAATGTTGCTGTGTGGATTTTCACGTACGGACGAATTTTCAAAACATGTTTGAATAGCGCCCAGCTTCTTAGTATAAAATTATTTATTAAATCTTTTTTTATTTAAAGAAAATACAGTTTTCACTTAATTTTAGACAGTAAGTGCAAATGCTATGTATTTTTATTTATTTTTTATTCAAGTTCATTAGTGAATAGTGTGCGATAGTGTTATAAATTAAAAAAATGCACCACTGCCATTTCATTTGCAATGTAAAAGCAGTTTCATTTGCAATGTTTTTCCTAATTTCTCCTAATTCAAAAAGCTTCATTTTATCATCCCGTTGACCAAGAAGCGTCACGACGCGTGCTACGGTCACCGTCACACGACCGTCACACTCGTCACGCGTCACACCCGTCACACACTGTCACAGTCCGCCTCTCCCGGGACCGTTTTGATTTGTCATAAGTCATCTCGGGTCATTATGGTAACGGACAAGACATTACTTGAATCTCGACGAAGAAGCGAAGCGTGTCAGCTATTACATAGCTAGCATGGTCACCATAGTAACATAGAAATTATTTACAAAATAAAATTGTTTCTCTGTGGCAGTCAATTATTTCAAAACTGTGGCATTGATAAATAATGTATTTTTGTCAGTCGTTGCATATTGCACAATTATAAGATTTAACATTACGCGAAGAACACAACGCATTACATACCTAATACATAGATATATACTCGCGTCTTTCTTCAGCCAAAAAATATAAATTCGAAAATCCAAAAACACATCAAGGCTTGATTGGTCTTAAAAGAAAAAAAGAAGAATCAAAACTGAATAACTACAATTTTTATAAACAATTATAACCCGGGAACGTAAATTATATAGCCTATTTTACCCGGGTTATTATTATGAATCTATTGACACCTCATTTATTAAAATCGGACTAGAAGTTTAGGCGCTACGGTGGAACAAACATACATACATATTATATAGACTACTTACACAAAATCATCACCATTCCTTTTGGATTCGCCGTAGGCGGGTAAAAAGAGACTACGAATTACGATATATTCGCTACAATATTTGCACTGACATTTGCACCTTGCAGTGATATTCAATTTATGGTCTCTGGTTACCTTATGACAGGTGCCATCATAGTTAACGATCTTAACGCTTTGCTGCCCCACAAATTGCCGACCGTTGCCCCGAGTTGCCCCGTGTGTTACCCCGTGTGTTGCCGCGTGTGTTGCCCTGTGTGTGCCCGAGTCATTCCGTCTTCCGCGTTGCTAAGAAACAATTAGGTCATAACCATGTCATAACTATTATGTATTTTTTTTAATTGAGGCTGAACACTGCATCGCCAGGCTTGTTCTGGCAAGAAAATATCCAAGGCCAGAAATTATATTGCGTTGTTATAATAATAATCATCAAAAGTAATATTCATAAACTAAATCTGATCTGAATCTGTAGGTAAATTGGTCCGATAGTATTCGTCAAACAAACCTACACTCACAATAAGGCGGAATTGAACCTTGAGGGCCTTCGATTAGTGACAATTGTGGCATAATAAATCTAACTTTATCAGAATCTACTAAATTAGATTAGCAAGAAATTAAAACTTAGGTATTTTACTTTTCTCCTTCTTATGAATTTGTCATTTGACTTCCTAAAAATATTGCATGGGAACCGTGTAATAAAATCAATAAACATCAGGGGAGCCACAGGTAACCAAGGTAAACCAAACACTGCGGGTAAACAGGGGTTTCCTTTGACCAAGAGGCCCTGACGACAACACGATACGTTATCAGTAACAGGTTAACAAATACGCGCGTTTGTACAGGAATTACATATCTCCTTGTATGTCCTTGCTCGCCAAACACTAAATAATTAATTATACTGACAGTTAGATAGTTGGAGAGCTAACTTGTAATAAAGCCTCTTTAAATGAAGCATTTATCCGATTTATACTACGGTGGCCAAAATATCTTTAAAGTAACGACTTATCATTCCACATAAGACGTGTTTAAACCTTTGCCTGACGATTGCAAAATCTACCGTACTTATTACTGACCGACGATGATTATGATGATGACTTTTGTATCAAGAACTGGCCCTAATATAACTGAACCATATACACGCTTTTAACGACACCAAAGTGTTAAAAAAATGAAATGATTAACCTACGATACTATTACTAGATACATAACATCGAAATCGCTTTCGCATAAGTGTGATACTCCTCTATGTATATGTAGAGATAAGGTAGTATTTTATAGAGGCTAGCAAAGCCTTTCGTTTTATGATTATTTGAGATTGTTGATTGTTGGGTATTTACAGTTCTCGCTGTCACGTCGTCGTGATGTTACACAACATTATCTTATGTCCTTTCAATCATTAAAGTCCTTTGTAGGACACTGATTAGGTCTGTCGCACACTATTCGAATTTTGCAATTAAAGACTATAATGTGAAAATAACTTAGACCTTTTCATCTGGTTGGATTAATTATACAGTATTCTCCGAGCGAAGTAACCACTTCTACAAATACAGCAGTGGAACAGGTGGTTTTAAATGTCGTATGGTTTTCTAAAGCACATACGGCATTCTCAAAACACAGTCAGCCTAGTCCCAGAGGTATGACTGGTCAGTACGTGTCGGGCCAACCAATGATGTGCGGGTTTCCTCGCGATATTTTCCTCCACCGTCCGTTGATAAAGTCTCATTGGTTATATGTATATAGAGTTTATCAGATCTCACATGTGACATCAAAACCTGGGAATTGAACCTGCATCCTCGATTGCTGACCTAACGGTTTACCCACTTGGCCACAGAGCTCTCTATGACATAAAAAATTAATATTTAATAAAATATATCGTAGTAGAGTAGTGCCAGTCATTGGACAGTTAAGATTTTTTTTAACAAAAATGGAAGTACGGTTTAAAATACATAATTACTTGGGTAACTGATATTTGCTCGGAGTTCTGATAAATAAAAAAAAAAGAATCACAAAAATATTTACCTGACCGGGATTAGAACCCACCGAATTTTTGAACCTAGCTAGATCGATTTTTCTTCCCCAAAACTCCCTGCATACATTTTTTTTTAAATTAATTATTTATCTATGGACGCTTCACACCACGTCAGTCTGGTCCCGTATTAAGTATCCGAAGAACTTTAGTTACGGGTACCAGACAACGGAAATATATTTAATACCTTTTATATTATACTTATATTTAAGATTTTTATTATATTATACATATATTTAATACACATCCATGACCCAAGAACACAGAAAATTTTATTGTTCCCTGGTGGAATTCGAACCCGCGACCTCCAGTTATGGCGCCAACGCGATAACCACTGAGCCACAGAGGTCGTTGAGAGTATATTGACATGAGATTGAGATGAGATCAAAACAAGATTGAGATGAAATAGAAACGAGATTGAGATGAGATTGAGATGATAGTTAGAAATGAACTCGTGGCAAGTGGTGATAATGGCGCCCGCCGCCACGCCGCTCAAATATTATTCAAAAATTAGTTATCCGTTATTTTTGCATAATACATACTTTATTAACTACCGTTATCTTTGCTAACAGGAAGATTATTGTACGATAAGATAAAATACTTTCTTCTACGAAATATCTGATACAATAAAATATTATAACAAATGATCTCTTGTATCTTACCTTAGCCGTACAAAACGCGCTATGTATATAATTTACAATATACAAAGCCCTATAATAAAATGTAATCTAATTGTTTATACTGGAAACCCATGCAGATTGTGAAGATATTTGTTCTCGTATTAACATCATCACGATATCCTCCATGGTTTACTGATTAAAATAAAATTATGTTAACATCTTAATTAGATTTTTACCTTGTACACAAAATTTGTATGTCAAAATATTGGAAAACTGCAGAGAATAGGATTAAATACTAACATAAATAGGCATGCATAATGCATATGCCGCTGGTGTCCTTCGCTGGTTCGTTGTTGGTAAATTTGTGTCTCGGGTTCGAATTTTTTAAATTCTTTTCATATCTTTTTCGTTTATTTTTTTACATAAATTTATCAGTCTACTAAAACTTCGAGCAAAGCTCGGTCTCCCAGGTAGGTACTATAATATAAAGCAAAATATAAACGAATCCTGGAACCTTGATAATGCTCGTTTTGATGCAGATATTTTAGTCAGTACAATAGGCCAGGAGACGATCAAACAAAATAGATTTATGCTCGTTATTGTCCTACGGAAATCGTAGGCTCGTTACAATAATCGTTTATCGAAAAAATACCAATAAAACGGACCCCTTGGTCAGTGACCATTAGCAGCGAACCGTGAGCGCCATAAAACTAAATAATTATTATTCATGCTTGCCGTTTTTTTGTCAATTGGTATCATTTATCAATACTATAATCTGCTTTAGTTATTCATATCCAACTGATTTAGAAACAGAAGTGTCGCGGAGTGGATGCTCGCTATATTTTTTGTAAATAACATATGTCAAAAATAAACTCTCCTGTTTCGAGATACGGCTATTTGTACAGTTCTGTTGACTTTGTCAAAATAAAACAACAAACCGATAAGAAAACTGTGTACGTTTGTGCAAATTTAGTTAAAGTGATGCAATATGTCATTGTTTACGATATATCACCATTATTTGCGTTCACATTACCTAGGTCTTGAAACTGTCATGAAGTGAATATCAATATTATAATATTGTTTATGTAATAGTTTTCATTTTCTGTACCTACATACTTACCTATATCTGTTAAATAAAATAGTTATTATTATTATTATAATATAAATTTTATTTATGTCGTCGGATTTTTTCAAAGGCATGTATTTGGTTTTAAAAGGGTTTAGACGGGCGTTAAGTATTATATATTTTAAAAGTTAAAAGAATAAGTAATAAGTAATAATTAATCACAAAATTTTATTGCAAGAAATGCACTATTGATGCACGTTGTTTTAGTGCATTTCTTTCAACAACGTTAAAATTTATGTACTTTTCCAAAATTAATTAATTGTTAATAAAGTAATAAAATTAGTAAATTAAGACATAAATCGTTTTATAACTTTTAGCTGCTATACTAATGTATGTCTACAAAACCAAAATAGAATAGCTATAACCCTACTTCACTCATTCCTCTATCCCTTCGATCAGTCGCGTGGGCCCCAACCAGCGGTCAGTAGAGTGTGGTACCAGCAGACACGTGGGGTCGTTCACGACACATTTTTAGGTATTGTCCCTCTTATTATTGCATGAATATTATTCCTGACAACTATTCGGGATATGAAGTTAATTTCGTCGTATCGTAATATTCATTCCTGCCGACAAATTTTAAAATGAAATAGCATTAATACTACTCCACGCACTCCCCTGTTCCCTACCCTCAGTAGCGTGAGTCCCGCGGTCAGCGGAGAGTGGTACCAGCAGACACGTGGGGTCTTTCACGATACTTTTTGTTTTGTACCGTTTAGTTACTTAGTATTTCTGGTGAAATTCTGTTGAAATGTGAGCTGTCGTTTATGTTGATCGTATACCAGTTGGTGCCCGCAACATCATTTATAGAATTAACGGAAACGGAACCCTTATTTTTTAAATGGAACCCTAAGATAAAGCAGTTTATGTCATACCTTATAATATCAGCTATCTGCCAGTGAAAGTCCCGCGAAAATCGGCCCAGCCGTTTCAGAGATTAAATGGAACAAACAGACAGATTTTATTTATTTTGGTCATATTATCTTGCTTACGTGGTAGAGCCATGTTTCGGCACAAATGGGCCGGCCCGACCGGACGAATACCACGGGCTCACAGAAAACCGGCGTAAAATAACGCTTGCGTTGTATTTCGCCGAGTGAGCGAGGTTACCAGAGGCCCAAGGGGGCTTGGGGATTTTAAGGACCAGGAACGCAGGTGCTGACACTTATAACTCCTCTGCTGTTGCGAGTGTCCATGGGCCGCAGCAATCGCTTACCATTCAGACGATCCGTCTGCTCGTTTCATATTCCATTTCATAAAAAAATAACGACCCTACGATAAATATACACAGGTGGCATTTAGTTCTTTACTACTGGCTTACAGGCTGTACAGGCTCAGCAAAATGAAGTCAAAAAAGGAAGGAAAGGAAGGTGGAAGTAGCTGTAAGAGGTTTTTACATTAAAATCTACCCCTACCATACTAGAATATTTTGGTCTACGTACAACAAATGGCGGCTGTTATCCCCCGACCGTCACCAGCTGCGCCTAATTACTCGGGAATCCAATCAGACGTTTGATCCAATTATTTAATTAACTTCATCTACAATCAAAAGTTAAGATTGTGGATCAATAGAAATGTTTTTAGTTAGATACTTTTTTGTTAGAGGCTTACCCATTTTACTATAGATCCATCCTTCGGCGATGTGCTGGCTCATCTGGAGTTATGACTCCTACGGCCTCACAGGAAACCGTCGATAAATAACGCTTGCGTTGTATTTCGCCGAGTGAGTGAGGTTACCGGATGCCCTAGGTGGGTTGGGGATTTTAAGGACCCGTAACGCAGTAAGTGCGCAATACCAGAGGAGTTACAAGTAGAACTCCTATTTTTTGCGAGCATCCATGGGCGGCGTTAATCGCTTACCATCAGGCGATCCATCTGCTCGTTTCCTGGTCCAGTTCATAAAAAAATCATAACCTTACCTAAATCGCCAAGACTTCTAAGAAAGGCGTTAAATTACACCCGTGTTTTGTTTCGTAAAGTGGGTGAGGGTACCGAAGATTTGGGCTTCGGTACCCTCGTAGTGCCCTCCGGGCCTGAACGTCTGCTTATTTGCCGGACTTATGAGCAAGAAATAAAAAAAAATAAAGGTGTTTGCTAGTTAAAATACTAATTATATGACTATTATAACGCGACAGTGTCAGTCGAAAATGTGTCTTATCAGAAGCAAATGGTCGGTGACCAGCCATCCATCTACTTATTTACATGTCTATCTGTGAACAAGTTGCCCATTGTCGCTCGGGTCGTTAAACTACCGGAAAAACCAAAGACATCGAGCAAACTTCGCCCTTAACGGCATACACACAACACCTATTGTCCTCTGTAAAAACCCATGAGAAATATATCCGGAAAATTTTTGTGCTAGCTGAAATATGAGTTGTATTTTTGAGAGATAAGGTTGAATTTAGATCGAGAGTTTGTGTTAGTTTTCTACATTGAAGCAGCCTATATACACCCGCACGTCCTCTTTAGATAAGATAAGTCAGAAATAAAAGAACGACACCAATACACAGGTAATGAAGCCGATAGCGCGCCGCGCGCTTGTTCGCTGGCAATTTTGATAAGAAACAAAATTATATGAGTTACGGTCCATCCAATATACTGTTCCGATCCAGTTTAATATTTTTGTAAACAAAAAGACAATAGAAAACTATAATGCTACCAATTTAAATGCAGCTTATTGTTCTTGCAATCCTACTACTTATTATAAATGTGAAAGTTTGAGAGGATGGATGGACGGATGAATGTATGAATAAATGGATGGATGTTTGTTACTATTTCACGCAAATACTACTGAACGTGTCTTGATGAAATTGTTTATGGTAGTAGTTTAGCTCTGGATTAACACATAGGCTACTTTGTATCCCAAAAAAGTACGGCGTTCCCGTGGGATACTGTATTTATGAGGGCAAATGCTAGTAAATAAATACAATGACTAGATTAAATTAGATATGAACAGTATAATTACTTCCAAAGTATAATTATATCCATATTTAGCGACCTCTGTGGCTCAGTGGTTAGCGCATCGGCGCTCAAGCCGGAGGTCGCAGGTTCGAATCCCGCCGAAGGGACAAAAAGTTATTCTCTGTTCCTGGGTCTGAGATGTACTAAATATATTATGTATAGTATAATAAAAATCTTAAATATATGTATAGTATAACAGTATTAAATATATTTCCTTAGTCTGGTACCCGTGATACAAGTTCTTCGGATACTTAGTACAGGACCAGATTGACATGGTGTGAAAGCATTCATAGATATTATTATTATTATAGTCCTTCTGAAAGAACGAGTTTTCGAGAGAGATTCGAGTTTAAAGAATAATAAGAAAAGGTAGGGCAGGGCTACCGTTTAAACTTTCAGTCGCAAAAATTAAACACTGCCAAGTAGTACGATATTTATGCCTATAGTAAGTGAAGGATATAACCACAGAACAAAGAAAGACGAAGAGATAAACGGCTTTCGATTTAATTGCACTACTACAAGCTTACGGTGTGTACACGATTGTGTTTAAAATTTGTGGGCCGTTGAAGGGGGCGTCAAAATTTCGATTTCGATCATTCTATGAAAGCTATTTCTCGGTACGTAAGTATATATATTTTCTACTCTGTGATATAACTGAGAAAAACAAGGTCCAAGAGACAACGTAACCCATAATCTTCTTTAATGTAGGCAACTTTGCGATATAGTTTATTAAATCTCTTCATCGTGGGCTATCATCATGATGAACCGGTCGGGTGCCTGTGATTACCTACTAGACATCACCTTCACTTCGAAGGACTTTAGGGTTGTGCACTTTTAATCGAAAAAATGCACAAAATCAGTCTTATATAACATATAAACTTTTTGACAAGCTAAGCTAACGTTAGTAAAATTAAATGTCACATTATCAAAAAACTTATAATGATAAGAATGTATATTGTTTATAATATAATAAAATTATAATAAAATAATATTTAATAAAATATACAGTTTGTTATTTAGTACATATTACATTGCTGAAGTTGGCAATGCAGATCTAAACATAAGGTAAGTTTGCTCAAAAGTAATGTTAAAATATGCTTTTACTGTCCACAAAAAGATAATAGGTATGCTGATTTTTATATCAAAACTTTCCCTGTAGGAGTTATCTCCATAATTGTCGAAGTATCGATAGCTAGAGGTCTTAAGACTTAAGACCTCGATAGCCTGCATCCCATCACTAAACGGCGCGTGTTATTTCCATAACTAATTGCAAATGGCCGCGCTGTCAACATGTGTCATGTGCACGATGTGACCTCCGTTATTAAAAAAGGGTCAAGAACCTGCCCTTTTACCCAGTTATTAGCGGACCTGGTATTTACAAGGATATGAGCTAGACCATTGATCATAATTGCCTATTTTATACCAAGTTTTAAAAGTCTCAAATTCTACAAATTCTTTTAGTTCTTCAAATAGAGTGTACGGTACTATTGATCATACAGCGTGGTGTAAAATTAATCTGTGTATCGGAAGATGTTATAATTAGAGCTTAATCTACTGATAAATTTCAGATAACTTTTTTGCAAGTTCCGTCGCTATAAAGTAAACAGCGATAAAACTTCCGGGTAAGCTTTTCGACACTTATTAGACGATTGTGAACAGGCCCATTTTGTTTTATATTATATTTGACATATTTTGCAAACAAATCAGCTGGAGAATACCAATAGAAAAGCAATGGTGACATAATGGCGTCGGTTGCTGAACCTCCCACTTAGCGATTTGGAATGTCCAGTAAGATCAGATTTTACCGCCTGAAACTTCTTTCTTTTCGGCTCGCTCGAAGTCGCGGGTATATGCTTACATGCTTCATATCTTATACACAATATTCAGCACCAATCCGAATAGTAATTATCATCGGAAATCTTGAGGAATGTCATGGAAAATGTGGCAAATCGGGCATAAATGTGTATCAACACTAGCGGCAGCCCGAGTATCATATTTTCCTTAGTGCACAAGATAAAACAAGCAAGACAAAAAAAAACGGTGTTTAATAAAGCGATGGAGAATGAAAAGCATTTTTTTATTCAGATAAATAGTATAACAAAAACAAAATTGGACGATTAGTTTTGCGCCATCTTGTATAATGTTATTGCAATAAACATACTTTTTGAACATCAAGAATCAGAAGCTATTTATCCCTTGCTAGTACGATCTTTTGTCGTTTCAACTCCCAAAATTCTTGTACATAGATGCTTATTTATTTATGATACAAGGTTGTAATGTGCCTCTGCAAACAGGACAGGGTCTTGCGATGCTTTTGGCGGTAAAATACTCTAATTTAGTAAACAAATATGTAATTTTAATCCCATGGAACCTCTACGTGTAAGAATATCTAATTTTCGTCTCAAATCGCTGGTTGGTATAAAAACCGTCAAAAGCACCGACAGATTGATCATATTCCCGCATTTGACGCTTTTGTGTTGGCCTGATCTGGCCAAAATCTAATGCTATTACATGGTGCAAACTTTATATTAAAAGAGTGACCACGATTGTTTGACTGTTTAGGATAGTCTGTAGTAAATGGTAGATACTGCCTATAAGTAGGTCTTGTATAATAATATAGGATAGAAGATGTGCTATAAATAATATCCTAACAATTTAATAAAAAATTACCACACCTAAATTGCCAAAAGAATATTATTTTAGTTGGTTGCAAAAAAATATATTTTAGTTGATGTTAGTATCTGTAGTAAATGGTAGATACAGCCGACAGCTGGAAGGTTGTGTATGATATAAAGTAGAAGATTTTTTGTAGAATTTAAGATTAATTTAAATTAAAAATCAAATAAATAAATAGGTAGGTACTAAAACAGAATAAAATATATATTTTTGTCAAGACTCTTGGCTCTCATACAGCATACGTGATTTTTTGCCGTTTATTTATATCTCGATATTAATAACGGTAAACGATTAAACAAGTAAACGATTGAAATATTCACTGAATATTTATTTATATATAAAAAATAAATTATCTTTATGATAAAAATAAAATAAATATTTCTGGGGACATATAAAAATTTTGACATTTTCACTGTTTATTCTCGATATCAATACTAGTGCTGTACTAATAGTTGTTAGTATCTACTAATAGTTGAATAGATAAAATGGTACGGAACCCTTCGTGTACGATTCCGACTCGCACTTGGCTGGTTATTTATTCAATTATTATGAGCTTACAGATACTAAGAAAAAAGGCATATCCATAATTTACCAACAGTATGGCCAATGTACAAAGGTACAGTCCGCTAAGCAAACACGGGTGCTGGCTCGGACTAAATTCTTCACGGTTCGTTTGATGGTTTCAATACGACTCCGAAAAGAATACCAACTTTCAATTGCTTTTATTGAACAAACTCAAACGCAAAATGAATCTTACATTACTAAAAATAAGGGCATATAAAGTAATAATAGATGTAGTTTATATTTGTAAGGTTAAAAAAATATATAATCATTTTAACGGCAAACAGTAGCGAAATGATTTGTAGGCGGTTTGCGTTACATTGTAGTTCTCAACCATGAAATACTTTCGGTTTATCGTTATTTTTCTAAAAGATGTATTTTATAGTAGGTACTAAAAAATTTCAATCGCTAAAATAAACAAAATGTATCACAGCTTCGATGAAAATGCATCCTTGTTAATACATAATATAAACGCGAAAGTTTGTTGGTATGTATAATAATAATATGATAATAATAATTGAAGGTTATTGTGGAAGCGGATCCATCGCAAACCACGTCCGAGTTAGCTGCAGGCTGCGGTGTTAGTGATAAAACTGTTTTAATCCACTTGAAGCAAATTGGGCAGGTGAAAAAGCTTGAAAGGTGGGTACCTCATTAATAGAGTGCAGCAAACCGACAAACACGCGTCGACTGCTGCGTTACATTACTCAACCGGCACAATAATGAAGGGATTTTAAATCGAATCATTACCTGTGATGAAAAGTAGATCCTGTACTATAATTGGAAATGCTCATCGCAATGGCTAGACCCTGGCGAACCAGCCAAAGCCTGCCCTAAGCGATTTTGAATTTGATTAAGAATTGACTCAAAAAAAGTTACTTTCGAGCGTTTGGTGGACTAGTGCCGGTGTCGTTCACTACAGCTTTTTTAATTCTGGCCAGACGATTATGGAAGATATCTATTGCCAGCAACTGCAAATTAGGATGGAAAAGCTAGCTGCTAAAAAACCGAGGTTGGTCATTCGCTCTAGGCCACTGCTGCTTCAGGACAACGCTAGACTACACACTGCACAACAGACGACTACCAAATTAGAGAAGCTTCAATTGGAACGTCTAAGACATTCACCGTACTCCCCGGACCTTTCTCCAACAGATTACCATTTTTTTCGAAATTTGGATAACTTCTTGCAAGGGAAAAAATTCAACTCCGATGGGGCAGTCCAAAGCGCCTTCAAAGATTTTATTGATTCCTGTTCGAATGGTTTTTTTAGTAAAGGAATCAATGAACTACCTATGAGATAGCAAAAGTGCATAGATAGCAATGGCATATACTTTGATTAAATAATTATATTATGTTTAAAAACATCGAATTTATGTTCCTCCTTTATAAAATGCCAATTTCATATGTAATGATCTTATATTAAGTAGACACTTATATTATAATATACTAGAAGTTGCCCGCCCACTTTGTACGCGCAAAAGGAATTCCTGGCGGAACCGTGCATTTTGCCGCAATAAAAGGAGCCTATGTCTTTCCGTGGTTTTCTCAATATATATCTGTGTCAAATTTCATCAAAATCGGTCCAGTAGTTTCGGAGTTAATTCGATGCAAACAGACAAACAAATATTTTCTCTTTATACAGTGGAGACATAAGTAATATTATTATTATGATATATTACATAGTTATACAACAGATATTAAAGAAAATTATTATTAATTTATACAGTAACTAGACGTTGCCCGCAACGCGCAAAAAGAAATCCCGCGGGAACCGTCTATGTTGCTGTTATAAAAAGTAACCTATACGATCTAGATTCTAGAGTCTAAACTACTACCATACCAAATTTCATCAAAATCCGTTCAGTAGTTGTTGCGTAAAAGAGTAACAAACATCCATACATCCATACATCCATACACGAACACATACAAACTTTAGCTTTTGTAATTATATTAGTAAGGAGGTAAGGAAGTACATTAATCATAAAAAAATAAAATAGGTAAGAATTTTTCCTGATAATCCTTACCATTGCACAAATGCATCCTTACTTTTGTCATATTGCTTTACGACGCTTTATCTACACAAGTGTACTTACATCCCGCATTACCTTATCACTTACTTGTACAATCGCGCACACACGTGTCGATGTGCCGTAATCCTGTATAATCCGACCACCCAGGCCTCCGCCACCGACCATAATGCCCACAAATGCCCCATTATTATAGAACACATAGGTGCCATTATTATTTTACACTATAAAATGCAGACCACCAACGTTAAATGCGAATGTAATGAGGCGTTCGTGATTTTTTGGCGGTTTTTGCACGTTCGATACTCAAAATCGCGGGATTAGTGTCGTATGTATCAATTGTGGTGTCCGAAATAAAAGCACTCGAAAATAAATATCACGATTTATATGCGATTTTTCAATAAATCTTTACGGTTTTTTTCAACATGCATTTTAACGTAAGCCTAATATTTCACGAAAAATATTCACAACCGAATATAGAATTCGCCTTTTTGGAAGACGCGAAAAAATTGCCATAACATTTAGTGTGTTAAACAATAGATAACGTATCCATAAAAATTTTCAATATGTTTCGTCTATCGACTGTTTTGTTCTAAGATTTGATTACGACCCCAGTTTGCTAGTGAGCTAATCTCAGCAGATCATTAATAAGCATCGCTTCACGGGCGAGCGAGCCCGAGCAGAGCGAGCGAGCATTATAACTGACGGCCGATCATTAGCGCTATTGATATATTACTTGTTTTGTCCCTCTGTTTACTTTACCGGGTTATGAGTTTCGTTTAGCGAAATTGAAATGTTGACGCTTCTATAATTGTCGTACTGTCGAACCCAAGAATAGCGTATATATACGTATATAAAGTGATAAGAAACACCAGAGAATAGCGTCCGTCACGCGTACAGTTCTGAACGCGGGAAATAGCACGCGTCGTTCTAACCCGCGCTCCGAATCGAACGTGTAAATACGCGGAGCCCACAGTCCGATCTGGCATATCGATGTCAGCGCATTTTTCACAGTATGAACCGCGCACTAAGACGTATTTTAACGTAATTAGGTCAACGCCGGCAGTCCAAGCCCTGACGCAGTTTTTATCGTAATTAGCACGACAGTTCCATCCGCAGTCCAAACTGCACAGATCCCTCCGCGGCTTGGATGACGTGTGTGCTAATGGATCAGAAGGCATAAATTTCACATGCGATAGAAGTGAAATCATTATAATAATTCTTGATATAATTCTGGATTTGAAATTGACTAGGAGGGACTTAACTCCACGGACAGTGTGTGGAGTCCGCGTTTTTATCACTACTCACCATATTATAGATGTTAACTATACAATTTGTATGGCATCGAACTAGTTACCATCGCTTGCCACTAGGGGCATTGTTTCAATGCCATACAAATTATTTGAACTTCTACACGGCGCGTAGCGACAAAAACTCGCACTCAGCACACAGAACATAATTCCAAGTACCTACAATCTACATACCAGATTTGACAGAACGGCAATCTTACCCTACAGATAGCAAATAACCTGTCCAATCCCCTATGTTTATCGCGTCATTGTTTTGTAATTGGTATTGTGGAGCGTATAAATATGTACGACACATATTGCCGTATTAATCTAGTATGCATCTGGCACACGGTTAGCCAGGCCGCCAGACACCGCGGACACAATTTACACCGTGCTGTGTCTGTGCTGTTATACGCCCGCCCCATACAGAGGTCTGTCACATAACATGGATGCTACTTGACCTCTGTGCATGGTTGTTGAGACAGAAACTAATATTTACTCTTCATCTAAAATATTTAGATTATAAAGTCCAACAGCGCCCGTCACACATACCTACAGTTCAGATGGCGCATCTGACTGCGTTCGAAACCGCGGCGGATCTATGCGGTTTGTACTACAAATCGAGCTGTCGTGCTAATTACGACTTCAAAATATGCATCCACGGTTTGGACTTTCGTCCTCTTACATAATACATCATAGCGTGCGGTTAAAACTGTGGGAAATGCGCTGTTATTGATATACGATATCAGACTGTCGGCCACGCACATTTACACGTTCGGTTCGGAGCGCAGATTGAAACGGCACGCCCCTCGGTCCGAATTGCACGTGTAACGGACGCTATAAGTTAACATTGAATTTTAGTTTGCCTAATTTTAAAATAAAAAAGTAGCAAAGTGTGATTAGTCTCGCGCACGAAGGGTTTCGTACTATTATCTATACAACAATTAGTAATAAATTCGAGCAAAAGACGGCAAAAATGTTGTATGGAAGCACCCTTAAATATTTATTTTATTCTGTTTTATAGCGATGTATATTGTTATAGCGGCAACAGAAATACACCATTCGTGAAAATTTCAACTGTCTATATTTCAACTATCTGGTGACAGACAGACGGACTGGCTAACTGCAGACAGACGGACGTACAGCGAAGTCTCAGTAATAGGGTCTCGTTTTTACCTTTCGGAATCATATATCGGTGTATTAGGGCATCATTTTATCATTCATTATATTAAGGCCATTGTGCAGACGCCCTACGATTACAATTTGTCATCTAGCTCTGTACAGTATTTAGTTTATAATAAGCAAAGGCGATTTATGTAGCAACACGTAACCTCTGTGTGGGCTCCCGTAATTTGTCGGTTAAAACACTGCGGCTACCATTTGTCACGCTATGTAAAGCGTCCAACATGCCTCGTAAAGTTGCCCCTATGGAGACATCAGTTTTGGACTAACTCACTACAAGATTTAGAATATAATTATAATATTCTTTGTTATATTCGTCCGTAGATGCTGGGATACTGAGAAAATAAATAAGATAGTGGGCCTTTTAAAGTTGAAATAAAAACTTATTTACCTTATGTAACTGGGAGACCGAGCAAAGCTCGGAGTTATCGTAGAACGATAAAATAATTTGAAAAAAGAAAAAGAAATAATACGAATCACAAAAATATTTGTCTTACCGGGATTCGAACTCAACACATTCCGAATTTCCAAACAATGCAAAAACTATACGTAGGTACGCATACCAAGCTGCCAATCAGACTGAAGAGAGTAGAAATTATTGATATATTGTTGCACGACGAAATAAAAAACATGTATAGCTTAAAAATGCGCAGTTTCTAATGAATAATACCTAGCTAAATCGAATTTGCTCCCCCAAAACTCCCTGCGTACTAAATTTCACGATAATACTTGTAGCCGTTGCCGAGATACCGATTATATATATACAAGATCGTCTCGTTTAAAGTAAGATAAACTGGATGGAATGAAAAATGGGACAGTGAAAAGATGAACCACAAACCTACATTATATTGTGTTGTGTAGTTTAAAAAAAGTGTGAGCATCAAATTCATAAAATTGTAAACATTCATTTATAAAATTACTACATGTTGCCTGCGACTTTATGCGCGCAAAAAGAGATCCCGCGGAACCGTACATTTTGCCGCGATGAAGTAGCCTATGTACTTTTCTGTGGTCTATTTTAGATCTGTACCAAATTTCATGACGATCGGTTAAGTAGTTTTTACGTGAAAGAGAAACATACCAAAGAAAGTAAGTAAGGATTATATGAATTTTTCTTTCTTTTCAGCCTGGGATTTAAACTTTAAAACAAAATATGTTTTTTTGTTGAGTAAGGAAATAATTTGTATTGTTGAGGCAAGTTGTAGGTATTGTAGAGAATGTTAAATGATTTTCTGATAATATACAGATAGTAGTATTATAGTAGAGCAATCTAGTAATCTAACTAGATAAAAAAAAAAGAATCATAAAAATATTTTACCGGGGTTCGAAAAATTCAAAAATTAACTAAACTGCTAATCGGACTGACAATATAGAGTCGAAATTATTGATATATTGTTGCACGACGAAAGAAAAAATATATATGACTTCAAAATGCGCAGTTTCTCAGGGATAAAACCTAGCTAGACCGATTTGTCTCCGCCAACAGTCCCTGCAAACTAAGTTTCATGGCAATACTTGCAGCCGTTTTCGAGATTACGATTATATATATACAATATTGTCTTGTTTACAGTATAAGATAATAGGACAACTAAATGTTTAAGTACCTGCCAATCATCGCACTGCGTGTGACATAAGCGGTGTAAGCGGCAAAGGGCATACGAGGTTCTGTTGCAAGTGCAACCGCAGGCTAATTGCGTCCATCAGCACTGAGATTTTAAGTTAGGCGATTTATATACAGGTTTTATACAATATTTACTAGCTGATTGACGTATACTGTTATGGTGCTCTCACACTGTTGTTAGAAAATGTTTACTAACATTAGTAAACATTTGATGACAATGTTAAAAAATGTTTTCATGTTAGGTAATGTTAGAAATTGACTGAATTTCAGGCCCGCCAGATTCTCCTTATATTCTTACTGATAAAATGTATATCATACTGTAGTATTAGTGTGTACAATGAACGTATGCATACCCACCAGATTGTGCCATGGGGTGCAAGGCGCTAAAGTTGCGAACATCTTACAGTTCCTAACAAATGTAACAATTGTTAACATTTGTTAGTAAATGTTTTTGTGTTAGAAAATGTTTGTAAACGTTTTCTAACGGCAGTGTAGGAGTACCATTGTAACACATATAATGTTATGACAATTGAGTGAGTTTTAGCACCCGCCAATCATCGCACTGCGTGTGACGTAAGCGGTGTAAGCGGCAAAGTGCCGGGTTCTGTTGCAAAGTACAACAACTAACTAATTGCGTCCAACCGCAAAGAGATTTAAAATGTAAAGCGGTTTATCCACACTCAGGTTTTATTTACCTAACATTTATTATCTAATTGATGTATGCTGTTACAATATATAATGCAAGAACAATCGAGCGTTTCAGTGCCAGCCAATCCCATTCCCTTGCATGACATAAGCGTGTAAGCGGCAAAGGGTACACGGGGTTCTGTTGCAAAGTACAACAACAGGCTAAATGCGTCCATCCGCATAGATATTTTAATGTTAGGCAATTTATACACTTTAGCCCTAAATAACAAAATATTTACATTATTAGTTAATTGCCAGATAAGGCAATTAACATCGTAACCTATTCTTTATTAATAAACAATATAAATTTTAAAGTTTAACGGTGAAAACACAGCCTTAATCCAGGTCGTGTCTGGACACAGAGTAAATTGAAATTAAAACTAAAGCTGAAAGAGGCAAGACGTGATTACGGCTAAATTGCCTTGCAACAGACCGCTTCATAACGCTCCTCTTAAACATCCATGTGGAAATACAATTATTGTTTCAGAAACAGACAAAGATCTAGATAAAATACCTACATAGTATGTAAGATAGATAATATTTAAATCTTCTTAATCATTAAATATACAAATATAATCTTTTCTAATTTGTACCGGCAAATATTCGATAGGACATTTCACACGAACGTAAAATGGGGGATAGATTTTTGTGTTGTTGTACTTTTTTTTTTTTGTTTTTTTCTATATTAATATTATTATCTATCATCTGAAATCCAATTGTACCACTGGATACATTAAAAAAATCAAAGAATTCATTACATACAGTGAGAACTATGTCGTGCGCAGTGAAGAGGGAATCGCCGCCTTAATAAAGGTATAATTTTGATATTTAATAATATTTTGTATTCACAGACTAATCGTGTCCATGACACAGAATTATCCCATTTTCAACCCCCGACGATAACAGACGATAACAGAGGGGTGTTATGAGTTTGATGTGACTCTCTGTCCGTGGCATCGTGGCTCCCAAACGGATGAACATATTCTGAAATAGTTCTTTCTTCGAGGCCTTTTGTCTATCATTTCATCATCATCAGGTCACCACTTGGCAATTCGAGGTTTACTTCTGTTTATTTGTTTATTGCATATGATGAATTATTCCCGACCTAGGAGATATTACGTAGCTAAGTTTTTAACCGGATACTCTTTAGTTTACACATAATTGCTATTTACTGGTACCCAGGTATCAGGACCTTTAGTCAAGATGCATTCGATAATTTCGACGGCGAAGTGCGAAATAAAATGTATGGGATTTGACATAAAGGCATCGCAAACGACATGTGACTTAGCGAGGATTTATGTCAAATCCATACATTTTTATTTTCGAACTTCGCCGTCGTAATTATTGAATGCATCTTGACTAAAGGCATCTTGACTAAAGGCCCAGTAGATGTCATCACAGTTTTGAGGAATGTGTGTCGGGGCTAGCTCTAATATCAAGGTATAGACCACAATCTACTGCAGCTGACATTTACCTCAGTATTTTGCTAGTAACTTCCATAAAATCATCACAATACTAGTACGTAAGCATTTTTTTTTATACTGATGAAAGTTAACTTGGATGTTTTAAATCACACTGGTTTTTTTTAAAGTAACCTTCTAAAGTATCAGGCTAACGTTAGCTTTATGTACTATCGAACAAGTTGCCGCTCGACCAGGCGTACGATGAAAATCGCATAACAGCACCGTTGTTGCCCACGCACACATCTCTGTGGCTCAGTGGTTCAGCGCGTTGGTGCTCAAGCTGGGGCTCGCGGGTCGAATCCCGCCGAAGGAACAAAAAGATTTTCGGTGCTCCTGGGTCATGGATGTGTACCTATTAAATATGTTTATAATATGATAAAATCTTAAATATATATATAAATACACTTCCCGTTTTCTGGTACCTATAACACAAGTTCTTCGGATACTTAGCACGGGGCCAGATTGACGTGGTGTGAAGCGTCCATAGATATTATTATTATTATACTCATGCGTAAATACGTAATTTAACCACATCTGCAGTCGTTGCGGTCAGATAATTTGTGTTTAAATATTTTGAGACGTCCTAGGGCGTTGAGACGTCCTAAAATTTATGGTACGTAGGTCTATTTATACATAGAGTTCTACGCAAACGCTAGTAATTATACATTTAAATGTAAAAGAATGTTACAATCTCACATTCATCATACAGATTTGGTGAGCAAACACCGCTATCAACGGACTGTTTAATCACGTAATGATAAGTGATATTTAATTAGGCATACGGTGACCGCGACCAGGCTAAGCCTTATATCTTGATTGCCGGAGATGTGACGCGCAATTCGAGTTACGCCATTTTGTGTTTGTGCTTTTGATTCGTGTTATACAGGCGGAGAGTATATGGGAGTAATTTTACATAAAGATTTGAGAATAAATTTAATAAAAATTATTATGTACCAATTTTTAATTTACAAAATTACATCTATATATATATAAAAGAAAGTCGTGTTAGTTACACTATTTATAACTCAAGACCGGCTGAACCGATTTGGTTGAAAATTGGTGGGGAGGTTGCTTAGAACCAGGAGACGGACAAAGGATACTTAAGTGATCCGCCGAGTCTGTCTGTATGTATGTTCGCGATAATCTCAAAAACTACTGAAAGGATTTTCATGCCGATTACATTAACGACAGAGTGGTTCTTTAGGAAGGTTTAGATCGATAATAATTTTGTAAGGTGTTGTGGAAATTGTTTCATTTATGACGATAATTGTTGAAGGTGTCGGAAAAAATCAAGCCGTCTGGAAACTTTTATCTAAAACGTTGCCTAACCTAACCCGATGGAGATAAAAAACAAAACAATGTAAGGTGGGATTGTTTCTCTTTTATAGGTCGACAAAACAGTCCGCGATGGTATAGATATGTCTATCTTTTAAGTATAGCTTACTATACCCCTTCTATAAGTTTAAAAAAATGATCAGAAATAATTTGGTATTTTCAGAAGCTACTACTATATTGCAGGTATATTTGCTAAAGAAGGTTTTTGCCACGAACACCCACCCACACGGCGAAGCTGCAGGCAAAAGCTAGTTTTTTATAAAAACCTATAACCCGACTACGAAAATTAGCCTATGTTACCCGGGCTATAACTACAAATCTATTGACGTCTCATTTATTAAAAGCGGACCAGTAGTCTAAACTACTGGTCCGATTTTAGTTCCATGGCGCCTAAGCGATACGATGGAACAAACACACATACGGCTTCACCGTAGTCTAGTAGAAAATAGAAGAATAATAATATAACCTTCCTTCTAATATAACCGTGTTGTAGATAGCAGCTAAGGCTGGCACTATATTGTCCGGAATCCGTAAGGCCGAAGAAAATTCAGAGCACAGCAAATAGAACTCTGCGCTAATATAATAGAGGTGAAAATCTAACACACAAGTGTCGAGTCAATTGTAAATGTCATATATGACAGCTCGACACTCGACACTTCGATTTTCAACTCGATTGTATTAGCGCAGAGTTCTATTTATTAGTGCCCTGAATTTTCCCGAGCCCGCCGGATTCCGGATCCCTTCCGTCTATTCCTAGTAGTAGTACTGATCTGAGGGCCAATTTACTGCATTAAAACGATTCGATTCGCAGTGTACGGCTCCATCTGCAATAATTGCTCTCGCACAAGCACACGCATCAAATTGTGCATGGACTTTTAATTATTTTTCCGACAATCATTTGAGATTTTCACATTTTACTTCAATCCATTGAACGTATAACTACCATTGAGAAATGTACATGACTCTCACTAAACCGCGACGGCGTTAATACTTATAAAACACCACTTAATAAGACCCACCTATAATATTTAGCTATGGTGAAATCCAGATACAAGATGTTCTCACGACTTGTGGGGAAACCGACCACAGCAGTACGGCACGTAACAGAATAGGCGATAATATTTTGACCATTATTGGACAATAGAGAATCTGAAGCTCATTTCAGACTACGCTATACTATTTTTCTATATAGTATTGCAAAGAAGGACCCAATGATATACTATATAGCGCGGCGTTCACGTTACGCGATAATATTTTATATAGCAAGTTCAGTATGGTTGTGTAGCTCGTTTCGCTTGCGGGACGGCCGGGGGTGAGGGAGGAGGAAGAGGGCGGCGCGCGATATAGCACAGCATGAACTCAGCGTGCTATTAGTTATATACTATATATGTTATTATAAATGTATTATAGCATAGTCTGAAAGCCGCTTTATAGTGTTTTTTTAAGAAAATCTTCTGCTGTTAAAAATAAGTAGGTAATTGAAAGCATTTATAAGCAATATTAGAATCTAATAAATAAACTAGATTCTTAGCTAGTATTCAATTCAATATTCAATTTAATTAATATTATATCCAGCAATATCCCGCGGAAAAATACCCACAACCTGAAAGCACATCTGTGAGTGCACGCATAGAAGCATGCGTACGGCACCTCCCTCCTCCCACACTGCTTATATGCGTACACTCAGAAACAAGATCGTGCAAACACCACCACCACACAAGCAACAATTTCAGCAAGATCGTGCAAACACCACCACCACACGAGCAACAATTTCAGCAAGATCGTGCAAGGCCCCACACCACCAAGCAGGTTGCAAAACTCGGCACGACGTCGCGTATCGTCTCGTTTCGGTTGCTCGGTTACCTCTCGTTGACAAATACGGAACTGAAGCCTTAGAAACAATTGTATTGTTAATTTGTTTGTAAGTTGTGGCTCGGCGTCATTATGAACAAATAGGTAGGCGTTATCTCATATTAACTTCAGCACGACAACGGCATTACTTGTTTTGCGGTGGTGGGATGTAGGGATAGCGAATAAGTTTTCTAGTGGAAGTACTGGTTGATGAGGTTGTGTGCGAATAGAGATTATTCATGCAACATTCAAATAAAGTTCGATCCTGTCCACTGACTTTTTAACTCTAAAACTGGCAACCATGCACCGTTCGGGATGTTATACAGACATAGAGGAAAATTTGGAACTTCATATTTTTTTTATGTTTCCCTCTTTTTGACTACTTTACCTCCAATTGTCCAAAACATATGATGTATATCAAAATACCTGTTTAGAGTTTCTTTTTATTTTGTCAAATTATCAAAATTCCGTGCAATATTACTGTCGGTTCCACAATCTCAGTAATTCCCCAGTTGACACGGAGTCAGCCGCCGTGACCACTCACGCGCTGCGGTCAACCACTAGCTGATGATAACAAACATCATGATAGGTTTATTTTGATGTATAAGTGACTGAAACCGAAAGGTAGGTTGCCATATTTTCAAAAGAATTAGTTGTAAAACTTATCTAAATTTCATTAGGTTACTCACTTACACAGTTCACTTCATAATCAAAATAATTTAAACTTGAATCGCAGTAACAATAAGGGTTCAAATAAGGCCCTTAGGAAAATTCACCATTAACCAAACAATTCCTAAGTAGACAACACTTTGTGTTAGACAAAGAAACCCGCTGAGTACAAAGTACTTGCAAACTACTGGAAATGAAGAACCAAAAAAGATACAAAATGTTCAACACCACTTGTCATCACACCATAAATCTTTTGCTGACCACAAGCACTTGTCGAAGATGTCAACACAGAGTATTTGTCGCTGAAACAAAGAAACTTAGGTAGCTAGAAAAAAAACAATGACACATTTTTTTTGCCCACCGACTGGCCACAGTCCAAATGAATACCGGACATTGTTGTTTTTGCACCCATAAAAATATAAAGTATAGCGCTGTTCTGTGGCTTTAATGACGCAAATGACAGATTGCTGGAGACCGCAAATCTGTCGGACCACCTTGCAACAAAATTTATGATTGTGAAGTAAGGGACATGTTGCATAATAGCGCGTAATCCCTTACCTTTGTAATAATAACTTTTTTTAAATATTGTAAACTTTGTCTTCTCTAACTCTTAGTGATTTTATTATAGTTTATTTTTGTTATCTGTTGTTTCTTTCGATAGATAGGTGTTGCTAATTTTTTCTAGTTTTATTTACAGTAACATTTAAAGATGTTTTTAATTTTTATATTATTTAATGTTTGATCGTTGTACAATATAAAAATAATCGTATATCCGATCGATAACATTATAATTATGCAGGATCAAATTGATTCACAAGGGCAATTGAAACTATCTCTGAAATCAATCACGCCTACGGAAAATCGGCTTAGTATTCAAAACCTGCACGTGAGCCAAAGTTTGGCTCTTGTATTAGAGAGAGGAAATCCGGAGTCCATTGTTGCATCCGACACTTAAGCACTTTACCTGACTGACAGATAAAAGGTACGGTATGGACCGGCAGCCAAACTTTTTTCATAATTACACGGTGTCAGAGTCTCGCTGGCTGGCGATAAAAAATAAAAAATATAAAAATTTGAATTTAGAAAAAAATATGCAAATCGAATGCAACGGTCGCGCAGTTTTTGTGCAACGGGTTTAATATTCTCACGTTAGTGGGTTTTTTTATGAAAATTTCTAATGAGGGTTTAATTTGAAGAACTCTCTGGGGTTTGATTTTGGGGATTTTTTGTCTTATTTTTTGGTTACGATATTGTTTGCGAAAACAAAGTCTCGTAACATGGTTGTCGCAAAAAATAATTACACTCTGATTTATGCACGTTATCTTTGCATACATTATGCACTTCCTGTAATTCGAGAAAAAAACTCTATGCAAGAGGTAAGTTTCTTAGGTTTTTTAATACATTAATATCCTAGCTAAAAAAACCCAAAAGATAACTAAACTTCTATTTTACTTAGCCTTAAAAATGCTCTACCTATTTATTTTATCACTTTTTAGGATATATATATCTAGGTACTAACTACTACCTTAAAGTAGGTTTTCCTAACTTTTTAATGATATTTTGAAGATTCTAAGGTATATACAATATAAAAATTGACATAGACAATATAAACATTGAATAAAAGAATTTTGGGGCCTAAAACATTAAAAACCAGGTAATTTTTTGATTTTTTTAATAATTCTAGAAGCATCTCTCAATTACTTACGTCATCAATAACAGCGAACAAAAAAAACTGTGGATGAAGTAACGCATGCAATTTTTTCATAGTCCCAAACAAAGAAAGACCGCATCTTCTTCAAAGAAATAAATTAGACTATCCGTAGGGGAGATTTTTACCGTTAATTTTAATCTCCATGAAGAAAAAAACGTTAAAAAACACACGGATGCCTGTGGGAACGAAGGCAGGAAGCGCTACGGTATTGTAAATATGAGTTGACAATGTGAATGATACTAATGTGATAGATTTATGTGTATTGTTCTAGTAATTATGTATTAATTTACGATGTTTTTTAGTTTATTATAAATCGTGTAGTTTTAATTAAAAAAAACTGCAACGTGTAATTCAAATTTAGAGACGATTTCAATTGTTCAATTGAAGTTTTTTTTTATTTGGTAATGTGATGTTTTTTTTTTTTTTATTCGGTATTACAGAAGTATTATAATTTAAAAAAAAACGTTTGTCTCGGATCAAAAAATCAAAGTAGCTCATTAGAGAAATTCGACGTAGATGAAAAATTATTTTATTGGCAAGTAGACAAACTATACGTTTTTTGCAAAATTTTATTTTTTTATTTGAAGCAATTAGTGGATGCCAGGTGTAGTGTGATACACTGTTCATAGCTCGAGAATCGTCAAATAGACGCTTCAACTACCGGAACTGCCTATTTGATTTCGTCAGTAGCTTTCAAACTGTTCAAAGAATATCTTTGAAATAAGTCAGTCGAAGTTAAGTCTTAATTTAATGAAAGTGGTCGTTGTAAATTTTCAGTTAATTATAATTACTAAATATAATTACTACAGTAACAGTTACAGTTACTACAGTTATAATTAATTATAATTACTATAAATAGCTATATTTCAGGTGCGATACATAAACTGTTTGTCTTTTTTACTAATAATAATTTTTGAAATAGTAATATGAGTAGCATATTTTTTATAATGTTATAATATTGTGTGTTATATGAATACAAATAATAATAGCCGAAAGTTAAAAACTACCTATAACCCGACTACGCTAACTATAGAACCTATGTTACACGGGCCATTATTACTAATATATTGACACCAAATTCATTAACCGGAGTTTAGGTGCTACGATGAAACAAACATACATACATATAGACTGCCAAAATCATTAACCTTCCTCTTGGCTTCGCCTTAGTTGCGTAAAACCATAAGTCTTCGTAATTTTTCGCAACTTATACATTTAGAATGTAAAATCATATTTTCTTAACTTTAGTCCATTAAAATACTACAGAACGTGACCGTGACCCAGTGAATCACAGTTTGACAGCCGCTGTCCCCGTCTAATGCTACCCTCGTGTTTTTTTAATATCCTGAGCGTGTTTGTAAAAACATATGCACATTTTTTAAGAATCACCGATACAAGGTGTGTGCTTTGTTAGGGACATCTTCAAGGGTTTTAATAATTTTAGTAAGTGCGTTTTTTATATGCGAGCAACTTTTTTTAGTTTTCTCACGCAGTCCTATTGAAAAGTAGATCTGTGGATAGATACATGGGTATTGTTGATTTTGATTTCATTTTTTATATCTGACCAGACTATGTATTATCTATATAAAATCAATTGATGGGAGCGTACCTTGAGAAAGTGATTGTCATTGTCACAATAAGACTTTTGTTGTAGGAAATGTATAGGAAAAAAAAAAATTTTTGTAAGCAATAAAATAACTTAACCATTAATACAACTCAAAAAATCATATCACTTATCTCGTTCTATCAGCAAAAAAGGCAGTTATCAATTTAATTTACAGTTGCATGTGCCCGCATATTCGTTACCGCATAAAAACCGTTTACAAAAACAACGCGACAAAAATCCGGTCAACGTAAAAAACAAAAAAAAAAACTAAGTAGAGCTACTGATGAACAAAAAACTATTAAAGGGGTGAAACAATAAAAAAAGTGAGGCCATTATCAACTAACTGGGCTTGGAGACAACCGGGTAATTTTTATTTAAGCTGATTTATATAGCTACGGTAGTTTTGATTTTTTGTAAGAATTTAAAAGTAGCAATCGCGGTAGGTCGTAGATAATAACAATTATGATGACATAGATAAGTAAATATTTTTGTTAGGTTGTCTGTCACTCTTGGTTTATATTTGAATGTAGGTATGTAGAGCTTTTTCTAAATTACAGACATATATTATTATGATGATATAGTTTTCGAATTTTGAATTTATACAAAATTAATAAAAAAGGACAATAGGAATTTTCCTATGGAATAAATACCCACGGTAACACACCCAAACATAAAATTAGGATAGATGTAAGCGTAATTTCATCTGGATCACAACGGCATAGGTCGCATATCTGCAGGAGGTGGGGTAAACACTGTGATATTTTAACTTATTTCAACGAATACTCATATATAATATGATTAACATTTTTTTTACTGTGCAAGTATTTTGGTTTGTGCTCGCGACTTTTAAACAACGCTCAATGTCATTTATAATCAATTTTTTTATTACATTTTATGTAATTATTACCTATCCGGTAGGTGAGAATTATATATTTCGCTAGGTCCTCTTTGTTTAAATTAAATTGTAATATTTACTTCATTACCAATATTATACTCAAACTTATCCTGTTTTCCGTTTAATTATAATGAAAAATTATAACACATTCTGCAAAATTATTATACATAACATTGATAACATTATCAAAACCTCGGCATCCAGGTTACGTCACCATTGACTGAGAATGACACGATCTTTAAACGACAATCAACAATGGTTCATCCCTTTCACTCGTTGTCGATTGGCCATAGTTCACTATATTATAATTATTGTATTGTTTCTATTGGAACAATAACGTGTACTGATTGAATATGGAGTAATCGATTGCGATTTTTTTTCTGTACATTATTATTGCATAAGTATTTTTTGTGTCTTTGATTTTTTTTCTTTAGTACGTCAATTTATTACTGTTAGTTCTTTAGCTATGTCCAACACTATCGCATTTACCTTAAATAATGAGAAAAACATTTACTAAAAATCCAGATAAATATTATAATATCTACATGAATATAATAAATTGTGGAATTTGAATTTGAATAAGGTGTGTTAGTGATTTGTTTAATTATAATTGACTTTAAATCACTTTTAGAGGAAAATTAAAAGTCTTTCCAATATTTTATCAAGCTACATGTAAGGACGTTACTTTATACTGCTAAAATAATAATTTTAAGTACCTCGGGCAGATGCGGGGCCATGGACCAAGCACATAAATTATTATTTAAATTTGACTTGTAATACTGTACCGACACAGGATATGCAAAGGGTTAAAAAACCTGGGGGTGACATTTTTTATTCGCTAGGGTCAGGGGGTTGGGCAGCACGGTATTGAATGTTAAGTGCTTTTTATAATGACTTTCAAATTTAATAGCCAGGTGTCAGATATTTGGTGTAACTGTAAAGTCATCATCATGATTAAACGATGAACTAAAACTGATTTTGGGAAATTAAGGGTCAATTCATACAGAAACGAAACGTTACGCGACATGGCGCTGCATTTTTAATATTGTTATTCAAAATTGAACTTTGTTCACTACACAAGATGGTACACGTTTCATTTTAAGAGTTCGAATGTAAAGTGACAGCTCGCTGTACAGCGCATGTGCACTGATGTTAATGCATCGTGTATCTTTTTGCGTAGTGAAGAAAGTTCAATTTTGTATAGCTATTTAAAAAATGCAGCGCAGCGTAGCGTCGCGTATCGTCGCGGTGGGAATTGACCCAAAATCTTAGAGTGTAGAAAATAACCCGGCGAAAAGAACCGGCGTAAGAAACTCACGAAGTGTTCTTCGTGTGTTCTTGTGTTTATATGAAAAGGACATGGGGAATTTTACTATGGAACAATTAGCCACGGCGACGAAAGATAAAATTATGTTAGATGTAAGCGTAATTTCATCTGGATTACCACGGCATAGGTCTCATATCTGCGAGGCGGGGTGAATACTGTGATATTTTAACTCGTTTCAACGAATATCAATATGAAATATGATTAACAATTTATCTACGGGAAATGAAATTCGAATGGAAATTGTATAATAATATTAAGTATTTTGGGCTGTGATCGCCATTTTCTTAAACAGTGGGTCCAAACTTCCAATGTCTCTAAGGCAGGCATGATCCGGAATCCGGCGGGCCCGGAAAAAATCAGAGCACTGAAAATAGAACCCTGCGCTATTACAATACAGTTGAAAATTGAAGTGTCGAGTGTCGAGCGGTCATATATGACATTGACATTTGACTCGACGCTTCGTTTTCAACTCTATTTTATTAGCGCAGATATATATTTCCAGTGCTCTGAATTTTCCCCGGCATTCCGAATGATGTAGTCCCAGCCTAATAGTCTTCAAGTAATTTGATCAAAGTGGCTGGTTCAATTTCTTTTTATTCGAACATAGCCGAAAGGCAAGCAGTATGCTGTCACAGACGGTTACAATGATTCAAAAAGTCCTTAAAATAAACAGAAGCAACCAGTAAGTAGTTAACAATGCTTTATGTCAATAAAAACGTCTTTACGGGCAGATGATATAATAAAAACCTTTATATATCTCTTGGCTTCCGAACGAATCGACTACCCTTCTATAGCTGTCACCGCGGGCAAAGTCCGTCTTGATTTTTTTCTTTACCAATAAGTTGATAAAAAGTTTGCAACCAGGTGTCGTAAAAAACGGCCAAGGTTGAGCGAGGCTAAGTTTTTAAGGTTCAGGCAAATATTTTACAGTAAAAAGCTTTAATTTCTAAATAGAGTAATCTTATTAGCTAAGTCATTGTAAAGTTAACGTTAATTAAAGGTAGGTATTATGATAACCTACCTTGGTTATCATTTGACAAATAACGGCAGCTTTGAGTTTTGCCGGGGAATTCAATGGGTGACATTGTGGTTTTTGTGTTTCATATATAAATTTGTGTTATTCGGTTCTTAATGTGTAACATTGGTAGAATTTAAGCCATTAAATATTCGATAACGTGCACAAGTGGTACAACTTCAAAAAACGTGCTATTTTGTGTTCCCTCTATAACTCCCTAGGAACTTTCAGTAAAGCTTCTACCACTTTACTGAATCGACTGACATGACTCATGGACTGCACTGACTATTTATTTGGACTTTGACTAGACTTTAGGCTTGACGATTTAGGAATATTGTGTTGAAAATTGACACGAAAATTCTATTTCCCGCCTTTTGAACTTGACACTGGCATATAGTTTTAAGCCGATGCCATATTTAAATAAAAAAAAACTACAGCCTTAAAATTTAAATTAAAAGATGAGAAAACTTACAACTTAAATTTATGACTACGATCAACCAGCTTAAGAATTAGAATCCCTGATAGTACTTCGTCCAGGTATATAACTCAAGGTAAAGGTTAGATGTCATGGAACCCCAAAACCATGAAGTAGATAAAGGGATAGCCGTAATCCTTTAAGGTTCGCTGTGCATGTGTTCCGCATGGACCGTCCTATTGTCCACTTTTTACCAACTCTCATAGAGTTGCATTAAATGGATTTTGCACAAAAAATCTGTTTGGCGAGTCAGCTGCAGTCTACTTGTCTACTAGTCATCAAATTTTGAATTTGTGCAAAAATAATATACTTTTTAGATTGTTCGTAGCCATCATGTAATTGAATAGGCCTGATGATAATTTTTTTTATTGCGTAAATAAATAGTACTCTTAAATATGAGTAACTTCTCAGAAGAAACAGTATACGAGAAGTCAATATTTTCAAAGGTACAGCGATTTGTAAACAATATTTCGCAAGGCTCGTGATAACGCTCTATACTAAAGTAGTACCTAGCTGTGACGTGAGACGTCACGCCTAGGTTGAAGTGTATGAAGTACACGGCCGCAGGAACACATTTGTAAATATCTCCGATATTTGTGCGTTTAAGTTCATCCTTACCATAATTAATTTTTCAATATATGATGTTAGTAATCTAAGTATGTAGGTTTTGTTCACTAATTAAGCAAAATATTTTTTTTTTGTACTTTCTAGATTATCTAATTACTAAACTACACATAAAATATTATATTTTTTTACATTTACCACGTAGTAATGCCTCAGTATATCTGAGTATATTAATGAAACTAAATATTTTAGATGTAGTCGTCAACCCTATTAGATTACTTATTTTCCCACAGGACGAACTAGTGGTTTAGTTAATAATAGTAAAATACCTACGAGTAGTTTAAACTTTTGACGACCTCTGTGGCTCAGTGGTTAGCGCGTTGGCGCTCAAGCCGGAGGTCGTGGGATCTAACTCCGCCAGGGAATAAAAAAGTTTTCTGTGTTCCTGGGGGTCATGGATGTATATTAAATATATGTATAATATAATAAAAATCTTAAATACAAGTATAGTATAAAAAGTATTAAATATATTTCCGTTGTCTGGTACCCGTAACACAAGTTCTTCTAAAACTAACACGGGACCAGATTGACGTGGTGTGAAGAGTCCATGGATATAACTAATTATATTATTACTTTATTACGTGTAGGGAGTGTATAAGACGAAAGCAAATATTATATTGTAAACTCGCTGCCATTGTATTATTACCTTCTTGTGAAGAGCTAGGATATGCAAGTGTGCATATCGAGTGGGTAGATAAAATCTACAATTAAAGTTGATTATAGACAATTAAAGGATGAAATTCTCAATATAGTAAAAATAGGTTTAGGTATAATCTGAATTAAAGTTTCTATGCAGTTAAGCTACTGCAGGAATACATTGCACAATGACACTAGCTTATGGGCCAATAGGTACAGAGATATAAGGAAATGCATTTTGTAATAAAACTAGATGTTTTGGCGAAAACCAAAATCCCGCTGGCACTGTACATTTTCCCGCGACAAAAAGCCTTCCCGGTGGCCTACTCTATATCTGTGACTTTCTTCAAAATCGATCCAGTAGTTTCAGAGCCTATTCAACGCAAACAAACTAACATACAAACAAACAAATCTTTCCTCTTTATAATATTAGTATAGATGATATGCGTGTTTTTAATTCCTTGAATAATATGTAAGTAATTAAAAATTATTACATTTCAAGTAACGCTATGAATTAAATTAATATTTTAAATATAAAGTGATCTTATACCACAGATTAATAAATAGTTGCTCATGCGGGGTTTTTTAAGCCCTATGCTCAGAGCTATATTTTATATTTGACTGCCTATGTAGGAACATCAACGATAAAAAATTAAAAACGTGTGATATTCTCTAAATTATAATTTGTTTTTTTTTTTTTTATAAAATACCATGGAGTAACAAAAAATATATAATTTTTTTGAGTAACTAATTTTATGTAAATTAAGTTATTTTTTGTTTGGACATGAATAATTACATATCGCAAGACACGTGAGAGCATGTGGTAAGGCCAGGCCAGGCCAGCCACAAACAATAGCACACGTGGTCCTCATCGATTGAATGTTGTAGTGTCCTCCGACATGCGGGCCGACCTTTGTGATTGGAACTACACACTTTTATAGAAAAAAAAACAGTAAAACATTAATTATTATTAAATTGAAACTTCAGTGTTAAACTGTACCTTACTGAAATTTTAAAGCTACATGCAAATAAAGAATTTAATCGTCTTACGAATTCATATGTTCCTAAAATAACAAAGATAACATTTTGTACAAACTGTGCATTTTTAATTTTTAATATTGCGTTAAACTAGATGTTGTCCGTAACTTCGTGTGTACATAAAATATCCTGCAGGGAACCGTACACTTAGCCGCGATAAAAAGTAGCCTATGTCCTTCCCCGTGGCCTACTCTATGTCTGTGACAAATTTCATTAAAGTCGGTCCAGTTGTTTCAGAGCCTTCTTAATGCAAACAAAATAAATGTTTCCTCTTTATTATTGAATATTACTAGCATTAATTGCCCTCGGCTTCGCCGGTTTTAAACTTTAATACCCTAGGGGCTGAATATTAATAAACGCTGAAATACGTAACTTATTATTTTTTTTGTACTCAATTCACTCGAAATATCATGCAAATATCATGAAGGAATAAAAAGTTTCATACAAACTTTTATCACCTATTTTACCCCCTTGGGGGTTGAATTTTCTTAGTGGGATGCCTACGTCACATGAGAAATACGTGTGTAAAATTTCAAATTTCTAGCCTTAAGCCCTGTGCTATGACACATCAGTCAATCAGCTTTGCCTTTTATATTTTATTTATTTATTTTTAACAAATTTTGAAAGCATATATAAGATAACTAGTATAGTCTAGATAATAGATTTATTAATTTATAAAAAAATACCAAAGTAATAAAAAGTATCGGCAAATCTTTTCCCATGCGAAAATATCAACAGATGTCTCCGAAGATGATCCTGTGAACTAATCCTCACCTATGACCCTCGGCCAGGCCTGGACCGTTAAAAAAATAAATTACAGTACAAGAAAAGAGGCCATTGTTTGTTATAAAAAGCCCAGAATTACTTACAGTTTTTTAGCTGAGGGGTAACAACAAAAACGCTACCCCACGGGCCGCGTATTTTTTTAAGACGGGGCCGGTAGAATATGCATATTATTGCAAATTGATTTTCGGTCAGTGTTCTCACGATGCGAACATCTGCGAGATGTAACGTTAGTATATATTGTATTTGCATGATCCCGATGAGAATTCGCGAAGCGATTGACAAGGCTGAAATGATATTGATACTTGCCTATTTTATTGTTAATCAAATGAACTAAGTATTATGCGTATCCACCATGTGGTGGATTCATTTTTCCCGTTGCATACCTTAATATGTATTGTCCTTACATATGAATTTGGCCTCCTTACATGTAAGATTTTTACCTGGAGTGTTGCTCAGAGATGAATAACAGGTTTTGTAACACAAACAATATTGCTTGCACTGTAAATATTAGGTCCTTACATATGAAATTGGCGTTTTGTCGTACTGGCCACTTTGATCTCAAATATATCTTCTTTGGTTAGGAATTCCAATTTAAAATTTATACCGCTATTTACTCATGCATTTGTGTTTCGAAAACCGTAATTCATTTGTTTTTTCCTCTTTTGGTTTTTTCATTGCGTCACTCTGTTTACAAAATGGAAAACTTGAAATATCGTATTTTTCTTCTAGTACGAGTTGGAAGTACATTACTCAACCGGCACAATAATGAAGGGATTTTAAATCTAATCATTACCTGTGATGAAAAGTGGATCCTGTACGATAATCGGAAACGCTCATCGCAATGTCTGAGCCCTGGCGAAACATCCAAAGCCTGCCCCAAGCGAAAATTGACTCAAAAAAGTTTCTTGTGAGCGTTTGGTGGACTATTGCCGGTGTCGTTCACTACAGCTTTCTTAAATTTGGCCAGACGATTACGGCAGATGTCTATTGTCAGCAACTGCATATCATGATGGAAAAGCTAGCTCCTAAACAATCGAGGTTGGTCATTCGCTCTAGGCCCCTGCTGCTTCAGGACAACGCTAGACCACACACTGCACAACAGACGGCTACCAAATTCAACTGGAATGTCTAAGATATCCACTGTACTCCCCGGACCTTGCTCTAACAGATTACCATTTTTTTTCGAAATTTGAATAACTTCTTGCAAGGGAAATATTCAACTCCGATGGGGCAGTCCAATGCGCCTTCAAATATTTATTGATTCCTGTCCGAATGGTTTTTTTAGTAAAGGAATCAATGAACTACCTATGAGATGGTAAAAGTGGATAGATAGCAATGGCATATACTTTGATTGAATAAATATATTATATATAAAAAAAATTGACGTTATGTTCCTCCTTTACAAAAAGGGCCAATTTCATATGTAATGACCTAATGTAACCGAAATGTAACTGAAACGTTGTTCTCATGTATACGTATTGTAAGCTTTGTTTTTAAATAAATCATTCGCTAATTTATTCATATACTATAGTGTCGACGTTCTTACTTACTTCCATTATACTTTGCGACGCTAATCGACAATTATCTAAAAACATTAATCTTATGTGGAATCAAGTTTGAATTACTGACTCTTTTAAATTACACCTTTTCAGGAGAGATGTTCTAAAAGGTTGAACTAAATATTTTTAATTTGATAGAAAATACCAATGTATAATAACAAGGCTGAGATAGGCCACACCAACGCATTTCACTCGCATTTTTTCGCGAAAAGCAATTAGGTGTAGCTCACTATTCACTATTAGTCATGTTTCATTAGATTGTAATAGTTATGATTCCGAACGACAATATTTGTTAAACTTTACTAATGAGGGGTATTGTTATTTACTGACCCTAATATGTACTGATAATTTTCTAAGATTCCTCAAATATCTATACAGTTTAAATTAAATAATGTTAATAGTGGTCGCCTTTGTAATTCCAAGTGACCTTAAATAAATAGAAAAAGAGGCACCATCCAGTCTCGAGCAGCGAGCCTACACTGTGCAAACAAACTGTTAACTGACCAGCGAATACGTTTTTTTATGAACATAATTTACCATAATCTGAATAGGTCATACGATCGCGGTGGTCGTGTTACGTATTGTTGGTAAAAAATAAAAGGTTTTTACAGGCAGATGGCTTACTTTTTATAGGCTACAGAATGAGCGAGTACCGTTATAGGTACTTTGTACTTGATCGATGTGACGGCAGATGCTTCAATATTAGAATATTGAAAAAGTTTGTCTCGAGCTGGACACAATAATTATGTTCGTATCTGTTCTTGAAGAAAAGAGAGATCTCTTCTGAGAATTTTGAAGAAAAGCAAGCAACAACGAAATGACTAAAAACAGCACAATTTTCGGAAGAAAATACATTTTATTAATATAAAATTTTAATACTATTAACCTATTTTTATGAACAAAACCTAATTATTCAGTCTTTAGGGTCAATCACACCGCAAAAAAACGATACGACATGGCACTGCATTTTTCACAAAGACAGCTATTGAAAATTTAACTTTATTAACTAAGTACTAGTAGCAGAATCGGCCGTCAGATTTATTCTTTGCTTATATCTATGTAGTGTATATTGTATTTCAAGTAAAAGTAATAAAATATATAAAAAGAAAAATCATGACTACCTACTTTATTTTAGTTACGTATATTTTAAACCAGCAACAAAGGATTAGAAAGCCTAATTCGTGACAAATAACCTCTTAAAAATCAATATATTTAGAGGCTATTCAACCACTAAAACCACTATTGAATTAAAATTAAAAAAAAAATCAAAGGAAGAGTAGGATTGACCCTCACAATCGCACGCGGGCGTTCTGACTCATGCATCTGTCAGAACTTAATCGATGCCTTGCAAAACGTAAGTGTGGGCGCGGCCTTATTTTCATCCTAACGTTCACAAACCGATAGATCATCTGAGAAGTTTAGAATTATTTAACTGTCAACAGATCTGGAGTGACCTGATGTCCCATGAAACGCGTGTACCTTGTAAACAGAGTTTAAGGAAATAATACTTAGACGGATTAAATTACAGTCAATACTTAATCAATTATAATAATACTTCGAGGCGATAAACTAATTTACTGCAGTTTACTGAAGCCGTGGTAACTGGAGGTCTCTCCTCCTGAAATTCCAACTTACATAGTTTCATTTCCACAAGTAGATAATGTTGTATAAACACAAAAAATTGTAAAATAAGTTTTGTATACAAATAAAATAATAAATGTATAATACAAATCATAAATGCAATTTTCAAATCAACGGGATTTGTGATTATAATTTGAAAATTTCCAAACAACGTTTATTCTAACGCCCTCTATATTTCAGAAAATCAGAAGCGTAGATTGAAAGCTCAATCTTATAAGAAAGATTTCGTTAAAACTTTGCATATTTCTTATAAGAATGTACTCGTAGTACTAAACATAGTTATTAACATGTAAATATACCAACAATTATTGAAGTATAGTTTACCACGATATAGTTGGCGGACTTTAAAAAGGACTAAAGCACCAGTCACCAAAGGACTCTAAACTAGTTCATATATTATCTGTCAGTCCGGTTGAATGTGCTATTTATGCTGTATACTCGTATTCATAGTGACGCCAGACGCCCGCATTCTTATACGTCACAAGGAAAAAGGTTATAACCGAGTTTTCCCGCCTTATTGTTCATATTACACACAATAATTTATTTGTTCATACAGCCTCACTTTCATATCTGATGCAAATTTGTACAACTGACAATGAGCCCGTTTATACATCAGCACAAACATTATATTGTCTTACCATTTTCTACATTTCTATTTCGAACTCTGCTACAATGGATCACGGTTCATTGTGTAGTGTACTATAGTTTAAGGTGCATGGTACTGTGGTAGTAATATTCATATTAATATGCAAATGTGTTCAAGATGGATGGACACGTACTTAGAACAATAATGGGCGTAGGCAGACGTTGCTATCGCCTGGACTTGTGCCTTGACCCGTATGCATCGATTGCGAAGGGTTTTGGTGATCGGAGAACGACCCGCCTTCTTAAATTTACATCTTGACCGGTTATATTTTCGATTTAGGGCATGTTTTATAATTTACGGATGAATGTGAGATAGGTTAGCAGTAGATTGTGAAACATGCCCTCATACTAAAGATTTACTTGATAAACTTAATATCTGTAAATATAGTCGATAAGAGCTGACGACTTTTTTAAATATTGAACCAAAGGGCTAAACGACCCCAAACTATAATTCTTAGCCTTAGATTCTTAGCTTACTTTTTTAATGTATTTTTTTTTTATTAATTTTTTGTACACGTGTCCTTAGATATTTAGTTAGATACTTAGGAAATATAATCCATATTGTCCGGAATCCGTAAGGCCGGATAAAATTCAAAGCACTGAAAATAGAACACATAAATGTCGAGTCAAATGTCATATATATCAGATAGACACTCGACACTTCGATTTTCAACTCTATCGCATTAGTGCAGCGCTCTGATTCCTCCCGGGCCCGCCGAAAAGCCTAAGATGATCGTGTATTTTTGTCTACCTAATTTCCCACGAGCTAGATACTAGTTATTAGGTTAGCGTAGTGTTGTCCAATAATAAATGATGTTGATGTGATGCACCGTGCTCTATTACAGGTCGTCACAGCGACGGGACATCCTGATAACACCGCGTGTCCGTCTCGGTGCACTGCGGGACAGAAAAACTGGAGTAATGAACTATAATAATATGTAACTACGAAAATACGACCTTCAAAAGAAAAATAATTATTTTATATTTCACAAAAGCACAAAGGAGTAAAGCACAGTGGATGGCACTTTTGTTAGTCTCTTATTAGATTTACGTTGACTTGTCTGATTTTCATATTATAATAATTTAAATGGTATATTATTGTATATCTTTTTTCCGAATTGCACATGCTTAATAGATAAAAGAATATGTAGGATGTATATATATAATAATTTTATTAACAATTCTATGCACCAGATATTGCTCACTTGTTTATTAAAATTTTCCTGTATCAGATTTACTAGTAGAATTCGAATATGAAATAAGTATAATATATAAATAAATAATACCTTTGTACAAAATTGTATGCTAATTTTAAAGATTTCTTTGTAAATGATTGTGTGTAGGTACATAAATTTACAAATTAAATATAAATAAAACTAAAATATTTTAAAAAAGAAAACAATAAAAAACAATTAATGTTGCACCAGTTTTTTCTGCGCATGGTGTACGGATACATAGTAACGCGGGGCAGGCGCGGTGGCCGCCAATTGCCCCATTAGGACAATTGTTGTGCGACAACTGCCCGCCGCCCGGCACCGCCGCGCGCCGCCGCTCGTCCTGCTATCAATTTCACCGCTCGTGACGTACAGTAGGACAGTATAATTGAGTATTATATGGCAGATCTATTGCACGGTTTGCACATAATGCACGGGTCATATGGCCCCTCTACTGGCGTAACAAGTTTCACGAGAGATAAGTCAATAAGCCAATGTTCAAGCGTCATCATCTCCTCAATGGATCATCTCCTCAATGTAAGGAGAATAATAATTAATAAGCAGACTTCACGAGGCTTCGGACATTTATAATTAGCCTTCTCAGGTACGCCATTTTCTTCGCGATGTTTTTCTTCATCGATTGCGCGTCCGTACACCGTATAATGTATTTGAGAAATTAGGAAATCCTATTTCGTCTATTTTAAACGTGAGTTTGTACGAATGGATGGCTGGATGTTTGTATTTAACTATACTCAACCTATTAAGTATTGTGCAAAAATGTTAACACACAGATTACTTTCCCTCATTCACAAAATGTTTTAACGTAATTGTTTCCATCATATTATCTGGAATAAATATTATTACGATAATTTATACAGAGAATTAGTGTGTACGTGCGGCGACGACGTCCGAATAGCTTAAGCATCCTACCCCGGGTACACCTTACATTCGTCATGTGTTAATAAATAACACAATAACACCAACAATAAGTAGGTATTGGTCATGCCTTAATAAATAACATACTTAGTAAAGTACCAAAGAAGCTTGATTGCATCAAATATTGTAAGCGGGCTGCCGTTTTCGTTTAGACACCAAAAACAAATATTATTTTTTTACCTATTAGTTCTTTAATGACGCCATTTTCTTAATCCACCCGCTCAGAAAAAATAGTTCCTACTTTTTGGAATATTTACAAAAATACTTTTGATTTTAACTTCTAAAATTCTCACGGTTGTCATCATGTGATCTTCAGGCAAATCACAAACAAATCGATAGAAATCACGACATAACTTTATGAATTAGATAATTTATTTCATTGTCTTATAGAGTATTTTATCGGTTCTATAACATTGCGGGTAATGTTGTCGCGTATAAATGCGTCAATGTTTTTATTAAATCAAGTATAGATTACTATTTTCGTCGGCGTCGGCGACTCCGTCAGTACTGTTGTATAACATACATCAATAATATATACTATTGATGAAAACAAGAACATTTCAAAAGATATTACATCGGTGGTTAGTGTTACTACTTACTATATTTTATACTATATTTAGAATTTATGAAAGTAATAAATGCACCTGTACATTGGAGACAAACACACGTCATTCAATCAAAAAATTTTCAAAACCACGCCAAAGCTCATCAAAAGCCCAGATAATACATTATGGCCACGTGCGAATTACAAAAATATAATACCTGCAATAAAACCGGCAAAATCCTAAAACCGGCCAAGTGCGAGTCGGACTCGCGTACGAAGGGTTCCGTAAAAAAACGGCAAACAAACCCGTTTGTTATATGGGAGCCCCAATTAAATATTTATTTCATTCTGTTTTTAGTATTTGTTGTTATAGCTACAACAGAAATACATAATTACAAAACTTCCACCCCCCCAACGGATAACTTAAACAACATTGCTACCTTTTTCTGACATTTCCAACGTATCAGACAAAGACAGCAAAGTTGTTTTAGTTATCCGTTGTGTAAATAGTTTTATTAGTAAGGGGGCAAATGTATAACTGTCACGGTTCATGAAACAGCCTGAGCCCCCAATTTTCCTAATTAACTTACACTCTCGTTTTACTTTTATTGAATTATAAATGAATCGTCTTAATATCATAAACTGATTTTTAGAGTTTGGACCAATCAAAACGGGTTTGATGTTGGTTTGACGTTTATGAGAATACCATTTTGCAGTTTTAACATATTGGGACTGGATCGTAACTGTATTATTGCAGGATTTAATTAGCAGAATTTCTGGTGACAGACAGACGTACAAACGGACAACGGAGTATCAGTAATAGTGTCGCGATTTTACTCTTTCAGTACGGAACCTTAAAAATCATCACGATAGCAGGGTCACCATTGTCACAGATAGGGGACTGGTCATACATTTTCATATTTAGGGGACTGGTCAGATTTCATAACAATGCCCAGCCACGCGTTAAACCCTTAACTCTAGTTACAGATCGATCTCCATTATTTTGTGATTGGATTACTGCTATCAGTTTTTTATTAAATAGCAGTTTCACTGCCCACTGTTTACATTATTTTATGAAATAAATACGGTCAATAAGCGTATCTTCTGATGATAAGCGACTGTCGCCAATGGTTACCCACAACACCAGCACGCTTAGCTTAATCACAGTAGGAATGGTTTCTTTCTACGCAGAAATGACAAATTGACAAGGGAAAGCTGTCATCATATTGTCCATATTATCCGTCAGTATGTCTATTCTTGTGTAGACAAGCATACATCAAAGAAGAAGAAGAAGACAAAACGCACTTCTAATGGTGGTTATGCTAAGCGCGCTGAGCAGTTCAAAGTCCGATTTAGACGGTCCCCCGCGGGCCTCCGCGGCAACCTCACTCAGCTAAACACATCGTATGCGTTATTTCTGGCCGGTTTTCTGTAAGAGGTAATATTTTATCCGCCCGAATCGGCTCATTCGTGCTGAAACATGGCTCTCTCATGTAAACAAAAATACTCTTATTATATTAATAGTTTTCAGTATAAATTTATGTATTTGTATTAGGTGTGCCGACGCGTCACTTTACTTTTAAAATCACAGTCAACTCAGATAAGGGTACGCAAATATAGAAACAAGACATCTCCCATACCTTATATGATGCGCATACGCACTGGGCTAATGAAAATGTACGACGCTTTGATAGCCCGATATGGCGGGGCCTGCGAATTGGACCCTGTTTATGGGCTCTGTCCACCTAAGTTATGATCTCTGCACTGCTTAGGATTTTGTACAACTTTAGGTTATATCTATCCTACTACTATCTGTTGTGGGCTTTGTTTTTTTTAATTCCTTTTTCTAGGTCTAATGTGTCCCCTATTCCCTATTAACCTATACACAATACCATTTGGATTCACAATATAATAGGATCTACCACATTTTAATTTCTCTTTAATTCCCGGAGTCCAAAAAGATTTGGGATTTTTTCTGAAGTAAATCTCATCTCCAGGCTGAAAATCATAAGACAATTGCTTCACACTTCTGTCAAAATAAAAAGACATTTTTTCTCTGCTATTTCTATGACATTTTTCAAACGTCGAAAATTTTACCATTTTAGGTTTGTCTTTCATTTAAAATGGGCAAATTTACTCGCAAATTTCAAGTCATTAATAATGCGGCCGAAATGGCAAAATCTCCCTTGGCAGTGTTACGATAATGTAACAATGCCAACTATACGTCCGAGCCGTCTTCCTTGCACTTTCTTAATATGTTTTTGACAATTTCATCTCCACTTTCAGCCTGGCCATTAGACCTGGATCAATAAGGACTGGTGGTTATGTGCTCCACATCCCAATCAACAAGAAAATATTTAAATTTGCAAGAGTTAAATGGTGGACCATTGTCAGACCCCAATGATTTTGGTATTCCATATCGAGCAAAGAAGGATTTGAGGTTTTTAACAATATTATCCACAGTGTATTTTTTATGCCAAGAAGCTAGCTCTATGTACTTGGAATAGTAATCCATGTAGACAAGGAAATTTTCTCCATCATAATATAATGAATCTATACCTACCTTCTCCCACGGAAGATGAGATATCTCATAGCACTGCAACGCCAATAGGAATATCTCGAATGATTGCGTCCATTTCTTGAAATTTTCAGCATTATTGTTGATGATTTCAGTTGAAATTTCAAACTTCTGCACTCCGTTTCCAGCCAATGTCAAGTTACCGCACCCAGATTGTCTCGAAGCTTCCGTAGTTCCCGATGTACCCTCTTATGCATTCATAATTTTCGTTTATTTTTTCTTATCGCACACCTGACACCGTGTTCTGGGCTACGACGTCTTGGTTCTTACAGATCCTTACGCTTGAGTGGTGATAATAATAATACAGCAACAATTGTCATATTCTCCTTTATTGGTACATATTATATGAGAGAGATGCTGTAACAAGCTTAAGACAGATACGTATTACATATGAGAGATGCCTAACACAGATACGTCCACACTATATTATATAGCCTTTTGGCTAACTAAAATAAACTAACTAGATAGGCTGCGCTTGTGACATCTGTCAATATGACATTGATACTTCTAATTCATATTACTGCTATATTAAGCAACATTATCTTACTAATATTATAAATGTGAAAGTTTGTGAGGATGGATTTATCGATGGATGGATGTTTGTTACTCTTTCACGCAAAAACTACTTAACGAATTTCGTTTAAATGTGGCGTATTAGCAGTTTAGGCTCTGGATTTAAACATAAGTTACTTTTTATCCCGAAAAAGTACAGTGTTCCTTTGGGATACTGTATTTACGCGGGCGGAGCCGCGAGCAATAGCTAGTTGGGTAAAAAATAATTTCATGGGATAGTCGTAGTAAATTTAAATGAGAAAGTGAGATATAAGAAATTAAGAAGACTATTTTACATTTAGTAAAAAAAGTACCTAAATCAAAGAATAAATAGAGTATCCTACTATTATCATAAAATGTGAAAGCTTGTGAAGATGGATTTTGATGAAATTTTGTATGGTAGTATAATTATAAGCTCTGGATTTAACACATAGGCTACTTTTTATCTAAAAAAAGTGCAGTTTCCGTGGCATTGATTAATCATTTATTTTCACTAATCATAGAAAGTAACAAAAACGTACCTGCTGAAAACAGAAATTTATGAAACATTAATAACTTATTAATACGTGAAGCAAAATCTTTGTACCACTTTTTACAAAAATTTTGCAAGCGGAGTATGAAATTTACAGGCACAGTTAAAGTTTATATGGAAGAGGAGTAAATTGCACTGATGTTTTTTTATAAAGCATGCTTAAAAATGCATTAATTTTATAAAAATAACGGTACACACACTACCTCAGATTAATTACTCTCACAACTATACCTTTGATACAATTTTGTCACATTTTGACGTTTATCATTCTGTCTTTCACATTCTTTAGACGACATTCACATATTTATTCCGTACTAAAGAGGCGAAAGAATACTTATAAAGTTGAAATCTAAAAATTGTATAAATTCTGGTTACCTACCATTATGATATTAACAAAAATTATTATATTTATCGGAAAACATATTCCTATACTGAAAATTTCCCCATTGTGAGTGGCGTTAAATTGAGACGTTTATATGCATTGACAGTAAAATTGAGATCCACCGTGAGACGGCCCGGTGAAATTCGCTTCGGTACTGTCGGAGCAGACTTGCGACTGTGATTTTAACTAGCGAGACAAGCTCATTATTATGTTAGTATTATATTTAACATATTGGTTCTACCGAGTTTGTTTTGCTGGTTCTTTTAGGCGGGTTGGGGTTGAAGTTTTACATGGAAATAAAACAATTTTTATGTTTTGCCAATGCGATTAATATTATCATGATCACATTACGGATCAGTTCACACCACGACACCGCTATTCAAAATTGAACTTTATTCACTGCACAAAAAGATGCACGTTTCGTATGACATCAGTCATACACTGCACAATCGCTTGCAGCGCGGTGCAATCTGACATTCGAACTCATATAAGGAAACGTTACATCTTCTTTTGTAATAAAGTTCAATTTTAAATAGCTATCTTAAAAACGCACGCGCTATGTATTTAAACTCGGCTAGCGGTGATAACATGGATAAGAACATTAAAGAGCCAATGTTCATATCACACAGGTTGGCATCATACCACGATTGTTTCTCCCTATAGGCTGGGACTATATTGTCCGGAATCCGGAAGGCCGGGGTAAATTATTCAGAGCTTTGAAAATTAAACTCTGGACTAATACAACAGAGATGAAAATCAAACACATGAGTGTCGAGTTGTTAGATTTGACATTGACATTTCACTTGACACTCGCGTGTTCGATTTTCAGCTCTACTGTATTAGCGCAGATTTCTATATTCAGTGCCTTAAATTCTCCCCCGCCCTACGGATTCGGGAAAATATAGCCCCGGCCTTAGGAATTACAAACTTATTCAAACTGACTTTATTACACCTATGCAATAAAATGTTTGTTTTTTACAAAAGTTATACTTACCTATGGAAAATGAAGTTGCAAGTTTTAGTTACCGGTTTTAGAAATACTGCAATAAATTAGCGCCTAACTCATGGCAGTATTTAGACCTAACTTAACAGTCAGCTCGTTTCCACGAGCGGTTTTTAGTGGTCGCGACAGAAAAACATCACTGTGCCCTAATACAATAGAACTGAACTGTGTACAACTGTCAAATCTGACATTAGACACTTGACACTTCGATTTCCAGCTCTATCAGTTTTATTCTGTCGCGACCTGGGTACGAGGGCTTACGCGGCTAACGCCGAATAAACCGAGCCTGTCGCCCGTCTGCTCTGCCGTTACTTGACGGTGACTGACGCGAGGTCCGTCGCGCACTCGCGTTGATTTACTGCAAATGGCTGGAAAGCGAACACTCAACGTTATTGTGCGTTTGATTGGCCTTGCAATTATCTGATGACATCATAAAACGGTCCAATCCGATTGTCGTCCTTATTGATCCATTCCATTCCCTATAAACAATATTGCCGTCAATACTGTCAATAATAGTCACAATTTGCTTATAGCTGATACATATTTAGTGCAAACAGCCTCCGTGGTCTAGTGGTTAGGGATTGGCTCTCGATTCGGAGGTCGTGGGTTCGATTCCCGCGTTGAAACAACAAAAAATGTTGTTTCCAAGTTTGGTTAGGACAGCGCAGGCTGATCACCTGATTGTTTGACAAGAAAGATGATCCATGCGGTTGGTGGGCGTCTAAAAAGTCGGACCTGGGGCCGTATTATGATATTTTATAAAACCAGCTTGTTTCCAGGCAATTCAATATACGGCCCTAGTTCTTTTTCGTATTACAACGACATTTCATTCTAACTGGATTAATCCTGGTTTGGTTGTCGCTGACTGGTTTAGACGAGCAAGGTGACGTACGGAAACATCAAATTACACCAAATTACAGTACGTTTTTTTTATGGCATGCCCTTAGTAGGTACAGAGTTAATTACGAACGGAAAACTTGTACTGTAAGATTGACTTGTACTATATAAAAATGCGATATTTGGATGATGCAATAATGCGTGGGGCGATATTTGGAACGGCATTTTAAAAGTAATATATTTTTAACTATTAATAGAATATGTACAGTTATAATAATAGTTATAAAAAGAAAATTTTAAAGGCTACCCAAAAAAGAATGGTCTATGTTAATAAAATAGCTGTCGTTTTTGCCAATTTAACTACTTTATAGCTAGATTCTGGCCAGCGAATGATGAATCTTAAAAATGGCGGCAAATTTCAAGAATCCGGTGTGGTAACACTAATCTGACCGGACTGTAGATTATTTGAAAAGTGCAAATTCCTTTAAAAATTACAGATTACTAGCTGTTGCTGAGCTCCGCCCGCGTAAATATAGTATCACTCGGGAACACCTACTGTACTTTTTCATGATAAAAAATAGCCTATGTTTTAATCCAGAGCCTAAACTACTACCATACCAAATTTCATCGAAATTAGTTGAGTAGTTTTTGCGTGAAAGAGTAACAAACATCCATCCATCCATACATCCATCCTCACAAACTTTCACATTTATAATATTAGTAGGATGATCTTAATAATTATTGTTGATTGAAATTATTAGGAATGGTGAATTGCTTGGTGATTTTGGTGCTTCTCGTGTGAAGCATTATTTTTAGAAATTCAAATATTTCTAACTCGTCAGTCGTCACACATGTTTATTTTCTATGAACCTATGAATAAAACCTACGTCTTAAAAATAAATCAATATTCGCAATTATTTTAGCCATATTTTACGTTACTAAAATACACATAAAAATATTAAAAGAGAACGCAAAACAAGTCAATAAAAGCTAATGAATTGTAGCGTAAACTGAATGGATTAAAAAAACAGTTTTGACGTAAAAACAAGCCAGCTAATGTCAAATGTTTTGTCATAATACGAAAATACCACGCAAGTTTGAATGTAGAAGTATGTCAAGTGTCACATGACTGCTGACTGGCTGGCAATAAGTGATCGTAATACGAAAATGCAAGCCAGTTTTTTTCATGGCGTAAACTGACTGAAATTAAGAGCTTGTAATACGCCCCCTGCGCCTGATCTCTCGACAGTCGTGTCGGTTATCCGCCCCACTGGGTTATGAGAGTAAAGGAAGAGAGACTGTTCTTGTCTACTGCGCACACACTTAGGCACTATAAAATTACTCCTGCGTAACTGGCCTGGTTTCAATGAAACCGGCCATCGTCAACGAAATCGGTGTGAGGAGTTACATAGTGCAAACGCGTTTAAGAATAAAAAGTCCTAGAAAAATGACATGCATAAGACGCCAAATCCAGTCCTCTAGCATAAATATAATAATTAATTAATTAATAATAAAAAAGTTTTTTGACTGATTACAATATTACACTACAAAATATAGAGTCGTTCGTTTGTTCGTCCCACAAAGTTTCGTGCAGTGGGACGAAAAGACGAATTAAAGTGATTTTTTTTTCATTCGTTAGTTCGTCCCATTTTTATTTTCTATTGTTTTCTAACAAAAACAAATAAGGTGATATCAGCAAAAAAATATAATCAGTTGTAACATGTAGTTCAATAATCACTATTACTACATAGTATAAACAAAGTCGCTTTTTTTGTCTGTCCCTGTGTCATCATCATCATCATTAACAGCCATAGGACGTCCACTGCTGGACATAGGCCTCCCCCAAAGATTTCCACAACGAACGGTCCTGGGCCACCCGCAACCAACGGCGGCCCGCGACCTTCATAAGGTCATCGGTCCACCTAGAGGGAGGCCGTCCAACGCTGCGCTTTCCAGTTCGTGGTCTCCACTCTAGAACCTTTACTCCCCAGCGGTTATCAGTTCTACGAGCGATGTGGCCTGCCCATTGCCACTTCAACTTGCTGATTCTGCGAGCTATGTCGGTTACTCCAGTTCGTCTGCGAATCTCCTCGTTGCTGATTCTGTCACGCAGAGAAACCCCGAGCATAGCTCTCTCCATCGCTCTTTGAGTGACTTTGAGCTTATTTAAGAGGCCAACAGTGAGGGACCACGTTTCACATCCATAAGACATCACTGGCAACACGCACTGTTCAAAGACCTTTGTCTTTAGGCACTGAGGTATTTCGGACTCGAAGACGCTGCGTAGTTTCCCGAACGCTGCCCATCCGAGTTGGATTCGTCGTTGGACCTCACTATCGAAGTTGGACTTGCCTAATCGGACTGTCTGTCCCAGGTAGACGTATTCGTCAACAACGTCGATTTTAGAGTTCCCAACAAATACTGGAGCGGGTACAACATGGGCATTAGACATCATTTTCGTCTTGTCCATGTTCATTTTTAGACCCACTGGTTGGGAAGCTCTATCGAGGTCACCGAGCATGGCGCTAAGGTCTTCCAGCGATTCTGCCATTATGACTATATCGTCAGCAAACCGAAGGTGAGTGATGTATTCGCCATTTATATTGATGCCGTATCCTTCCCAGTCTAGGAGTTTAAAAACATCTTCCAATGCTGTGGTGAAGAGTTTAGGAGAGATAACATCTCCCTGCCTTACACCTCTCTGCAATTGGATAGGTTTCGTACTTCCATTCTGTACTCGGACCGACATGGTGGCATTGTTGTACAAACACTTCAACACTTCTATATAGCGATAGTCAATTTGGCACCGCTGAAGAGACTGAAGCACCGCCCAGGTTTCGATCGAATCGAAGGCTTTCTCATAATCCACATACGCCATACAGAGCGGACGATTATATTCCTCCGATTTCTCTATAATCTGGCGGAGTGTGAGGATGTGGTCTATGGTACTATAGCCTTTTCGGAAACCGGCTTGTTCGGGTGGCTGGAAGTCGTCGAGCCTCCGCGCGAGACGGTTCGTGATAACCCTCGAGAACAATTTGTAGATATGGCTCAAGAGCGAGATCGGTCTGTAGTTCTTCAACAAGGTGTTGTCTCCTTTTTTGAAGAACAGCACCACAACGCCCCTGCACCATGCCTCAGGTGTGGCGCCTTCATGTATGACGGAATTGAACAGTTTCTGGAGGACTTTGAGTACCGGTTTTCCACCTGCTCTCAGAAGTTCTGTCGTAATTCCGTCTTCACCTGGCGCCTTGTTGTTCTTAAGCTGTTTTAGGGCCATCCTAATCTCGTACAGGCCGACGTCCGGGATATCCTCCGTATAGTGTCGAGTTAGCTTGGCTCTTGGATTCTTTAGCCGTGCTATTAACAGGTGTCCGTGTCGATATGTACAACTGTCTGTAGAACTCTTCTATCTCCTCCAAAATCTCTGGCTTCGACGAGATGATCTTGCCTTGATCGGTCTTCAGCTTCGTCATCTGGCTTTGTCCGATAGACAGTTTCTTTGCGAACACTTTAGAGCCCTTGTTTCGCTCAATCGTTTCCTCAATACATCTAGTATTGAAGGAGCGTATATCGTGTCGCATTGCCTTGGTTATCTATCTATTAATCCGTCTATATTGTGATATGTCAGCTGAAGACTGCAATCTCATTTCTCGCCTTTGCGCCATGAGTTCCAGAGTTCCATCGGAGAGCTTTTGAGTTCTACTTTGGCGTCGGGTTTTATAGAATTTCGACCCAATCGCATGGACAGCTTCCACAAGCCTGTTGTTTATATCGTCCACAGATTCGCACTCGCCTAGGCATTTAAAGCGATTTTGGAGCTCGAGTTGGAATTTTTCGGGATTTTGGATATGGGCAGCGGTGGGTCTGATCGTGGACTTCATCAGACTAGACCTTTCCAGCTTAACGTTTAGATTTAATGTGCCTCTTACCATGCGGTGATCGCTACCAGTCTTAACCCTGTTGATCACAGAGACATCATTAAATATACGCCGCTTGGTCGTCATAATGAAGTCGATCTCATTTTTTGTGGAACCGTCCGGGCTGATCCAGGTCCACTTCCTGGTAGGCTGCTTCTTGAAGAAGGTATCTTGTCCCTGTGTATGCTTAGATATTTAAAACTACACAACGGATATTGATGCGGGTTTTTAAGTAAATAGAAAGATTCAAGAGGAAGGTTTATATGTATATAACATGCATAATATAGTAGAGAAACACTGATAATTTTAGAGGTTTCTAATTTCGTAAATAAACAATTTTTTTTGCGCTAACATTGCAAACGCTGGCTGTACCCTACGAGATAGATAAAAATAATCTACCACAGTATTTTACACCTTAAAAAGGTCTACAAAAAAGCCCGCGATGGTATAATATGTCTATCTCTTAAGGATAACCCACAATATGTTTTATCATTTCCATTGCCTATTTACTTTTTACGAGAAATAATGGCTTATTTACGAAGCGATTTTAAGCAATACAGCATTCATCCTTATCCAATCAAGTACCTTAAATACATTGTGCATTTAATAAAGATCAATATGGACAACATGCAATTTAAATGAATATTTTAGATAACATTACAGATTAAAAATGAGGGAACATAGCGCTTGGACCGGCCGCCATTACGCCGCCCTACCCATTGGGTACGAAACCCTAAAATATTTTCAATATTATATACAGAAGTATATCGCAGTGAGTAGAGTTATTTGTTGAAGAAGTTTTTTCTCCCAGAACACTATTCCTAGCGGACCAAGCCGCGGGCAAAAGCATTGATTATATTTTTTTTACTTGTCATTTTTTAAACATTTTGCACACGTTATATTTTCTGTTTTAGTCGAATACGTATCTTTCGTGTAACTATTCTTACTAAAGACATAACTCGTTAATTTTTCCGTACTCAATTCATACGAAATATCATGGAAATATGTCCAAGGAATAAAAAGTTTCATACAAACTTTTATCACCAATTCTACCCCCTTGAGGGTTGAATTAAAAATAATCCTTTCTTAGAGGATGTCTACGTCATATGAAACATACGTGTGCAAAATTTCAATTTTCTAGCCATAAGGGTTTGGCCTATGCGTTGATACATCAGTCAATCAATCAGCTTTGCCTTTTATATATTATATAGATATAGATAGATGAAAATATTTTACATAAGTTCATCAAACTGTTGATATTTTATCACAATTTTGTTGCAAAATATCAAAAACTAAAATAATAAAGGCGTGGTCCAAGCCTACTTTGTCATGTCCCCTTACCTAGTTTATCCAGTTAGAGTATAATTACGAAGCAGGAAAAATCCAAAGTCCTATGGATGGTCCTAATATAAAGGACTAGTCATTCAAGGAATATGATTTTTATTTTAAGTATAAAGATATATCGATTATAATATGCTTGATTTAGAGATAGCAACGATTTGCGAGTCAATATTTTTATTTACTGAACGTTAAACTCTTAAATGAGACTGATTTTAGTCAATTATTGTAAGGTTTTTTTCAGTAAAATACTTTATCGTATGTAGATCGTATCGACGTATCGTATCGTATGTCGATATAAAATCTACAGTAATATTATAAAGAGGAAATATTTGTTTGTTTTTGTTTTTTTGTTTCTTTGCATTGAATAGGCTCCGAAACTAATGGACTGATTTAGTAGACCACGGGAGAGGACAAATTTTTATTGAAAAAAAACGTACCTACGGTTCCGCAGGTTGCGCGTACAAAATTGCGGGAAACATCTAGTATAAGATAAAGTTGATTTAATGAAATCTACTTACTTTATTTTTTGTCATATAATATAAGGTTACATTTAATTTAAAACATGCTATAGAAGAAATGTTATTCTATTATTGATTAGATACTAATTTATTTTTGTTGGGTTTGTGTAGTATTACTTTTTAATTTTGTGATAATAAGTATGATTTTAACAAAGAAGTAATAAGTAAACTGTGTACAAATAAATATGTCATACCTAATAAACCTAATCAAACATTAAACATACGTATTGCATCATGGATGTTTTTAAATAAAAAATATATTAACAAAACAACAAACTTATTTTCTTTTATTTTGAAACCTACCAGTAATTTTTAAAACCGTACTCACAAAAAATTTAAAGTCATAAAAATTAATTACATTGGACGAACTGAGGAATGCAAAAAGTAATAAAAATTGAAAAACGCCTTTTCGTCCTATGAGGACGCAACTTGTGGGACGAACAGGCGAAGTACTCAAAATATATACCTAGTACACATTGCAAAAATAACACAATAACATAACAACACACTACACCTTAACATAAAATAGAGAAAAGAAAATATTATACAGGATGTTTTTCCAGTGAGTGTCCAAACTCACAGGAGTGAATAAACTCTTGAATATACGCAACTTTTTACTATGGGATCAACTTTCCTACTTGAAAAAAAAATCTGCCGATTCCTACAAAATGCTATATATGCCGTAACCCTTTTGTATGAAACAGCAGATTTTTTTTTCTAGTGGAAAGTTGATCCTATAGAAAAAGTTACGTAAGTAAGTAAAAAAACATTCCGTATAGGTATATACAAAACAAACTAACATAAGTGATACAATTAAACAGAAATGATAATTAAAACATAAAACATACAAATAACGTATATGTATAATCTTCGATCATTATAACAACCAATATATTTTAATTTTGTTAATACTGTGTTTTGATCTATAAAAATACGTAGATTCGACGCGAGGTACGTCGCGTTCCGTCGAGAAAGTACTTTTGCAGCAAAATGGAATTTTCTCGAGTTTCGCTCAACCTGGAGAGCGCCCGTTATGCGTACAGTTCTGACCGCGACCAATAGCACGCGCCGTTCCAACCCGCGCATGCGAACTGAACGTTAAATGCTCGGGACCGACAGTCCAATCTGGCATGTCGATGACAGAGCATTTTCAACAGTTGAAACCGTGCGCTACGTCGTATTTTGACATATTATGTAGGACGCCTTCAGCCCTGTGATTAATTAGCATGACAGTTCGATTCGCAGTCCAAACTGCACTGACCCCTCCGCGGTGACATATCTTGTTCGAGGTGACCGATATAGTCAAAATCTCGATATACTTAAAAATATTGTTGCATTTGAGTACACACTATTCTAACATTAATCATTACTAAGTGTCATGATCAATGATCGCGTTGATTAGGATTCAATAATTACTGTCATTTAGTTTTCCCACGCCGCGATTTTCTCATGACATCGAAGAAATTAATCGATATAAAAATTATTAATAGACATAGGTCAGGATCAGTGACTTATCTTCGATTATCACAGAAAATAGTTTATATTATTAATTTGTGACAAAAATGAGAAAAAATGATTTAATATTATCCTATAAGTATCTAATCCTACGTAGATTATTTTATTAAACAATATAATTACTAGCTTTTGCTAGCGGCTCCGCCCGCGTGATTATCTTACTCTCTAAATAAGAATCCCACGGGAACACTGTATTTTTTCGCGATAAAAAGTAGCCTATCTATAAATTTAATATAGAGCATAAACTAGTACTTTACTATACCAAATTTTCTTCAAAATCCTTTCAGAAGTTTTTGCGTGAAAGAGTAACATACATCCGTCCATCCATACATACATTCACATCTATAATAGTAGTAGGATTCACAGAATACCTACTTATCGTGATGCAGCTATCGATAGTCGGGCCATTTAAATTTTGCGCCTTTGAAAAATTTTAAACAAATCTGCATAAATGAACTCGAAGAACGTGAACTGAAACCGCTAAGCGACGTAATAGGCAATCAAAGTCGTACGATAATGAAGCGTGTCCGACGTCCGATAAATCTGACGCCGACACGACAATCGTGCCGGACCGTCCGACCGCCTCACGTGTGCAATTTATACGACACGTGAAGGAAGGAAAATATGTATGTATACTGCAGATATTATGACGTTTTTGTGCAATGTTTTGTTTGACTTGCCATTTCACGGGACTACGATCAAAAGTTATCAACGTTACTGTCGGTTTAATTCCTTAACTTTTTTTTTCATGCTAAACCATTGGAGCTGTCTCTCAGCGCAACTAAGAATCATACCTTATATTTGTAATGCTAGAAAATTTTTACCCGACGATAGGTATATGTATGTATGTTTGTTCCATCGTTGCGCCTAAACTACTGATCCGATTTTAATTAATGAGGTGTCAATAGATTCGTAATAATTCCCCGGTTAGCATAGGCTACATAATTTACGTAGTCGGGTTATAGTTCTTAACTTTAGATTATCTATATTGAAGATGATAGCGGAGCGAATTGACTCTGCACTCCTTCGCAGACTCACTGAGCTACATGTCAGGGTGGCAAGATGAGCTGCATTTTGATTATTTGTGAGTATATTAATATAATTTTACTGTCACAAAATCACGTCATTCTGCTCTCGGACACCGTCCGATGAACAGCTCCGCTCGCTACGATCGTTGCCGTCGTCCCGCGCTCTCTATTTGCGCTCTCGCTCTATCCGAGTGTCATTGCTCACAATAGTGCACCACTGGAAGAAAGAAGACAGGAAGACAGAAGACTCAAGAGTCAAGCTGCAAGAGGCAAGACTCAAGAGTGAAGAGACAAGGCGCCACCCAACCGCCTTTGCCGCCCGACCCGTGCCGTACCGTGTCTCGCGCCGCGCCGCGATCGCCGCCTACCGGACGATTCGTGCGACCGCTCGCATCGTCCGTCTCGCTTTTTAGTGCGAGCCTTCTGCTCGCACACCCGCCGCGAAGTTATCGCCGCGTTAGGACGAGCGTGCGACCGGTCGCATCGTCCGTCTCGTTCTTAGCGCGAGCCTTCTGCTCGCGCTCCGCCGCGTCTCGTTCGCGAACACTAGCGCCCTAGTGTTTAGCGCAACGTTAGTGTGTGAGTGAGTTCCAGCCGCCCAAGGAACAATTGTAAGTACCGTGACACGGTTAGGCACACTACACGAGGAGTTTTCCTCACTACACACCTCCCCTCCCGGTCGCCGGGAGGGGCTGTATCCCCCAATATTAATTAGAGAGCAGAATTTCCTTTCACAACCAGGATAAAACTTCCTAATTATGGCCGACGCCTTAATCAGGAAGTTCCTGACGTTCCTTCAGAACGAATTCCCTGATGCCGCTAAGAAATGGGAACGCTTCGCGAGCGCCCATGACGCAGACTCACCGGCGTCGCCCGATTGCGACGCCCCGCTAATCCCGGCCGAAACAGAGGCCTTATCATCTCCTTCAGAGATGTCTTGCTCAGAGCAAGAAACCGACCGTAGTGAACAAGGCGAGTTCACTACCGTCAGATACAAGAAGACGAAGAAGAGGAAGCGCCCAGAAGGCACCTCCTCTCCAGTCTTATCTTCCCCGACCAAATCGGTCCGAAAAAATAGGAAAACCGTGCAGGCTCATGGCTCCGCGACCCCCGTTACCTCGACGGCCCCTCTGGCCTCCCAGGCCCCTCTGGCCACCCAGGCTCCGCTGGCCTCCCAGGCCCTTCCGGCATCTCAGGCCTCCCTGGCCCCTCAGGCCTCCCAGGCCCCTCAGGCCTCCCAGGCCCCTCAGGCCTCCCAGGCCCCTCAGGCCGTCCGTACGCCAAAAATGCCTCCTCCTGTAATCATACAGGAGAAGGCCAAATGGAATATAATTTCTGCGGCAATAAACGAGCAAAAGCTTCGATACTCTTCTGCGCACACGACCCCCATAGGGATCAAAGTGCAGGTAAAATCGTCGGAGGACCACCGCCTCCTCACCGCGTTCTTACGCGCAAAGAACATAGGCTACCATACCTATGCCCTTGAAGACGAGCGCCTTCTGCGCGTCGTCATTACAGGAGTCGATAAGTGCCTCTCCACAAAAGAGGTACTCATGGACATCCAGTCCCAAGGTTTTCCCGCCTTAGAGGTACATCGCATGTACCACCCAATTAAAAAACACGAGTACAATATGGTACTAGTAACCCTCCCTCTTACACCAGAGGGCAAGGATATCTTCAATATCCGAGCCGTCTGTCATATTACGGGCATCCGCGTCGAGCCCCCCCGTAAAAGGGGCATCCCTGGCCAGTGCCACCGATGCCAACTTTACGGGCACTCGGCACGGAATTGCCAAGCTAGGCCGCGTTGCGTTAAGTGCCTCGGTGACCACGGCACCTCTGACTGTCTCCGTAAGAGCCCAGCTGAGGAGTCCGAACCCCCCAGCTGTGTTCTCTGTAAGTCTAAAGGACACCCCGCCAATTATAGAGGGTGCAAAAAAGCACCCAAAGTAAAAAAGCGTAGTGCACCGCAGACTAAAAGTGCCCCCCCCAAACAGAGATTCGTCGCTGCCCCCCTACCCTCCCAATCTGCATGGTTCAAGCCCGCGCAGAAACGTAGTTCGGAGCTAGCGGTTTTCCCCGCTCTCCCCAGTAAGGCCATGCCCTCCGCGCCCGTAGCGCCTAAGGCCACGCCCCCTCCGACTCCCAGCTTCACTGCAGACCTCTCTTTCGTCCAGCAGTTTTTAAGCAACATCGGGCCTATTGACCCGATGGAGCTTTCTATTTTAGCGACAAAGCTAAAAGGTTCGGCCACAGACCGCATCCAAGCTTTGTCAGACCATCAGGTCTTGATCCGTCAGATCAAGGCCCTCTCCACAAACGGTAATTAATGGAGCCCTCGGGAAGGACAAAGCCGCACTCGTTACGCGTAGTGTCGTTCAATACGAACGGCATTAGGAATAACATTAGCGAAATTCGCGATTTTGTAAACAGCCAAAATGTCGATATTCTTCTAGTGCAGGAGACTTTCTTAAAACCTAGCATGAGGAGCCCTAAAATAGCTAACTACAAAATAGTCAGAAACGATAGAACTCGATCCCGACTCGGAGGTACTCTTATCTACTATAAAAAATCACTACATTGTATTCCACTAGAGCCACCGTCATTGTTAACTTTAGAAACATCTGTTTGCCATATTAGTATGTCCGGTCACGGACCCATTGTTATAGTAAGCGCGTACTTAGCGTGCAACAAAGAACTCCATTCAAGCGACCTACAGGCGCTATTCAATTTAGGTAACGCTGTCATCATTGCCGGCGACTTTAATTGCAAACACACCGAGTGGGGCAATGTTCATAACAATAGAAACGGCACCATCCTTTGTAATTTAACCGACACTTTAAATTTTGCACTATTAGCCCCCACCGACCCCACTCGCTATGACACCAATGAAAACATCAACGGTGTCATACGCGATCCTAGTACGATAGACATAGCCTTAGTTAAAAATGTTTCTCTCAATATCAATATTGAGACTCTCCACGAGCTTAACTCAGACCACAGACCGGTTATGATTACACTCGGTAGTCTTAACCCCAATAATTCTAGTACTAGGAAGATAATAGATTATAAATCACTAGCGGAGAACATTAAAGTCCTTCATTCTAGCCACTTAGACAAAATCCCCGATATTATAGATAGTAAAGAGACAGCCATAGAGGCCGCCTCCCACTTGACCGACCACCTGGTAGCGACCATAGAGAACTCATCTAGGGAGGTGCCAACGACCCCCAAGGGCCGTTGGCCCCTCCCTGAGGACATAAGGGAGTCCATCAGACTCCGAAATGCGGCTAAGCGCACATATGATCGCTACCCGTCGGAAGAGTGGAGGAAAGCCCTCCGTCACTACGAGAGGGAAGTTAAGTTTAAAATCAAACAGCACAAAGCCGAGAGTTGGGATCGACTTCTCAGTGATTTAGAACCGTCTCACGTGGCGTACTGGCCACTCGCGAAGGCCCTCAAAAACAACACGGAGAGCGACATGCCTCCGTTAGATAGACCTAACCGTCCTCCTGCATTCGAAGACATTGACAAGGCCGAGTGCCTAGCTGATAATTTCGAACAACAGTGCCGGCCGAGTACTCTCCCGATTGATCCCGTGCACCTTAGCTTAGTTAATAGCGAGGTCAACAGCCGACTCTCGAGGCCACCTGACGTAGACAGGGTGAGGATGGTGGACTCGGAGGAGGTCAGTGACATTATTAAGTGTATGAATGCCAAAAAGGCCCCAGGCCTCGACGGTATTTCAAACAAAACACTTAAAATGTTACCGTCCGAGCTAATTCAACTCCTAGTGAACATCTTTAACGCCCTCTTAGTAGGATGTTCATTTCCAGACATTTGGAAAGTAGCTATTGTCATAGGTATCCATAAACCGGGGAAACCCCGGAAGGTGCCTGGTAGCTACCGCCCAATAAGTCTCATTAGCTCCCTAGGTAAAGTCTACGAAAGAGTTATTAAAAGGCGCCTTAATGACGTCATAACCGACAAAAAACTCCTTCCAGACGAGCAGTTCGCCTTCCGCGAAATGCACAGCTGTCCCGCTCAAGTACACCGCTTAACGGAGTACATATTATCTAGCAAAAACGACAGGAAGACGACATGCGCCGTATTCTTTGACATTGCAAAAGCTTTTGATAAAATTTGGCATAACGGACTGTTATACAAACTCTATCAAATGGAAATACCCGATTATCTCGTCTTACTAATTAGTAACTTTTTAAAAAATCGTAAATTTCATTTCCGCGTAGAAGGCGCACTGTCGTCGCCAAGATATATGGAGGCGGGAGTACCGCAGGGCTCGGTCCTCTCGCCCTCCCTATATAACCTGTACACTAGTGACATCCCCAAACACGCTAAGGTGCAATTAGCTATGTTCGCGGACGACACAGCCCTTTATTATTCAAACACACGAGCCCGTACCGCGTCTAAAGTCCTCCAGGAGTCAGTTACCGCTCTCGGTAATTGGTTCTCCAAGTGGAGAATAGAAGTCAATCCCGATAAAAGTCACGCCATTCAATTCAATGGTAATAAATCAGCGGGGCGTAAATGCCCCCGTAAAGTAATGAGCCCTATTAGCCTGCACGGCAACATTATCCCTGAGGTCTCTCAGGTCAAATATTTAGGCGTAGTACTAGGCAAGTCGATGACGTTTTCGAGTCACATCAGTAACACACTGCGTAAAGCGAAATTTGTACTCTACAAATTATATCCGCTACTTAATTCGCGAAGCAAAATGTCCTTAAGACATAAGCTTACATTGTATAAGGTTTGCATCAGAACGATACTCACTTATGCGTGCGTCTCCTTCGCACAGATAAGCGAGTCTCAAATGGACCGCTTGCAAAGAGTCCAGAACCGGTTTCTACGCATGGCAACAGGCGCCCCCTGGTACATGCGTAACATCGACTTGCATAGGGACTGCGAACTAGTCACCATTAAAGCCTATATCAAGGAACTCGTAGAGAGATTCTTTGATAAAGGCAAAAACCACCCAAACCCCCTTATAAAAAAGGCACTGGACTACAACCACGACGCACTGACTTTCCGACACCCGCACAAACGGCCTAAGCATATCTTAGCCGATCCCGTTGACCCGATCACAAAATACGTAACGTACTGTGTACAGTTACGTAAACACAAATCACACGCACCCGCGTCGCTAGCATTGCACCGGGGTCGACGCCGGCGCCCACCCCGAGGTCCCACATCCGACACGACAACACGTACAGACGTACAGACCGACCCTAACACGGGACCGGACCCGAACCTGAGTTCGAGTTCGCATCCCAGTAGTCTAGGTACACTCCTAAATAGTGTCCGCGACCGCGATATTGATATAGAGAGCTCTACCAATACCGCGAACCTCATCGACATTAGGACTTACGCGCGCGAGTCATCCCGACCGTACGCGGAAGGGGAGAGGGACGGCCCTCTCAGTACCGATATCGACCAAATCGAGAGCTCCTCTATCGCGATAACTCGCACGCCGCTAGTCTCTGCTACCGCGCGCGAGCAACCTCACTCATCAGCGAGTGAGGAAGGGGTCGGACCCCTCAGCAGGAGAGACCCGCGTCTCCCCTGTCAAAATAATAGCTTCTAATCCGTAGCTGTCCCCAATATCCGGTTTGAACATCACCCGGGTGATGTTAGGGAGGGTCAAACCCTCCCATCGTCTACCACCAAACAAACTAGCCACCAGGCTAGTTATAGTCCGACTTAGCTACAGCGGTCTTAACCCGACCCTTAGCATAGACCCGTTCGAAAAAAAAAAAAAAAAAAAAAAAAAAAAAAAAGTCACAAAATCATTTAAAATATGGACTTCTTTGTCTGAAAATATATATTTTTTTTTTATTTTTTTTTTAATATTATCTGTATTCGTATACGAGCTGATAGTTCTCATCAATTTTTTTATGATTTTACGATATGTAATACAAATAAGACAATTGAAATAGTAAGTACATAATTATCATGCACAATATTGTAGTACCAGGGAATCTAATTCATAAACCGGTATAGTGTTCTCATAATTTATTTGTATTCTAACGACAATATGCAGTCATATTACAATTATTGTCAATGTTAGTTATTAACATCATAATATTATTATAATACGAACAAATATATGACAACGGTCAAGCTGCTTAAGAATTAGATTCCCATACAGTACATCATCGTGTCATTTCGATCAAGTTTTATTGGGCGCGCTACATTTGACAACATCATTGTGAACAATTATTACAAAACTCATGCTAAATTAGTACTTTTCAGGTTCCACAGTCGCACCGAGAGTCGAGACGGATAGGAAATGAAAGTATGGCATGTAAAATATAGCGCGGCCAATAAAATTTGATCGTTGAGCGGTTACCCGTGGGAGCGCGGACGACGCTCACGACCCACACGAGCCTCTACCTTTACCCTACATGTGACGTAATTGACCACGAATGCTATGCACATAATGCCTAAGTTTGTATAGATGTTTGTATTCTAAATACATACTAGCTGACCCAGCACAGGGCCGGACCGTAAATTTATTGACCTGGGCTAATACTACTTAGGGGCCCATCTGCTTACTCAAAGTATATTAAAAATATATGACAATAAAGGACTTACGATCTGTTTAATTTAATAAAACTATGGATTTTTTCGCATTATGTTCCATTTTTGACTTTGACTTGACATAGCTGGGGGGAATTAAAATTATGAATTTTTTCGCATTATCTTATATTTTTGACTTTGACTTAACATAGCTGGGGGAATTAAAATTATGGATTTTTCGCACTATCTTCTCTTTTTGACTTTGACTGGACATACCCCTTGAATCCACGGGGCCCTGGGCTGAAGGCCAAAAAGCTATATGGTAGACCCGGCCCTGACCTGGCAAGATATTACGACATAATCTCAAACCTACAAAATATATAATGTTCACAAAAAGTTTAATTGAAATCGTTCTAGCCGGTCTGGAGGATGTCGAGAACAGACACTGTAACACGAGACTTTTATAATATACTAGCTGTTGCTCGCGGCTCCGCCCGCGTAAGTATAGTATCGCTCGGGAACACTACTTTTTCGGGATAAAAAGTAACCTATGTTTTAATCCTGAGTCTAAACTACTACCATACCGAATTTCATCGAAATCCGTTCAGTACTTTTTGCGTGAAAGCGTAATAAACATCCACGCTTTCACATTTATAATATTAAGTAAGGAAGTAAGGATTCAACAGTGTGACGGACAAATTTGGATGATAACGTGCCTAGTTATTTAGTGCACAAGATAGGCAGAGGGGATAAAATATATGCAACTCATCGGCAAATTACTCGTAAATCCACCTGGGTCAGTTGTTGATAGATTTGACTATACTAGACGTGGCCCTATGGTCGAAATTCGTCCATAATGATTGATATAGTTTTTAAGTTTGAACTTTATAAGGGTTCTTTTGCCTCTTACAAAAAAAATTAAGCGTGTGTGTAACATAAATGAGGTCTATTAAACGGTAGTGTGTGTAATATGAGGTAGTGTGTGTTGTTGTTATTTTTCGTAATTGTATGTATTTCTAAGCATTATTTAAATAAAAATTAGCTTTCTGCACACCTTCCTCCACATAAACATTAACTGTGCCAAATATCATACTCCAATGTTCACACTTATTTCAACTATCCTTCAAGTACTCGGCCGTTAGTGGATAAAAAATTGTTTTAGCTCTTGTTACGACACCAACAACCGAATCTTTGACACAGAAACATTAAGCAACGATCCTGCGGTGTTACTAATAAGGAGGGAGTGACGACATACAAACTAATAAAATAACATTTCGAGCGGGGCGTTGGTTGCGCAAGAGTTCATCCCATCGATCACGAGCGGTCCCTCCCTGATCCAGTGACAAACAGGGAGGTCGCGGTACTTAGGACGGTGTCATACTAGGTATCACCACGATATTTGTCACTTAGTTTCTTATATAATATAAAAAACCGGCCAAGTGCGAGTCGGACTCGTGCACGTAGGGATCCGTACCAGTACCACTATACCAATATTTTACTTATTTTGACGCGAGAAAAACAAATCATCCCCACTTTACGTATAGGGGAGGTACCCCAAAAAAAAATGTTTTCCGTGATTTTATTTTAGCACTTTGTCGACGTAGTTAGAAAGAATTTTTCGAAATATATACCCAACGGGTACATTTGTATTAAGTATCATAATAATATAATTATACGCGAACGGTCGCGCGCGAAAGCTAGTAATTGACGAAAGTATAAGCAATATTACCAAATAGTAAATTGACATTATTGCTTAGTAAAAGGAGCCTCTGAATAGGTCTGGACCTCATGATCACGAAGATCCTTCATGTTATTACCAAACGTAATTGTAACAAATTCACAAACATTTACGTTACAAAATCGTAATGAACTCGATAGCAAAACGTAGATTTGATTGACAGATACAAAATGGTAAACAATTATTTTAGTATTATTGCTCTATCGCAATTCTGAATACATTTGAATCAAAGGTCTTGACTCTGTTTTGATGGTATTGTTCCGAATGGTGCAAAAGGTTGTAAGTGCAAAATTTACAAAAGTCAGCGATCTATCTAGATTAACTTTATTGCCTAAGTCGTTGGTTAGGTTCAGTTAGGAAGCAAATAAGTTGCTTATTTTACATGTCCCAAATCCTGATATAGCTCAAAAGGTCAAGAAGAATGGTATTATTTAAGAACATAAATTTAATAAATGAATACTTACGTTTTATAACTACTTTTTTAAATAAAGCAATAAAAATTATCCTCTTTCAAACACGAGAAATCATTCCTTACTCTATTTTGTAGTGTGAGAAACCCTATTATGATGGTGTAATTTATACAAAACAGAAATTATGAAATTTTCCTAGACTTTCAGCAAACAAAAGGAGGTAATGGTCTCCGTCTTCATTTATTTTAATGAGAATGCCCCGTTTTCTTGGTCATTAAGTGTTCTACTAATATGAGGGAAAATTTTATATGGTCACTACGAATTTATTTAATATTTTTTGTTCTTACTAGGTGTTGCCCGCGACTTTGTACTCGTAAAAGGAAATGCCACAGAAACTGTACATTTTGCTGCGATAGAAGAAAACGATGTCCTCTATGGTCAATTCTATATTTGTGCCAAATTTAATCAAAGTCAGTCTAGTAGTTTCGGAACCTATTCAATGAAAACACAGTGATATGTTATTAGTATAAAAGTATAGAGTATGATTATAATATCTAAATATAAGCCGGGAAACCACTTCCCTTCCCAATCTTCGGAACTCAAAAGCCTTTTGGGCTTCCGGTACCCTCATTCGACGAAACACTACGCCAGTTTTCTGTTGTATTTTCACGGTCGAGCCCAAAAGCTGAAAAATTTGTAGCTAAATTAAAAATACAAACAATTCTAAACGAGTCTGAATAAGACTTCAAGTAAGTACAATCGCGACGAAAAATCAATTGATTTCCATCAAATGGACATGGCTCCATCGTTAGGATCAAGATAGTTGGACAAAATATAACGTGCAGATCGGTCCTTTGCCGATAAACCCTTTGACCTTGAGTTATCAGATCCTGAAGGATGCACAGTCATCGCGATAAGTACAGTCAGGGCCATTTGCGACATGGCAAATGCCAAAATAAGGTTAAAGGTAGAACCTTTCGGCGTTCCCAAACGATTGATTTATGCGCATTCCAGCTGATGAGTAAATTTACAAAACCGTGATAGTATTGTTTACAACTTTTTTTGGCGTTTAGATCTTATTTATATTAATACGTAAAGCAAAAACTTTAAATACAGTTTTACGAGAGTTGTGCGAATGGAGGAGTATGAAATTTGGAATAGTTAAAGTTTATATGGAGGATGTATATATGTTTAAGGTAATAGCTATATAAAATTAATAAAAATAAAATTACTCGCACTAAATCACTCTAACATGCGTTTGTATAATAACAGTAGGTTTAATAAAACTGTCATTCTTACTTTCACATTCCAAAAGTAATATGAGGCAAAACAACCTTAAAAAAATTGATACTAAAATATTACAATATTAATTATGGTCGAATTTCGATCACATGGAGACCTCTAGTCTTATACTTTAAACGAGTAAATCTTGTATATATATAATCGTAATCTCGGCAACGGCTGCAAGTATTTACGTGAAATTTAGTATGCAGGTAGTTTTCGTAGGGAAAAGTCGGTCTAAAAACTCGGTCGGAAACTGCGCATTGTTAAGTTAAATGTTTTTATTTCGTCGTGCAACAATATATCAATAATTTCGACTTCATAATGTCAGTCCGATTGGCAGTTTGGTCAATTTTTGTGTTGTTCGGAAATTCGGAATGTGGTGGGTTCGAACCCCGGTAAAATATTTTTATGATTGTTTTTTTTGTGATTACTAGAACTCCGAGCAAATCTCGGTTACCTAGGTACTACGAGTATTATTAATAGGTCGCTACAAAATATATTACTTGTGTAACGAGATAATAACTAAATCTACTGTTTATTTTAAAAACCAATGGCATCCTTTGAGTTTATTTTTTACTACCTACATGTTGCCGACTTCGTGCGAGCAAATGGAAATTTCGCAGGAACCGTACATTTTGCCGCAATAAAAAGTAGCCTATGTCCTACCTCGTGGTCTACCCTATGTCTGTGCCAATTATATATCATAATTACATTAACAGCCTCCGTGGTCTAGTTGTTTAGAGCTTGGCTCTCGACTCGGAGGTCGTGGGTTCGATTCCCGCATTGGTACAACAAAAAATCTTGTTTCCAAGTTTGGTTAGGACAATGCAGGCTGATCACCTGATTGTCTGACAAGAAAGATGATCCATACGTCGGATGGGCATGTAAAAAGTCGGACCTGCGCCTGATATCTCACCAGTCGTGTCGGTTATTCGTCCCACTGGGTTACGAGAGTAAAGGAAGAGAGAGTGCTCTTGTGTACTGCGCACACACTTGGGCACTATAAAAATAACTCCTGCGTAGCTGGCCTGTTTTCAATTAAAACCGGCCACCGTCACTGAAATCAGTGTGGGAGCTATTATATCATCATGATCGATCATGTACTTTCGGAGCCTATTCGATTCATAATTCATAATTTATTCAATGGTTTGCCTTCCTCAACAAACCCTTCCTCTTTAATATTAGTTTAAATTTATTACAATTTAATTATTTTATTTGGCAATCAAACACCACTATGACATTCCAATTTCAAATTCCCTATTACCTCAATATCGAATCAATCAATCCAAGGGTCGAACACATTAATAACCTCCATTTGGAAATCGGTTTTAACCGATTTCCATATGATTTTTAATCAAAATAGAACAGGGTAGTAATAAAATCGTCCATGCGCCGCGGCTAACGACCGAGGATGTGCAGTGGGTCACTAAGGCGCTTCCTGCGGAAAGGTCATACGGGTATATAACCTTATGCAGGGATCGCCAACAGTTGGAGCGGAATAAACTACAGGCATCAGCAACTTTTGGTGTAGCGAAATATACAGGGATCGATAACAGATGGTGCGGAATATACTACAGGCGTCGCCAACTGTTGGTGCGGAATATACTACAGGGATCGGCAACTGTTAGTGCTGCGAAATATACAGGGATCGACAACAGTTGGTGCGGAATATACTACAGTGATCGGCAACTGTTGGTGCTGCGAAATATACAGGGATCGAAAACAGTTGGTGCGGAATATACTACAGGGATCGGCAACTGTTGGTGCTGCGAAATATACAGGGATCGACAACAGTTGGTGCGGAATATACTACAGGCATCGTCAACTGTTAGTGCTGCGAATTAAACAGGGATCGGCAACCGTTGGTACAGCGTAATATACAGGGATCGACAACAGTTGGTGCGGAATATACTACAGGGTTCGGCAACTGTTGGTGCTGCGAAATATACAGGGATCGACAACAGTTGGTGCGGAATATACTACAGTGATCGGCAACTGTTGGTGCTGCGAAATATACAGGGATCGAAAACAGTTGGTGCGGAATATACTACAGGGATCGGCAACTGTTGGTGCTGCGAAATATACAGGGATCGACAACAGTTGGTGCGGAATATACTACAGGCATCGTCAACTGTTAGTGCTGCGAATTAAACAGGGATCGGCAACCGTTGGTACAGCGTAATATACAGGGATCGACAACAGTTGGTGCGGAATATACTACAGGGTTCGGCAACTGTTGGTGCTGCGAAATATACAGGGATCGACAACAGTTGGTGCAGAATATACTACAGGGATCGGCAACTGTTGATGCTGCGTAATATACAGGGATCGACAACAGTTGGTGCGGTTTATACTACAGGCATCGCAAACTGTTGGTGCTGCGAAATATACAGGGGTCGGCAACTGTTGGTGCTGCGTAGTACACAGGGATCGACAATAGTTGGTGCGGAATATGCTACAGGGATCGGCAACTGTTGGTGCGGAATGTACTTCAGGCATTGCCAACAGTTGGTGTGGAATATACTACAGGCATCGACAACAGTTGGTGCTGCGAAATTTACAGGGATTGACAACATTTGGTGCGGAATATACTACAGGGATCGGCAACTGTTAGTGATTCAAAATATACAGGGATTGACAACAGTTGGTGCGGAATATACTACAGGGATCGGCAACTGTTGGTGCTGCGAAATATACAAGGATTTACAACAGTTGGTGCGGAATATACTACAGAGATCAGCAACTGTTAGTGCTTCGAAATATACAGGGATCGACAACAGTTGGTGCAGAATATACTACAGGGATCGGCAACTGTTGATGCTGCGTAACATACAGGGATCGACAACAGTTGGTCCAGAATATACTACAGGCATCGCCAACTGTTGGTGCTGCGAAATATACAGGGATCGGCAACAGTAGGTGTGGAATATACTACAGGGATCGGCAACTGTTGGTGCTGCGAAATATACAGAGATTGACAACAGTTGGTGCGGAATATACTACAGGGATCGGCAACTGTTTGTGCTGCGTAATATACAGGGATCTACGACAGTTGGTGTGAAATATACTACAGGGATCGCCAACAGTTGGTGGGGAATATACTACAGGCATCAGCAACAGTTGGTACGGAATATACTGCAGGCATCGGCAATAGTTGATGAGAAATATATAGGGACCAACAACTGCTGTGCTGCTGGTCCTAGTGCTGTGGCGGGATACAGGATTTGCCTACTGTTGGTGCTGTGGCGAAATATACAGGGTTAAGTCGACGTCGATCTTTTAAGGTATGTAGTTCTCATTTTTTTTTTTTCGTCTATAAAACGCTGAAATGAATATAATGCAAGAACATGGATGAATGAATTTTTTTAAAATTTATTTATTTAAAGTGGCATTTTAAGAGCTAAGGTCATCTGCGACTATATTTGCATCTAAATATACATTTTCATACATGTTTACATTAACGTGCTATGATATAATGAGCAATTTTATTATTATTAATACCATTATTTTTGCTAACTATAAAAATAGTCATAGTATAAGATTGAAAAAAGAAACCAATTTTCTTCATTCACAGTATTTTTTTCTTTGAGGCATATCTAAAAAAAATACCTATCAATGACTATTCTCTACATGTACTGATTTATATATCTACTAGTATCTGTATCTACCGTTTACTATATCTACTATTAAGCTAGTAATTTATAATTAACACGTTATTTAATTAACTTACAAGTAAATTTAATAAACTACAAAGTATCTCGAGAAACATTAACAGACATAAACGTATATGTTACACCTATTTCCCCAGTGTTCAGTCAAAATCATAACATGCTTCCTACGACTCCATCTACAAGATTTCGCCTTATTAAATACCAAAGCCATTGCACTATACAATAGACTTTAACACAACGACATAAAGTTCATAATCGTTTGTATGAGTAATAGAATAAATTCGCTAACTCACCGGCCAGCAGTCCTCGTGCTGTCCGCTCGTTCATTGAGCTCTTCCCATGACATTATCGACACCACCCATTTACACCTAGCGTACTATTGTTTAACCTTTAAATAACATCCAACTTTAAATCAACAGTAACAGAGCTGAGATTATGTTGCAAGTTTTTGTAACTTGGGACGTTTGGTCGTGAGCGCTAAAATGGCGCATCTAAGGCACCGATGGCCCCAGAGATGGACCTCGCGTTTTATTTCAACCTCGGAAGACACGACTCATGGGGAAATATGGCCCCCAGACCGTGCAGTATTTCACCGGGGTCTTGGGGTCCGCACGGACCTTATTAAAGTGTTGGTCGTGAGCTATGCAGATGTAAGTAGCGGCTGACGGATGGCTCGTGTGTGCGTTCTCATGTGAATCCTCACGACGATGGAAATTAGTTGAAAGTCTCTTATTAAGGTTTACGCCATGTCACGGTAATAGCTGAATACTGAACATCTCTTTGTTTCTTACATGACGTGTGTTATAGCTAGAAATTATTGAATATTACGGTAATTTTGAAGCTTGTTTTTAAAAAGTTTAGGTATTTACTTTGAAATCAAAAATTTCTGATTTTAATTATAATTTACTTTCGGTTTTACTCGTGTAAATTTCATTTGTAACGTTCTTTTTTTTATCGGGCATTGCCCACCATACTATCCCCCCACTACAACTCCTGTGTGCCAGGATCGATAGCAGTAGCCTCAGGGGCCTTTGATATAATCTCAGGGGACATGCTAAATCTTTCTTCGGACCCGCAATGAAATAAATCAGAAGAAAATTTGAAGGGATTAGGAAGAATTCCAAATTCCCTCCCCAAGCAAAGGGGGAGACAGCGCAAAGATGCAATGACCAAAAAGTCAAAGAACTAAAACCAGCACCACAGGAATAAAGATTATTATGACATTCCAAGCAAAAGATAAATTTTAAATGACTTTTATTCAGAGTTTATTGTGTTGGATTGTTTCCAATAATAATTGTGGCAAAAACGATTATAATGTTCTTGTAAGTGTTAAATGTGTGAACTCAATTATTCAATCTCTGATAGTATAGATAATATAACTGTCTACAAAAATTTTCTTATCCAAATCCATCCGAAAAGATCTGTCACAAAAACCCAAAGATTAACCCACTCGCTCCAATTAAGTCTTGCATAACTGTAGGAAGACTGTTCCTAAACAAATAAAAACGAATAGAACGCAGCTTTAGGAATGCAATTAAATTAGTTTTTGCCCAGTTCAGGAAGGTAAATGCAACTGTATAAGACGAAATGTGGGAAAATGGGTAGGAACAATAGGAGAGATGTTTTTTTTTTCGGTTGAAAGAGCGCACGTCGAAGGCAATTACTCGCAACTCATATGCGATATGAAAAGGTTCGGTCACACCACACTGTTGAACGGAGTTTAGCTGATTATTAATGTTGCGTTACGGCGGGTTAGGAAAAAATACGGAACAATGTTACAAAACATTTTTTTTTAATAAAGTTCATTTCTAATTTTAAACCTTTAAAACCTTGAAATATCAAAACTAAGAAAATATTTAGAAGATAACATGTTCATATTATAAAATTGTTCTTAGTGCTTTACTGACTAGCTTATTGCAACTGTCATCTGCTAATGTTTTGTCAGTGTTTCATTGCCTCTTAAAATACTGACAATTTTATTCTAGGTACTCTTCCTGGTGGAGACGACTTGGGAGATTTCTTTTTTGTAGCTTTTTAAGTTTTTCTATTATTAATTTTCTTTTTAGTACTTTTATAGTTAGTAAATATTTAAGTAGTTAGATATATACATATAAAATAACAATTATAATATTTGTCATTTAATTAAATCAATTTATTAAAGAATTAATACAAAAACAACAACGTCACACATTACACACGTATCCCCATTTTATTCTTATGTTAAATATCACGAGAGTAACATACTTTTTTATGATTATAATATTAGTGAAACTAAATACGATATAAGGTTTTCGCCTTATTAATCCGAAACGAATAATCATAATATTACGCAGTAAAGCCACGGTTTAAACCTCGTTCATTCACGCTGTTCCACCAAGCGTCCTCATAAGTTTTTCACGAGGAAAAGCGCACACAATACGCGGCGCAAGAAGCTGAGAAAGCACCTGATGGTCGGACAGTTATTGTGCGGCGATCACACCATTGTGCTTGTTGCCCCCTTCCTCATTCCACGACAATTGATCAGTGTGCCCGATACGACCTCCGCAACATATATTTTACCGTGACCACAGCTACTGTATTTAAAAAAATCGGCCAGGAGCGATCGGACTCGCGCAGGAAGGGTTCGCGCACAAAATGACAAACATAACATTTGTTTTTATGGCGGCAACAGAAATATCATGTGTGAAATGTCAACTGTCTAGCTATCACGGTTCAGTATAAGAGATAGACAGACAGACGGGACAGCGGAGTCGTAGTAATAGGGTCCCGTTTTTACTTTTTGGATACGGAATCCTAAACGAAAATCCATAACGAAGATAGAGAAAAACAATAACAACACTGCAGTAAAAATTGTTAAGGCAAGTTTTAAATATTCGTTTTAAATTTTGAGTAAGAAAGTATTTTTAATATTTTACTAATTCAGCTGGTCTTACAAAACTAATGACTGACCATTTTTTAGAAATAATGCGTCGCCAGGTCAATATAGACTGATAATAATCGGTACATGGCTACAATGATAATCCAGATCTCCAAAGCGCCCACGATAACTCATTAGTAGATTTAGTTGAAAAAAAATGTGATGATGATGATAAAATTCGAAAGCTTTTCCCAAATGGTCAATTTCAAAACAAACAGTCTAACGGAGACGTATAAAGTAAATTATATTCGACATCTAGTAATTGGTTTATAAATCGCCGGTTAGCCGCTGAGCTTAAAGCTACAAATCAAGCGAAACGGGTTTATTAGCGTCAATTTGCTGGTCGAGCTTTCAAAGCTTCCAATTAATGAGCTTTTTCGTCAGGTGTGAACGGCTTGAAGTACATTGAATGCAAATTTGTAGTGTAACAGTGCGAAACGGAGCTTTAGAAAGTGTTAGAATAAAAGAGTTCAACGCGCGTGATTTTATTATTTTCGTTAGATTTCGTTTCATGTTTCAGCTTTTAGGTATTCATTTTTCTCACCATAAATCCTCTAATAGCTCTTACTTTTTACATTGCCGTATAAAGCACCACCGAAATTATATCTACCAGCTTTTAATGTCATGTCTCAGCTTTTCATGTGTCCAAATGAAATAAAATATGAAATAAAAACTTGAAAAAATATAATAAACTTCAATAATTGGATACCCAATTGGATACCTAAAAGAGATAACAATGTGATTTTAAATCCAGTTTTTATCTGAAAATCTTTGCCACCGTCCCTTTCCCAGACAAATAATTTCACTTACGCATCGATTTCATCTCTTAGACGTGAGCATGCTCGAACCATTTAATTACCACGCGCGAGGGAGAATGCGATACATTGTCCGGTTGTTTAGTATAGAGCGCGAGAGGGACGGAGCTAGGATGTCCAGCAATAAATTAAACCGAACCGGAGTATCGTAGAGCATTTTATTTATAACTCGCTACGAACGTTCATCGACGATCATGGATTGTATGCGAATAATGAATGGTGTAGGGTTATATTTGTATAGAGCTGTTATTACATTTAAAATTGTTTTTTATATTAAAATCAGATAAATGCGGTTAATTTGGGAACGAATTTCATTTGTAAAAAATCTTGTAACCAAAGCTAACGCCTTTTGTAGGATCGTTGACAACGGTAAGCTTAAAAAACTAAATTCCAGATTTCTAAAAGACATTAAGCTATGTCCAATTTTAAAATTAACCAAACATTCGTTAGTATATAGTTTTTTTTAATTCTTATCTAATAAAATAATTCTTCAGGTTTTAGTTGTGCTGCTCTATACAGATCCCGGGTCATTCGTGACTAAATCCGACTAATGTGTGTGGATGGGTCCGCGCAATGCCAGCACTATTTCACTGCGGGCCGTACATGCACTCGCCACTCTGCCCGCTGATCTCCGAATGAATGGATTTTCATATTTGAGACCTAGACTAGATATGAATAGGGACGAAACCCCATATAAGTCAAAATTATCATTTTAGCTTTGAACTAGATAAGTCGGCCGTTTGGTAGCAAAACAGTGGGCCTAGCAAAATTTTTGACAGTGGCGTAAACGTAAAATTATCGAATGAGAATTATGTGAAAAACTGTCAAAATCATGAAAGCGCCCATACAAATTTCAATCGATACCGATACGTTTACCGCTACCAAATGTTCCTGCTAGGCCCACTGAATTACATATTAAGTGTCATTTAAGCATGCCTCTATTTACAAGGTAGGAATAGGATTAGTAAATCCCACCTTGAAAATAGAGGCACGTTCTACAATTTAGTATTTTAAAATTTTCCAACAAAAATTCTATTAATTTGATTTTTTCAGGATGTGCATTCTAGTTTTATAAAGATCAGTGTTTCTGGCCAGGAACCTTCCGTTCCGAGTTCACACGGGCCCTTCAAACTAAACTAATAATGAACGACAACAATCAACGCATTAATTAGCTTAATACTTCATCAATTGTCGTAACAAAAATGAGTTTACAAAACAAGCTCCTAAATATGAGAAACTTATAATCAAATAGAAGATTGCATTCGCAAAAAAATCAAACTTCTAGAAATTTTAATTATCTACATCATTTTTAAAAATCTCAATAAAAAAATAGAATAGGTACTATAAAAATAGAAAACTCGGGCCATAGACAAAGTGACAACATAAAAACGATAGCGAAGCTCGAAAACAATAAAATAATAAATAATATCTATGGACGCTTCCACAGCACTTCAATCTGGCCCTGTACTGAAGAACTTGTATCGCAGGTACCAGACAGCGAAAATATATTGAATACTTTTACACTTTACACACACTCCCGCTCCGGGGTATACCTGGCTCAGCCTGTGTCCCTGGCCATGCAGCGCGGCAGTGCAGCTAGCGTCATGGGAATATTTGAACCCGGTCCGCTACGGGGTTGGCTTTTCTCCTGAGGCTCGCTTCGTAGGTACTGTATAGTTTTTAACTTTACACATTATTATACTATACATATATTTAATGTATTAAATAATTAATGTATTGTGGATGTGTACATCCAAGACCCAGGAACACAGAAAAACTTTTTGTCTCTTCGGCGAAATTCGAACCCGCGACCTCCGGCTTAAGCGCCGCCGAGGTAACCACTGAGCAACAGAGGTCTACAAAAATAGTATGTGAGTAACATATTTCATCGCCAAATGGCGCGGTTACTCACATACATTTAATTATTTCGAACTTTTATAATATTATCACTTTATCGAAGGCATCTTATTCGATATAAATTATGAATTCTGACTATTCATTAGCTACCACATTAACAGTTTGTGTACCGAATGAATAATATAATATATATGTAAACAGCTTCCATAGTCTAGTGGTTAGAGCATGATTCTCGACTCGGAGGTCGAGGATTCAATTCCCGCATTGGAACAACAAAAATGTTGGTTCCAAGTTTGGTTAGTACAATGCTTGCTGATCACCTGCGGATGTAAAAATTGCGGATGGGCATGTAAAAAGTCGGACCTGCGTCTGATCTCTCGCCAGTCGTGTCGGTTATCCGTCCCGCTGGGTTATGAGAGTAAAGGAAGAGAGAGTGATCTTGTGTACTGCGCACATACTTGGGCACTATAAAATCACTCCTGCGTAACTGGCCTGGTTTCAATGAAACCGGCCACCGTCACCGAAATCGGCGTGGTGGAGTTAATATATGTAAAACGACCGACATACTTGTAGATACAAATTCATTCATAAAATATATCTTAAGCTCGCTAAGTCTAGCAAATCGTAATTTATAGGCACATTATCGAGCCATACGTTATGTTCAGTGGGCCAGTAGCCGATACGCGATAGCCAAATGCCACTGGGTAATGTATGTACTCCATGCGCATGAGTGCGCGGCATACTCATCTTAGCTTACAATATTATGGAAGAGTTTCAATTGATATATTGATTCAAATTTAACGATTTCTTAAAGCATATTATGAATATAATAAGATGTGTAAATTTTCATCGCCTAGTAATTAAATAATTTCATTTACTATTTGTTGTGTCCCTCAAACTAGCCGCAGCCTGTCCTATGGGGTAATGTTCGGGGATTTAAAAAATTACAAACTTAAACAGAAGTTGAAATTCTTGAATATGTTTGAACGAAAAATACTTTTTACAGATCCAGCGAAAAAAAATAAATTATATGTCGAGTTTACAACTTTTTATAGTTTTAAAGGCCTTCAGACATTTTAGGCACAACAACTTAATCAAGAGCATATCAGGACATGTCTAAGAAGGGTTCCGTAACTATCAACGCGCAATAGGTTTTCTCTAAATTACTTCAAAACTTATTTTCCGATTTTGCTCAAAATAAGTTTTATAAAGACTTTTTAGCATGATCTATCAGCATGAAAAGTAAAAGTTTCTACATCTTTTTAGAAACGCCCGGGGGCGGGGGTTAACTCGTTAACCACTTTGGAAACCGATTAGTCGAAAAGAGTTCACGTTATAAAAAAGTCGTGTAAGTCGTGTCGTGTATGAAATCTCACCTTTATTTTATAAGACGTATTCCAAGACACCCCGCACAATTGGGTACACTTCACATGTAAGAGGAGTCACCCCTAAAATATATATTTTCTAATGTATTTTTTGCAGCCAAAAATCAAGTCTTTACGCAATAATTGTACTAAATTTCAATAATTTATATTCATAACTACAGAAGTTACCAGGGGCGGACAGACGGATGGACATCGAAACTATGAGGCTTCCTTGTAGTACTACCCGGCCCCCTAACCGTAAAATGGGCAAAAAGCTGCCTGTTTCTACGCACATGTTCTAGAGCTGAGCTAGAGATGCGTGTCCGTGCGCATACGCATTGTGGGAAACATACATAGTATGATCGATTCGAGCTGATTCTTACAGATCAGCTAGATTCCGTTACACGGTACAGTCATCAACAAAGTACAAAGCAATTATGCTCTCGTTCGTCCCACACTTACAAGTTAATCAGTAATGCGTGGGCCATGCTCGGCCATTGTCTGCCGCGCCCAGCGTGTTCACACCCCGAACCCCATACCCCATACCCCGTTGTGGTAGAGTAGAGTTTCAGGCATTTGAAGAACTGGCTAGATTCTAGACGAAACTCCTATGTGTAGACTGCAGGGTCACAGTATCCTGATTGGCGTGTTAATGACGATGCAGGTAGGTTTCATTCGTCGATTAAAATTCATAATAATATATTGACCAAGCTATTTTTTCGCATTCTCAAGCTCAAATGCGCCAAGACGTTTAGGTTCTAGAACGTGCCCAAGAAATATACATACATACATACACTCTAAAAACATAACTCTCCTTATGTAATTATGACGCGTTTGGACTTTGGACAACTCTTCATAGTTCCAAATTCATGTTACAGCAGGTAACTCATACAAGTTATAATCGTATTATAATGGAATCTATGAGCGCATCTCATTATATCAATAAGTACACAGTACACACTGATCGAGGCACCTAGATGTACTGTATTAAACATCATCATCAATTTTCCACCTTTGATAGTTTATTTACTTATTTACTAGCTTTTGCCCAAGGCCACGCCCGCGTAAAGACAGTATCCCACGCGAACACTGTACTTTTTCAAGATAAATATCCTATATTTTAATCCAGAGCATAAACTCATACCATACTAAATTACACGGAAATCCGTTCAGTAGTTTTTGCGTGAATAAGTAACAAAGATCCATCCCGATCAATCCTCACAAATTTTCACGTTTATACGTTTGTAATAGTTGTAGGATTATTTATTAGCATAAAACCATAGACGTATATGTTATAGACGAGGCATGTAGAGACAAAAAGTGTCTCCAGTTAAATAACCCCACTTTAGCTAGTTTTGGGGCCATTTTGATATTTGAAGTGTGGTGAAAACAAGATGGCTGACATCTGAAGTATGGTGAAAATCAAGATGGCGTAACTTTTTCTTGTATGAAGATTTGATCTGCCAAATGTACGTCATAGCCTATCTTTAGTTTTGAAATCTTTGCATAAAACATACAATATTGATAGTTGTACGCTCCGCCTCTTAGGCTTGCCCGGAGAGTTGCAACTTGCAAGGAGGTAAACGGGTGAATTTCCAATTGTATTGTTTCAATGGCAATTACACTTTTCTGTTTTAATACAATGCAATGAAATTGTTTCCATTTATGCTTTTTCCTTGTCATTATCGCCATAAGCTAAATTTTTGTTTCCAATAAACCACGAACCGGCCTCGCAGTGCGCATCCTTTATTTTTAAAATGTTGCAATTTTTTATAAAGATGCTTAAGATAAAATTGCATGGTCGCTCTCAATAAATTGACCTCGTTGATACAACAAATTATCAAAACAATTGACCCATAATGTAGAATTTATTCACGAGAAAAAATCGACCCATTAATATGAAAAATCTTCAGAACAATGATTAGGTGCAAACTGAGGAGTATAATGTAGGTACCAATTATTGCGAAGGAATAAAGGTAAGAGGGCATTAGCGAAGCTTCATCCTGACATTTTTAGAAATTACAAAACAGCGCCCACATAGCCATTGTTGTAAAATCTATTACTCGATTCTAAATTATATATTATATTCTATTCTAAACCTTATTAAATTGTATTAAAGCTGATTATTATCTGGGAAACATCAAACATATAATTTTTAAACTACCTCCCCGTAAACAATTTCTACATTATTACAGTGAGTCACGCTTGAATTTATATAAAGATCTTTGAATAGATTTAATTAGGCGTTTCGATTCAATACTAGTGAATTCGCAATGAATATTAATAACTTATCAGGCATAGTTCATGTTATGTCTATAAATCTACTTCATCGGAAGTAGATTTATAGACATTCATCGACTTCGGCGAAATGCTCATGTACTGTCCCACCTGTATGGTATACTGTATGACCCAAAGACACCACCCTACTTAAAATAAAGGTTTCAATTTCTGGACTATAGTGTAAAATTTTTTCGAAATTCTAATATATCATTAAAACCCCCTAAGAGAAATACAAAATTTTTTGACTCTTCATTCACAGCTTGTGCAGTCAGTCTGTGGAACAGATTACCAATTTCATTAAGATGCGCTCAATCTTTGCTCGTATTTAAAAATGGAGTTAAGGAACATTTTTTGTCACAGTTAATATGGTGATCTTACTGTAAGTCCACAATTTGTATGTATTGTTTCCAATTTTATTATTAGTATTTATTTATTTATTCTATAGTACGATATGTAAGTATTTGTGTATGTATTAACAAATATTAGAAAGTAGTGTACCTAAATAGTATATATCTTATAAAAAGTATTATGAAATCTTGAATTACAATATGTATTAAAATAATTCCTTCATAGTCTAACGTGTGAGATTTCTGATTTATTAATAGAAACCTGCATGATTATGCAGGTTTCTATAGCGTTATTAGTGACCTCTCTCTCCGATGGTTGATGATTGACCATGGTCAATTTTCACTCATGGTCATCGGTCACAATCATCAGAAACATCATCCTAAGATCCTATTTAAAACGTTTCTAACTTCTAAAACTGAGAGCACAAGTTAGTTTTTGACGAATCTTCGTGGTTGATTTAATAAATGAAACAATGCGTGTTAAAATAGTTTTATATTTGCGGGCGACACGATACAATATAGGTCATTACATATGAAATTGGCGTTTTGTAAAAAATCCGCTTTATGTAAAGTGGTTTTTTTTTAAATATAATATTATGTAAAGTGTTTTTTTTTAATATAATATATTTATTTATGAGAGCGAATGACCAACCTCGGTTGCTTAGCAGCTAGCTTTTCCATCATGATTTGCAGTTGCTGGCAATAGACACCTGCTGTAATCGTCTGGCCGTCTGGCTGTCCACCGAACGCTAAAAAGTACCTTTTTTAGTCAATTTTCGCTTAGGGCAGGCTTTGGCTGGATCGCCAGGGTTCAGTCATTGCGATGAGCGTTTCCGATTATCGTACAGGATCCACTTTTCATCACAGGTAATGATTCGATTTAAAATCCCTTCATTATTGTGCCGGTTAAGTAATGTAACGCAGCAGTCGACACGCGTTTGTCGGTTTGCTGCACTCAATTCATGAGGTACCCACCTTTCAAGCTTTTTCACCTTCCTAATTTGCTTCAAGTAGATTAAAACAGTTTTATCATTGACACCGCAACCTGCAGCGAACTCGGACGTAACTTGCGATGGATCCGCTTCCACAATAGCCTTCAATTCTTCATTATCAACTTTGGTCTCCGGCCGTCCACGGGGCTTGTTCTGTTCGAAATTTTCAGAACGAAAACGTTGGAACTAAAAACGCACTATGTTTTCTTTTACGACACCGCCGCCATACACATCATTAATCTTTCGAGCCGTTTCTGCAGCACTGGTGCCACGGTGGAACTCGTACTCGAAAATAATACGATATTTCAAGTTTTCCATTTTGTATACAGAGTGACGCATAGAAAAAACCAAAAGAAGAAAAAACAAATGAATTACGGTTTTCGAAACACAAAGGCATGAGTAAATAGCGGTATAAATTTGAAATTGGAATTCCTAACCAAAGAAGATATATTTGAGATCAAATTGGCCAGTACGATAAAACGCCAATTTCATATGTAAGGACCTAATATTTTAATTTTCACCATTACAAACAATTACGAAACAATTTCGCTCGGAGGGCAAAATACACAGAAAAAAGGTGTCAGTGTTACCAGATTAACAAGGTCTGGGCTCTGGATACAAGACTTTAACACAAAAGTGTTGCCAGTTGATTTATGTATTATAATGAATTATTTACGGTGGCGATTCGCCACAAGTTATCTAATTGTTCTGGTCGGACGTGTAATTTGCTGTCTCGCGGTTCCCATGGCTCATGAGTGACCACTAATGCGTTCTCCTGTCTTGGTTTGGTTTATGACTGACCACAGTCTTAGATTGCACTCACAAAACCACACTCTAAATATTATTTCTTTAAAATCCTACAGTCGTATTTTATTTATCTGCCGGTTCCAATGCTTGTGTGACCACGTCATAGTCTAATGGTTTATGATTGACTTTCGGTCATCGTACAGTCACCATAAGAATTTTATTAGAAACTTTAACGATTTCGAAAACCCTTTAAAGTAAAACATGCATAATGTACTTAATATTATTATCAGCATTGATAGTACAAATGAGTTATCTAGTTTTGAGCGTTGTGGTCGGACGTGCGATGTGCTATCGCGCGGTTCCCATGCTCGTGAGTGACCGCGCGGGTCTCCGATGGCCACAGATGGTCATCTGTACACTCACTTTCAACACGCTTTGAGATTTTAATAAGCCAATAATTTACCAGCTTCATGTTCAACTAGATGCCACTTAGCGTAGATTGTTGTCGCCGATAGTGTTTAGTGTATAGGTAAACCCGTACTAACGTCGCTTATTATTTTAGTATTTTACTGGCTTAAGGAGCTCTAACTGAATATTATTGTGAGTTACTTTAAAATAACAATTTTCATAATTAATTCTTGGTCAATATTGAGATAATCTCAGTTTATAAAACAATAGAGAAATAATAATATTATGTTTAAATCATATTTAAAAAAAATTCGTTCGATATAAACTCTATTATATATTAATGTAAATGCTCCTACAATAATATAAGCAAATAAGAAAAAGGATTAAATACAATTTTTCCACAAAAACAGCAAAAATTCATTTTAATAAGAGAAATAATAATATTGTTTAAATCATATTTTTTAAAAATTCGTTCGATATAAACTCTATTATATATTAATATCTAAATGCTCCTACAATAATATAAGCAAACAAGAAAAAGGATTAAATACAATTTTATCCTCAAAAACAGCAAAAAATCATTTTAATTTTGTGTACAGCAAAACAAAATAATTAGGCGCTATCCACACGAGTGTACTTTACCTTGTCTGCCGTTTTAGCGATATTCTGGAGCTCAGATAAAAATGTTTTGTATGCATCTCACTCACTGTTCCACAATCTCACGCTGTGCTATTTAAAAAGCGTGCTATTTTATCTCAAGAACCCTAAGTGAGATAGCGATTATCTTATATTTGTACAAATTTCCCTTTAACAAACTTTTTTGAAATATTTTGAAAAGTAGACGCAACTGTGCCGTACAATATAAGTTATCTTAGATTTTTTTAAAACATTTGGATTCTTACACTTGTAACTTCTCTGGTGTTACGCACTTGCGTTTTTGGTCCTCATAATCCCCACGACGCATTATTTCACTCCGGTTTTCTGTGAGGCCGTGGTATTTATACGGTCGAGCGCGCCCATTTGTGCCGAAGCATGGCTTTCCCACGCCAAACGTATACAACTATTTGTTTAATTTTTCTAGATCAATCTACCATACGTAGGTATTGAATAATGGTACGTATGGGTACGTAACATAAGACTCATTCTCTTTATTCTATGCTAGATGTTGCCTCCTTTCCCGAGGTCAACCCTATATCAGTGCCAAATGTCATCAAAATCGGTCCAGTGCTTTCGGAGCCTATTCGATGCAAAGAAACAAATCTTTCCTCTTTATAATATTAGTATAGATTCTATGTCATCGTAACCAAGTTCAAAACACAGCTACAGTGGAGTGTGGGAGTAATGTTGATATTAACGTCAATACACACGTCCAGCTACAGTCGCGTCAAACGCTCACGATGTGTACAATCGCGCACAGATCGCTAGCGTGTGCGAGCGAGATAGCATCAGTTCTCATGGACGTGCGCTTCCCAAACTTTTTCCGTGTTCTGCTAAAGCTTAGACGCACTTAAAGTTGGCTAGACCGATATTAAACTTTATTTGTCTCCTATCTTTTCCCGCAGCTCCGACTCGCGACTTTTTCGGGAAACACTACCATACAGAATTAAATCAAAATCTGTTTTGTAGTTTTTTCGTGAAAGAGTAACAAACATCCATCCATCCAACCATACAAAATTTCACATTTTAGTAGTAGGATAATAGCGTGCTTTTTAAGGTTCCGTAATACTTAAGGAACCCTTATAGTTTCGCTTTGTCCGTCCGTTTGTCTGTCTGTCTGTCCGCGCTTCTAGCTTCTGTAATTATGAATATAAACGGTTAAAATTTGGTACAGTTAAAGACTGTGTATATGTTTTGACGTCATAAAATAATAATAATTTTATATTTTAGGGATAGCTCTGCAAATGGGGATGAAAATTATTTTTCATTCTATCCCTTTGTGTTGTGTTGAATAGATATGTTAAAAAAATGCAAGGTTTGATGCATGACTTTTTTACAAAGTAAACAATTTTTGAGTAATCGGCCTCCAAAGTGGTATATATGTTGCCCCCCCCCCCCCCCCCCCTCTGGCATTTCTAAACTATAGGAGATATAAACTATTGCGCGTGTAGATAGTTACGGAACCCTCCATAGACATGTACTGATATGCTCTTGGTTAGGTTTTTTTCGAAACTAGCATGGTGGACTAATACAGCTCACTGCTCAACCCTCCTCACATTGAGCATATCGAGTCGAGTATATATACTCGAATCGTCAGTCTTCTTCCATCTTCGGATGTCACAAGATTATTTTTAGGGGAGAATATCTTCGACTTTCTTGACTTTTTGTTTGTTAACTAAATATAGACTTAATTTATACGTATTAACTTCAATCTAATTCTAATCTATACTAATATTATAATGAGGAAAAGATTGTTGGTTTGTTTGCATTGAATTGGCTTCGAAACTACTGGACCGGTTTTAATGAAGTTTAGAAGAGAGAGGCAGTAGGCCAGGGGGAAGGACATAGACCACTTTTTATTGCGGAAAAATGTGCGGTTTCCGCAAGATTAACTTTTGCGCGCACGAAGCCGCGGGCAACATACAGTATTGTAATATTTTCAAACTTAAGTTATTTTAATAAAGTGTTTCTTGCCGAAGCGATTAAGAAAGTTTTGTTATAACAATCTCATTATCTAAACGCCACTTCCTACACACAAAACCACGAACAGAGCTAGTATTATCATAATAGGAAACCCCGTTGTAAATTGAAAAACGGTAGAATAAAATGTATCTAATACCTAGGTTTATATTATACATAGGTACCGATATAATGCCTAGGCCATTAACTTGTTACCACGTAGACAGACTTTCTCGATGTCAACCCACATTCATGACACTGACGGTCTAACTAGCTGCGACCCGTGACTTCGCGTTGAATGTGAAATTATCATATCATTTTATTTTGAAGACTAAGAAAAATTTGAAGGTTTTAGAATGTGTCTAGAATTTGATTATCGATACCAATAAGAAGGATGCTGAAAAGTTTGATTTGCTCGATTAATATTGAAAAAATTCCAGTCAAATTTAATTTCGTACGAAAGAGTTTTCTCTTAAGCATTTAAAGAAATAAAGTAATAAAGAATGGCACGGACTACTCCGGTCTGTGAAAAATTAAAAATTTTAAATAGCCCCCGAATCTTAATTATATCTAAGAAGACTCTCGATCATGTCAGGTTTCAAACAAAACAAAACACATCTTAATCGGACCTTTCCTTTAGGAGCTATGGTGCCACGGACAGACGGACACGTGTAATTTAAATAACATTCTAGTTTGGGTCGGGTGTTAAAAATTATAAAATCTTCTAAAACGGTATACATAGTCATTGCCTATGCCCCTGCACTAGGCAGAGCCTCGCAGGGAGTACAAGATACATTATAACCCCCTTACTAATAAAAATATTTACACAATAGATGAGCTATACAATGTTATTTCCTTGTCTGATACGTCGGAATAGTCCCTTAACAGACAAGGACAAAACATTGCATAGCTTATCCATTATTTTAATATTTTTATTAGTAAGGGTGTAAAAATGAGTAGCACATACTAGTCCAAGTTTACAAAAGTGTTTACAATATCCCCACATAATATATCGCCTCATATTTAATTAGCGTGTTAATATCGTGATGAAGGAAGGATAGATTCTGACTATGGGTCAGTTGTGGGTAAGAATAAAACATAGAAACAGATAATTTTCAAGAAAAAAACATTGCAAGAATTATAATATTTTAATGATTTCAGGCATGATAAAAACCAAACAAAGCGCGTCACAAGGACGCGTCAAATGTAACAAAACAAAATTGACCCGTTTCCTGACCTCGACCTGAGCTGACTTTACCATTATGATAATGACAAATATTAACTTCACATTGTAAACATACGAGTAATTTCTTTGGATTCGAGCTAGGCGTAAGTTATGGATCTGACTTGCCCCATGCCCCCAGATTTGCGTCAGTCTGCGAACAATTATGCCATATGTTACCGTCGCACTATTTTGTTGTATTGTGTATGGAAAATCGTACGAGGTAAGGACGAGCGTACACAACAATGTTTCAATATGGCACATAATAACTTATTGTCTAACTCATTACCCAACTACGGCAAAGCTGAAAAGGAAGGGTAGTGATTTTGGCAGTCTGTATTGTATGCATGTATGTTTGTTCCAACGTAGCGCCTAAGCTACTAATTCGATTTTAATGAATGAGGTGTCAATAGATTTGTAATAATAGCCCGGGTGACATAGGCTAAATAATTTACGTAGTCGGGTTATAGTTTTATTTTAATATAAAATTGTAGCCCCTCAGACATTACGAGCATTGCCCATGAGTATTAAGATGTAAAGAATGACAATACGCGATGAAGTTTGTCTTCGTTTGTAGAATATGTCATTGATTATAATGCATTAATTTTGATCATAACAAGTTTAAGACATATAAAGTTACGTTTTTACAATTTAGTTTCACGTTGTAGTGATGTTTTACATTATAACAGTAGTTGAATACTTTATAGATACTTATCACAACGCCGTATACTTTACTGAAAATAAAATTACATGATGATCGTGTACGTTCGCCCTAACGATGGGTACACTAACGGTACCTAAATTAAATTATTTCGCAGACCACGCCGCGGGGCAGAGGTGATATCAGACTCCAGATAGTGCCAAGGTTGAGTCTAACGTATCGATGCCACGAGTGTATTGTGCGTCCCATTCGCATTATGGTAATTAGCCAATGGTTTAGATAGAAATTAAAGTCAAGTAAAGATGTTTCTGAAAAGTTCTACAATGTTTCATATTAATAATTACACGTATCCAAAAAGCATTACTGTTTATACAGTCGTCGTGTGTCGTCTTGAGGTTTTCAGATTTTGACGGCAGTCAAAAATAATCGTTACGAATAAAATGAGACCCTTTTGATGTGTGTGTGTCATAAATAAAATAATTTATTCATTTAATTCAAAGTAATTTAGTAACCAAAACATCAAATATTCAATTGCTTGTAGCTTAGACAAAAGGGGGGGTGTTTTGTCGATAATTATATTAAACCTAGATTATCTGCTGGTAAAATCTCTCGAGACGTCACACGTATAGTTGCAAGCTTTTCCGGAGACGCCGCAATAAAATCTTTAATTTATAAACCTTCACCATAATTTCCCCTGTCTATCGATGAAAACCGCAATTCGATACGTTGGTAAAAAAGGATACAATACACATATATAACATTATATTATATATGTATTCAGCTACTTTTATATCAAGATAAGACAATAAGGTGATTTTGTTACTTCTTCACTTTCATAAACAAATCAATTTTATTAAATAGCTATTAGCTAACAATATCGTGTTCACCTGTATCCTTTTGATACTCTATCTAGTAGGTACTCTACATTATGCCAGCGGTAATATTTTACAGGGCGTGTATACTTCAGAAGATGCTTAAATCTGCAACATCGTTATCTCCTATTTACACGTTGTTTACAAAACGTACTGTCATCTGACGATATCTGCCGCTAAAGGGTAAGCCAATGATTGCAAAAGTAAAGACGAGCCCTTGGAAACATTTTGTATAAAAATTCTTCTACAACTGACATTACTTTGTTTGTCCACCTCACGGCCGCACCATTTCTCGAGTTTCGCGGACCGTAGACAAGCAGCGCGTGCCTTAACGGGGCACATATATCTGGGATATATAACGCGGGGCCGTGGCCTGTCCTTACGACAGTAATGTAAGTCCACGGGTAAGCCGCAAATGTTGCCAGTCACAATAAATCTAACTTCCAATTCTACAGTCTGCTTCCTTATTTCCATCTGTAGGTACACCTGTTTGTAACATCATTTGGGTATAGTCGTTAGATGCCAAGACGAGCTGTTTACATGAAATTGGTTTAAACCAATTTCATGTAAACTTAGCTTTATTAATAAAGTATACGCTACAATCACAAAGTAGAAAATATATATAAGTATATATAAGTACTTACGTACAGAAAAATAGCTCTCTTAAAACGATCCAAATCGATCCAAATTTGAAAATTTTGACGGCCCCTTTAAAGGCCGTAAATTTTTCCACGAATCGTTGATACACCGTATGTTTGTAGTAGTGCAATCAAATCGAAAGTTAAACCAACAAGGTGCCTCGCCGGCACCACAGCCGTGCGACAACCGCCGTGCCGCACCCCGTGCGGCCACAGATCCCCGCACAAGTACGCCGCGCGAGTACCGCCACCGCGCGCCTACTTTCCCGCCACCACTCATCGACCTGCCTACACCACCGACGGCCAGGTACACCGGCCGCCAGCCTACCTACGCCGAGGTGAGTGCCACCAACTTACAGGTACCTACCGTACCTACCGATACCTACCGACTCTCTGCTTCCACATCTGTGTTGACAAAAACGTTGCCACCCCCCAACACATCTCGCTACCCGCCCCTGGTCGTCGAGAAGATTGACGACTGGGTGCGACACTTTCGTCGTCTCCGTGACATCCTGGGGCACACACCAAACGCCAAAAAAAGTGTCCCAGGTATTCGCTTCACGCCCCGAAGCGAACACGAATACCGGGTCACTAAATCCTACCTCACCGACCTGGAAAAGCTGGGACATGCCTCCTGGTTTTCTTTCTCCTTACCGCAAGACAGGGCTATTAAGGTAGGAATTAGAGGCCTACCTTCTGCCACTGACACCGAACATATCAAAGCCGGACTCGCCGAACTAGGATACGTGGCGGAGTACGTGTCCGAAGTCCCGGCGAGATCCGAACCCGGCGGATGCATTTATTTCGCCCGCATCGTCAGGGCCCCTGACGTCGTCCCCGGCATATATAAGGTCACTGAACTTCTGTATATGCCGGGTATTTACATCGAAGCCTGGCGGGGCCGCGGCGGCCCGGCCCAATGCCATCGATGTCTCCGGTTCGGGCACTCCAGCCAGAACTGCCACCGTGTGGTAGTCTGTGCACGGTGTGCCGGCAAACACTCCGTGCGGGATTGCTCCCGCCCCTCCACCGAGCCGCCCTTCTTCGCAAACTGCAGTGGGGCCCACCCTGGAAATAGCAGGGACTGTCCAATTTTCCGCAGGGAGGCAAGGAAGCGACCAGAAAATGCTCCCCCCTCCCCCCCCCCTGCGCTAAACCCGACCTGCCTCCCCCCGTGCGGGTGGCCCCACCTAGTCCGCCAACTTCAACTTCCTTGATGGCGGAGGCGAACGACTGCATCCCTAGAGTCGTTGCCCCCTCGGCCTCCATCTCCCCCGCACGGAGAGCAAAGAAGCCGAAAACCTGGAGGAAAGATGCCGCTTCTCCCGTGACCGCCCCCTGTGATACCGTCTCTCCCACAGACAGCATCAAAGCGGAGCTGGAGCCACTTGTGCTCGCTCCACCGCAGCCTGACCTCACGCGGGACTCGCAGCGCTCTCCGCGCGCCTTGCGCTCCCCGCGCACTCCGCGCCCCTCGCGCTCCCCGCGCATCCAGCGCTCCTCGCGCACACACAGTGCCACCTTCTCGGCTATCACAGTCGTGGAAAATATTATCGTCCCGGAGCCCGCAAATCACGTGGCCGCTCCGTATCCACAGACTCCGGTATTCCCTCTGCTGCCCCCAGAGTCGGGGGAAAGCGAGGCCCCCCTATCCACAGCAGAGCTGCTGCAGACCCTCCTCTCCCTGGCCATGGACCTTATTCAGAAGGTTCAGGCCGGGGAGGATATTCTCCCAATCCTTATTCAGGCCCTCTTAAAAGGCGCCCCCACCATTGCAGCCATAATTAAAATTTGGACCCCCAGGCCCTAGCTCGGACCCGCGCCTGGATATCTCCGGCATCCAGAAGCTCCTACGTCCTTGAACGTGTTAATTGTTATCTTTAAGTTGCAGGATCACCTGTTTCTCAGAGCGAGCGGTAGCCGCGTGCTCGGTCAACTGACTCGCTGCCGTGGCATGCCCGCTCGCCCACAGCAACCGCCCTGACGACACCAGACGCAGGGAGCATCCCGGAGCCACGCGGCCGAGACGCCCCCATGCGCGGTGCGCCCCCGAAAATGCACCGTTGGATCGATGCCCTCGCCCCCTTTACCCCGCGCCGGCTCAAACCGGCGCGTGTGGGAGTGGACCCATACACGCTTCCTGGTCCCTGGACCAGGACCCCGCGCGTCGTCGGAATCGACCGCAGGTCTTGGCCGTCCACGGCCCTCGCTACCTTCATTTCCCTCGCTACCTCGGGTTTCCCCCGCGTTCTGCCGCGGGGGGTCTTCCCTAAAACTGACGTCTTTGCGCCCAGTATTCGTACTGGGTGTGTCTCTAATCAGGAACTCCACATGCAGAGGGGCATAGCCCCTGATCATGTTTTCGCGTCCAAGGCCCCTTTCAAGGGCCCGGCGCGCTTAGAAGACGCCTTCTTCTAATAAACTCTTTATGTTCGTTCACACTTCTAACTGCTCAATTATATTTTAGAACATAAATAGTAGTTGAAAGATTATAAAATGACTAGCCATTTTCAATATTTTTCCAGTTAATTATTACGTAATAGGTTATTGAATACGGAAGTTAATCTTAAAGGGGACTTGGTATATTATCTTTCACACGAGCCTTTTAATTAATATTAGATTACTATATGTTGCCCGCGAATTCGAACGCGCAAAGGGAAATCCCGCAGGAGCCCTACATTTTGCTGCGATGAAAAGAAGTCTGACCTTCCCCGTGGCTGGTCTGGTAGTTTGGTAGCCTATTTAATACAAACATACACACGAATCTTTCCTTTTTATTATATTAGTATAGAAGATTACAACAATATTTGATAAATAGATTTTGCCTTCGGCTCCGCTTGCGTAAATACATTATCCCACGGGAGCACTGTACTTTTTCGAGATAAAAATTAGCCTAAGTGTTAAATTCAGAGCTCAAGCTACTACTATATCAAATTTCATCAAAATCCGTTCAGTAGTTTTTGCGTGAATGAGTAACAAATATCCGTCCATTCATCCTCACAATTTACATTATAATTACAGTAGGATAAAGAATAAAGGGAAGAATAATGAGCGGGCTGACCGCAGCCGACGTAATAACAGCCCTCTACGATGGTAGTGAGTTTATTATGTTATTATAGCAACAGTTGGACCTGTTCATTTTTGTGAAAATTACATTGGACAATTTTTACAAAGAATATGTCAAAATTACTATATGTGTCAAATGTCCATATAAAAATCAAGAAGTTCCCTCGATTCCTCATAGATTCTATTATCAGGTCACCACTATATATATACAGTCGAACGTACGACCGCCTCCTTTTTTTTTGTCGGTTAAAATGTTGCGCACTCTCTTGCAGTTTCCGGCGCCTGGCGCCTGTGCGTGCAGCTATAGCACTTTGTCCTTTTTTCTCCCATCTCTATAACAATTTTGCTCCCTCCGATTTTTCAATTTAAAAGTCTTTACAACTTCTATCTAGGAACAAATTTGCTCCAGCAACCTTATACTACGTTATTTGTAATCAAATTGTTAACATTTTAAAACTGGTCTCGATTGGTTGACAGAAGAGTGCAGTTACTAATATCAACTTACCTGTTTGAACGCGGCTGTCAGGTAATAGGGACCAGAAAAAGCTAATCAACTGAGGTATTACGTGTTGTGTATATTATAAACTTTTAATTGGAGATGTTTGGAATTGGAGACAAAATATCACTTTCATCTGGTTGACACAACAGTGAAGGACGATCATACTTCGGATCTTAGACTATTTCAAAATCTTAACTAAAACTGTTTAGATTCATTGTCTAGCCGTAGCAAATAAAAATATGTCCTCCAATCTTAAAAGTATATGTCGCGCTTACCAAATTTCAACCTATATTTTTGAGATCTTAAGTAAAACTGTCTAGAAAATAGCGCGCTCTGATATATACTGTCCGCCATAAAGCATTTAGTTTTAAAGGCACGTACGACTAAATACACGCATGTTTATGTATGAAGGTGTCAAAATACTACACAAATTGCCGACCGTCTAGCATCGAATTTGAATACCTTAAGTCTCCCGCAAACCCTAGACCGCACAATGCCCAGGTCCTGCATCAGATAACTCCAGGGTAGATAGCCTTCTATGAAGATTTATTACGTTTTACCCATACTGAATTTTAATTCATTATGTACCATTGTCCCTAAGTTCCCGAAGATACCGATTTCATTAAATAATTCATAATGTCTGTGGGAATCTAGACGTCTCTGAAATTGGTCTAATGGGGGCCAAAAATTAGACTCAAAAAGAACTTATCAGAAACAAAATGAACTGTAAATTAATTTTTATCTTAATATAAGCCTGTGTAATTCACACTAAAACTTTTTAAGAAATCTATTCAAAATTGAACTTTATTAATTATACAAGAAGATACACGTTTCATTGTACGAGTTCGAAAGTCATGTTGCACCGCGCATGTGCAGTGCATGGCTGATGTCATATGAAACGGGTATCTTTTTGTGTGGTGAATAAAGTTCAATTTTGAATAGCTACAATATAAAATTCAGCGCCGTGTCGCGTTGTGTACCGTCGCGGTGTGACCCGAGCCTTAAGACGGTGGTTTCAATATTTCCAATGTCCAATAAATACTTTTATGAGTTTATATGATTTTACACTATAAAAAACTTGGTATAAAGCTTTCCTTTGATTAATTTTCAGACAGATCCTATACCAGCTTTAGCTTGTCCCTGATATCATAAATATTATCAAAGGTACATTGTACAAGCTGTCCATTCTGGGTACATAGACCCACTTGTGCAGATCTGGGTTAAAGTTAACCCTGGGTTAAATATCTTGTTAACTCTCTCGTTCTTCGTATTTATGAAAGAGAAGGCATGATATTTTAACCCAGGATTAACTTTAACCCAGATCTGCGAAGGTGAGCCTTAGTAGTTGCTTACCAAAGGCCCATTTAAAAATTGTAACAGGATTATTCATCTGCCCTACGTTATTGAAAATAACAAACAGTTACCCTTAGATACTCTTTCCTTATTAGTACTCGAAGTATATTCAGAGAATGAAGTTCAGAGGTAGGTATAGGTCAGGCGGTACGGCGCGGGACGCCAAATGTCGCCCGGACATTGGACGGTTTATGCTGTATTGAGCAATCGGTAAAAATTGTCCTGTACATATTGTATTCTTTTGTATTTGGAAATATAAAGTGAAACAACTAATGCGGAGACAAAAGAAAGAAAATATAATTAAAATTTTGTTTTTACCACACAAGATTTATGTATATCAAATAATATTACAAGTCCAATGTCAATTTAAATAGGGACAGCGGCGTATTTCCTAGAATGTTCCACAACTTGCAGAACAATCTAATACTAGGTTCTATTAATATACTAGCTGTCCCGACACACGTTGTTCTGTCTCAACTATGAACAGGAATAAATAAATAAATACACCATTTAAACCTACAACCTACTCCATCATCCACACCTACAAGCTACACCTACATGTACAAACCACATCTACAGTATTTCTCCGTAATTTTTCCAATATTTCTCACCGTTTAAACCTTCCCTGAACTTCCACAATTATTTCAAGACCAAAATTAGCCAAATCAGTCCAGCGGTTCTCGAGTTGTACCGAGACATTGGAATTTGCAATCCATTGCAAATTTTGCATCCACATCCATCCATTTTTATGGTTCCGTAATAATTAAGGAACCTGGTTCTGGTTAATTCCTGGTTCTAAGCTACCAATTATCAGACAATTTTCAGCCAAATCGGTCCTGCCGTTCTTCAGTTATAAATAGTGTAACTAACACGACTTTCTTTTATATATATATATATACGTCGAATGTCAAGTTGCACCGCGCCGCATCGCACATGCGCGGTGTATGACTGATATATGAAACGTGTATCTTTTTGTGTAGTGAATAAAGTTTAATTTTGAATAGCTGTCCTAAAAATCCAAACGCCGCGTCGCGCCGCGCATCGTCGCGGTGTGAACTGACCCTAAGGGTACCAGAGGGCGCACTTCTCCTCTCCTCGCCTTGCCAGTGTGTTGCGGCAATCGCCTACCATCAGACGATTTGATAGTTGACTTTTAAAATAAAAAGCCACAACTCAAAATGAATGCAAATTGTCTTACTTTTGCTTTGTTTATTAAACGATACAGGCACAACTTAGCTCGTGCTAATAACAGAGCATGTGTAGGGGCGTAGCGTGGCGGTCGCCCACTCACGATTGTCCTGTAGGACATGTGGGCCTTCGTAAGGACACGGTTACATGGTGTCTAGTTGCACCACTTCAAATGGATCCTTTACTAAGTATCGATAGAAATAGGTGTACATACAAAACAGTAGAGATAAATCATCAATAATGTGGCATATTAAATAAAAAATGTTTTATACTTTTTGATTCATATTCATCATCTATGGAGTATGGACGCTTCACTCCACGTCTGTCTGGCCCCGTGCTAAGTATTCGAAGATTTTATGTTACGGGGACCATACAACAGGAAGTATATTTAATACTTTAAAATATACATATATATTTTAAAGGTTTTACTATATTATAAACATATTTAATACACATCCATGACCGTAGAAAACTTATTGGTTCACTAGCTGGATTCGAATCAACGACCTTGATTGCTTGAACGCTAACGCGCAAACCACCGAGCCACAGAAGTCGTAAATATATTGTAATAGAAATATATTGAGGTACTGTAGTTATCTGCAACCAATGGCAGAGAGAAAACACGATGATATAAAGGATGCGCTGATGCGTTGCGTCTTAAGGGCGTCACAGACGTCGAAGATACTATTCGAATCTTACTTATACTATTATAAATGTAAAGTTTGTGAGGATGGATGGATGGATCTAGTAGTTTTGTGTGTAGGTTTGCGTCCATCCATCCAGGATGACCTGGACGTGAACGTGAAAGCCCAACGATGGACTACTGGAGGGCTCTTAATGAAATTTCGTATGGTAGTAGTTTAAGCTTTAGATTGAAAGATAGGCTACATTTTATTCCGAAAAAGGACAGTGTTCCCGGGGGATACTGTATTTGGGCGGGCGGAGCCGGGGCAAAAGCTAGTAATATAATAATTTAATACAAGAAAAATAAAAAAGGATGCGCTCATACAATCTAAGCGAGTTATTTAGGTGAGTCGCATCGGTCGTCGGTCGGTCGCGGGTCGTCGGGTCGGTCGCAGAAGGCCGACGTCGTTATCGGTCAGACGCTCACCTTTGGAGATGGCTCGACCCGCGGCTTTATATCCGATTGTTATTACTAACAGTATAAATTGCGATATTTTGTTTGTGTGTAGGTTTCGCTCGTGGTTTTGTGTGGAATTAAAATCGGTACGGCTAAGGATTAGTTGTTATTATTATGTATCATAATATGTATTTGAAAATTGTTATCATCATTATTAACTTTGTAAATATCATGTTATTATTATATATCCTCTGAAAATTTTCTGGTCTGGGAACTTGGAGGTCAGGTACTACGAATAGATAATGTAATATAAAGATGGAGGTGTTTATGACTCGAAAGTAATTTGCATTTGAACATTTTTAAGCAACTAGGTACAACCCGGCAAACTTTGTACCGCCTTAGAATCAAATTTGTTGATGTACTGACATCAGCGCCACCTACCGGGTCCAATTGAAAATCTAAACCATTTAATTTAAAAAAAAAAAATTCAATATAGGTGCAGGTGTTTGTTTATAAGGAGTTTAATTACAAACACACGCACTTCTGCGTGTGTTTGTAATAATAATATATAGATTAGATAAAAATATAGGCACGGTGATGCATTACTTTGCCACATCTTACCCACAGTTACGATCTGCCGCGCTAGTTTTCATTATGAACTGAGATCCCAGCCCCGCTAGAGATGTACCTGAGAATTGGCCCACCGCACAATCTGGCGGGTATATAAACGTTCAATTTCACAATTAATACTACAATATGAGATACGTTTTATCAGTAAGAATAAAGAACAGTCACGCGGGGCTGGGATCTCAGTCCATTATTATATTAATACTACTGTGGACAGTGTTCGCGTACTTCGGAAGACGGTGTACCGCGAGATTATTCACTTATCTCCCGGCCCGAAATAAGTTTTTGACATTCGCCCTCACTTGGGCGATGTAAGTGTGGAATGGGTTCTTTATAATTATAATTACTAGTAAACATTTTTAGTGCTCAATTTTCTAATTCTAATAATATTTTGAACTGTTTATTTTTTATATTTACACAACATAATAATAATTAATATATGTATCTACTTTTTAATAAGTACCCATAATTACAACAGTAAACTGTAAAGCCCTGAAAATAAAATTGAGAAAATAGCATTTAACTCACAAATTTATTAATGTTTCACACATAAAAGGTACAACATCAGGATTCTATTTGTTGATAGAACAATATAATTTAATTTAGGACGTGTTTCAGAAACAATACCTATTTTACATTTTAGCTTAAGACGGCAATAATACGAAATGTCAAATTAAATTACTGATTAGCGATTAAATGTCAAATGAGGACTGATTTAGTGGTGCTGGTAGTGTCTTGTTCGTCTGTTTGAACAGGCCTTAAACTGAATATTTTACCCTTCAGTATAAGCTTGAAAATATTATTTATTACCGACTAAAGTTAATAATATTAGGTATTCCATCCAGCAAATAATATTGAAACGAAACTATTTTTAATTTCTAATGCACAAAAAAAAACACATTTGGAAAACTTTTAATATTACTTTACTTTTTGGTTTATTTAGCATCATAGGCTAATTTTAGTCCCGGGAAAATGTACGGTTCTCGCGGGATTTTCTTTCCCCGCGGGAAACATCTAGTACTAATATTTTAATAAAAAGTCTCTGTCCACACTCACATGGCACATTTACCTGAGGGGCAGTAAGAAGTGATAAAGGGAGTAGTTGGTTTAATTTTCGTACGCACGGGGCATACGCCATACGGGCGCGATTGAAAAGTTTCCTTTTAAGTTTTTAGAAGCTCGGGGTCAGGGCTTTGAGCTTAAAAGGACTTTCACAGAGGAGCGTTTAACATTTTCTTTTTGAAGTCTGAAGGTACCCACGCACGAATTGTTTGTCGAACTTTGGCTTTTACGTTGGTGTGAAGATAATATTTTGATGAAAATTGGGTACAAGATTGCTATTAGGCTATAATATATTATAGCCTAATAGCAATCTTGTACCCAATTTTCAATATTAGCAGGTAGGATTAGGCTATAGCCTAATCCTACCTGCTAATATTCAAAACTAGAACATTTTTGTTAGTATACGAGTGTTTTTGTAACTTTTTCATGCATAAACCATTATGCAGATTTGAATAGAATAGAAAATAATATGTTTAGATATTTTCTAATTAAGTATTTAGGTTTTAGGTATATTTTAGAACATAATTTAGTATCTATACATTTCTCATTGATTTATTAACGATTTGATTACAATGATATTAAAATGATTTATCGATTCTCAAATTTGAATCGTATGCACTTGTACATAAGGTTTATTTTTAAATATGTGAAGTATTCTAGTAGTTGTACATTCTGAGTGATGTGCTTAGATTTGGACAAATTCATGTCGAGATCAACCTTGGCTTGTTGATTTATATTGCACAGACAGCAACGGTATTGCTTTCAAAACCACCATACGCTGACCCATCGTTTCAAAGTTTTCCTTACTCTTACAGGCCAGACTATATTGGACTTTACAGCCGAGTGTACATTCCCATTGGTCAAAATACACGGGATTAATTGGCTCATAAAACGGTTATAAAGCAGCATTAGATAAAAGACTTTCCGTGTATAAACATAGAGTTCAAAACATACTAATTTTATTATAGCTTCATTTAAGCTTTGCTTTATGTCTAGCGGATCCTTGCAAATTTTTTGTCTTAATTTACTAAGTCCTCTAAAGTATAAATTTTTTTACACGTCAATTCTCTTACATGACACAAGCATTATTTCACGGCATTTCCGAGAGACCGTGGGAGTTACTTGGCCGTAAACTCTTACCGGCCAAGTGTGAGTCGGACTCGCACACGTAAGGTTCCGTCCCATTATACCAATATTTTACATGTTTAATAATTATTTATAGAAGTTAAGCATCTATAACTCCTGAGCTAATAAAGTTATATGAGCCGTTATAGTTTTGCTTTGAAGTTTATCACATGGACTACTATCATGAATTTTTTCAGATTTTTTGAGCCAGGCGTTTAGCTTTTAGAGAGTAGGTGACGCCCTATTTTAAAAAAAAGTTGAATATCTCGCATACGGCTACATAAATCAAATAATCGTCTTAACAACCTCAACCTCAATATTTGTAAAATACCTATCTAATGATACCCCACATTATGGGGTAGACGCGAGAAAAAAAGTAATTCCCACTTCACGTGGAGGGGGGGGTGCCCCAAAAAATGTTTTTCTTGATTTCATTTTAACACTTTCTCGACGCGGTACTACACATATCCATGTAAAGATTCATCTTTGCAGCACTAACCGTTGGACGGTAGGCCGAAGACGGACGGACGGACGGACATGACGAAAGTTTAAACCATAAGGGTTCCGAGACGTGAACTACGGAACCCCAAAAACTAACCTCAAACACTTCAAAGTAACACCACTGCTGCATAATATTTTTAAAATATTAAAACACGTTATTCTGTCTGCTTTGTCTCTATATGTATTTAAATCGTGGTCACTGTACATTTTTGCTCGTTTAGTCACCAGACTGTGTAAAAATATCTGACCGAGCAACAAAGGGCCGAGATTCCGGCTATCTGGGTTTATTTGGTTTCGCTAAAAATACAAATTCAGCCGAGTTAAATGCACTTGGGCGGTCATCGCGCATCGAATGTACCGTTGGCAGCAGATTTTTTATTTTGAGAAGTGCCTAGTGTTTGCAAAAAAGAATAAGGGTCAGTTCACATCGCGACGATACCCGGCGCTGCATTTTAAAGATACCTATTGAAAATTGAACTTTATTCGCTACACAAAAATTACCTAAATGACGTATGTTACCAGGGTCCTTACTACGTTAGTAATATGTATTCTAGGCAATTAATACGAACATATTGCAACCTCATTCATTAAAATCCGTTCAGTAGTTTAGGCGCTACGTTGGAACAAACATACACACACACCGCCAAAATCATTACCCTTCATTTTACCTTCGCCGTAGTCGGTTAAAAATATTGCGGTTTGATATAGCTCTGCGCTCTGCAGACAAACAGCTCTACCCACAACTGTTCCCCTAATTAGGGTTTTTATTTTCACACAAAGAAAAACGCAAGCGGCCACATGAGTGCATTACACCAAAAAAAGCACATATCGGTGACATTCCTACGGCCATACGGTCAACTGGACGCTATCCAACAGTATAAATAATCTGTTTGTCCAGCGGTCACCGGCCACCGGGCAACAAACCCGAGTTAGTCATACACTTATACAAATAGACGGTACTTCGAATATATTATCATGTGATTTGCGGTGTTGACGCTTGCTAAAATTATCGGTAAATACGCTAAAAGATGTTATTATTGACAGAGACGTGAAGAGAAATTTTGCCGAGTTAAGGGTTTGAATGGTTTGACCCCTATGGCTCAGTGGTTGGCGCGTCGGCGCTCGGAGGTCGTTTGTTGAATTCCGTTGAAGGAACAAAAAGTTTTGGCATGTGAATTAAACATGTGCATAATATAATAAAAGCATTAAATATATTTCCGTTGTCTGATACCCGTAACACAGGTTCTTCGAGAACTTACCACGGGACCAGATTGACGTGGTGTGAAAGCGTCTTTAGACTCTGGATAAAAACATATATACTTTTTATTCCGAAGAAGTGCAGTATTCCCGAGGGATATCCGATACTATATTTACGCGGGCGGAGCCGCTAGAAAAGATAGTATTTCATATGAATACTAGCTTTTGCCTGCGCCTCCGCCCGCGTAAATACAATAACCCACTGAAACGCTGTACTTTTTCGGGATTAAAGTAACCTATGTGTTAATCCAGAGCTTAAACTACTACCATCTTTCCAAATTTCATCAAAATCCGTTCGGTAGTTTTTGCGTGTAAGAGTAACAAACATCCATCCATCCATATATCCATCCATCCTCACAAACTTCCACATTTATAATAGTAGTAGGATTCGTTGAAATTTGTTAAAATATCACAGTAATTACTCCTGTTGCAGATATGAGACCTGTTCCGTTGTAATCCAGATTCAATCGTCTAACCAAATTTTATATTTCGTGGCCGTGGATTATTGTTCCATAGTAAAATTTCCAATGTGCTTTACTTTCTAAAATGAAGAAGATGAAAAAAAAAGTGGGGCTTCTTGCATCCGGAGAAGCCAGTAATATTACGTAATAATAGTATTATTAACGATGTTACGTACAATGCTGGATGCAGTAAATCGGTCAATACCGTCGTAACGATGTGGACGATGATTTTGCATAATTTTATTGATCTAAATAGCCGTGGATCATTCATCATCCGGTCAATAATACGTATTAGACTCTTCGGTGATAGCGAGGGGACACGGTTGTCGATATCGATAAGTGTTTATACCAGAATTTCTAAATATTATTAAAATGCTAAATGAAAAATTCGTCAACTTTGATCCACTTGTGCAGCAAACATCACTAATTATGTATCACTAATGTAATTATGAATTTAATATGAAAAAATTGTGAGAAATTACTAAAATAAATGTTCAGACTTATTTGAAAATAATTATATTTTGTTAAACCGGAATTAATCTTCTGGGCCACTTGTGTGTATTTGTTTGTTGTCCATTATTTTAAATGTGAAAATAAAAAACTGGTTTGTTCACCTTCTGACATTATCCTGTAACTTTTACAGGTGTATAACAATACCGAGTTTGTTACTTTTAAAGCAATGCGTATGTGAAAGTTATCGATAAACCAACGTCACTATAACTTTGATACTTTGTGCAAACTGTCCGATGCGTCTGAGCGTGCCAAATGATACAATCGATCATATTTGTGTCACCTCACTATCCAGGTGTGGTGTGACACAGACAGACACACAGATTTCATGCATCTGATGCGGTAAAGGAATTGATATAAGCACGTGCGATAAATGCAACAGCTAATCTGCTACGTCATAGGGATAAAAATGTTAAGTCGCAGTCCAGTGAAAGATAGATCTGATAATCTTTAGGGCTATCTATAATCTCTAGTACCTACAATTGGGGAGACGACTACATGTAAAATATTTAGTTTAATTTATATACTTCGAAATATTGAGGTATCACTGCTTCATAAACGTAAAAAAAATATAATATTTTATGTGTACTTTAGCAAATAAGTAGATACATCTAAAAAATACAAAAAAGTTTCAAAAAATTTTGCTGAAAAAAACTACATCATTAGTTACTTACATCATTACACTAAAACAATCATTATGGTAAGTGTGAACTTAAGCGCATAAATGTCGGAGACTATTACAAAAATGTACACTTTTAGCTAATCGTGTTATCACAGTAAAGTACGACTTTTGTATGTACCGTTTTCACGAGACTGAAACACAAAAGACAAGAAAGAGAGAAATTTTGTAAACAAATCGCTGTAGGTACTACACACACCGGCATATTTAGCGGAACATAAAATAAAGGTTTGATATCAGTATCATATAAGGTTGCTGGCTGGTTTATACGTCATTTAATTTAAAAAGAAATATTTTCAAATTAAGAAAACAACTGAACATCACATTTTATGCAATTGTTTTAATTTTATTCAAATACACCTTATCTGGAGCGAACTTCGAGTATTTCTTCCTTCTGAGTTTGATTTAAAATTTCATTGAAATACTGTTTTTTGTTAGTTTTTTTAATCGCGTATCTTTTTGGAGTTGAGGACTGAATTATGCCTGACTTACCCCCAACGGAGATTGCCAGGACACTCGAAATGCGAAGAAATGGTCAAACCTACAGAGTGATATCCAGAGATCTTCGTCGACCAGTTTCAACGATCCATCGCAGTATCCAACGGTTCAGGGAGACCGGTACTTATGTGAGAAGAGCAGGACAAGGCAGAAAAAGACGCACTTCGAGTAGGGATGATCGTTTCATTCGGCTTCGTGTACGTAGGAACCCCGTTTTACGGCCGTCCAAGCCCGACATGAGTTAGAAGCAGTGCGGGGTGTAACCGTAAATGAGCGTACGGTACGAAGAAGGTTTAAAGAAGCTGGTTTGGGTTCATTTGTGCCCGCCAAGGCTCCAAGGCTTGAGGTAAATCATCGTAGAAACAGGTTAACTTTTGCTCAGGAACATCGACTTTGGAACGCGGACCAATGGAGTAAGGTATTGTTTAGTGATGAGTGCAGAATTCTCTTAAATCAAATTGACGGCAGGCAAAGAATATACACACGCAAAGGAGAACGATACATTCAGACAAATTTTGAAACTACAGTTGCATACGGTGGTGGATCAATAATGGTTTGGGCGGGAATTTGTTTGGGAGCTCGCACAGACTTGGTAGTGATTAACAGAGGGAGTCTGACTGCAGACCGCTATATCAGAGAAGTTTTAGAAGAAAATGCCGTACCGTTTGCCCCATATATGGGTGACGATTTTGTTTTTATGCAGGATAATGCTCGGCCGCATACCGCTCGGGTAACTCAAGCTTATCTTAATGATATGAATATCACTGTTATGGAGTGGCCGGCGAGATCACCGGATATGAACCCAATAGAACACGTTTGGAACTTGCTGAGAAGAAAAGTTAAGTCCAGAATTCCAGCTCCTGCTAGCGTGCGTGAACTGCGAATCGCCGTAGTTGAGGAATGGCGGAGACTATCCCAGGAGACCATCGATAAAATCATTCTCAGTATGCCTAGACAGGTAGAAACTTTAATAAGAGCACGTGGAGGAAATACGCGATATTAATCACCATTTTTCTAAATTCTAAAATTTTAATATTAATTTTCACTTTTCCCGGTTACATGAAATTTCAAAAATGTACCATTTTTCACAAATAGCCTTTACTCTCAAAATCTGTTCTTAATGTGATCTCATTTTAAGTAAAACAAATGAAACTTTAAATAACAAAAGAAGTGTAGTAAGTAGATTTTAAAATAAAACCATATTTTTTTAATTATGGACCTTTTTTTTGTGTTCCGCTAAATATGTGTGTTTATAAAAATATTGATTTTTAGTATTCTGTTTCTTCTGAGAAACTACTCATATTTAAGAGTACGATTTATTTACAAAAATCTGTCGTCTAGCTTATTAATAGGCTTGATGCCTGTTTTTTTTTTATTGTATAAATGAATAGTAAGCATAAATTTGATTAACTTCTCAGAGGAAACAGTATATGATCACTGATCATGTACCGTTTCCTCTGAGAACTAAATCAAATTTATGCGTATTATTCATTTATATTGATCACAAATAGATAAGAGAATACGCAATTATTCTATGATGAAAATATATATCCATCTTTTCATATTTTATCACTAAACATCAGTTAAAACCAATTTAACCGACAGTCAACACTTTACTATTAAATACGTATGATTTTTATAAAATATCAAAAATAAAATAGTTTATTTTTCACGTTTGACCACGTGTTTAAAAATGCACAGTCGTCAAACGTGGCGTCATCTTCTTGTACTATTTTTTTTTAAATGGCCTCCCTAATCAAGCCAGTATCAGTATCATTACCGTCAGTAAACGTCATAATAAAAATTATGTCACTTGTCAGTTGTCAGTCGAAGCTTAGTGCAAGTTTTGTGCAGAATATCAGCGTTTATCTTCGATAATAATTGTATAGCACCATATAAAATGCATTTTAAAATAGTAAAATTCCCAAAGTTAACACCAAGCATTCCAAGCGGATTTGACATGTTTAGTTTCGTTAACGGTCCAGATTTGCAAAATATGTATTATGTTACTATGAACAAATTGACATAATTTACAAAAACTTGGAAATACCCTATTGGGCTTCTGTTCCTAATGCAAAAGGTCAAAACCAAATATTTAAAAACAATATTCAAACTTTTCTCCGCATAAAACAACCAAAGTGTCACAATTTTCGTGTCAAGAAAAAAGCATGAAAGCTGATAAGTTATACTTCACCCTTGGCTTATCAGGGCACGGTAGGGACGAAGGGTCACTCGACCCGCGGTCAGCCCATATGCCCAATTGAGTGTGTGGGAAAATGAATTATTCATTCATATTATGGCGGAATTTTTCCAGAATACTTGGAATAATGTGTGAATTATGATCATGAGTGTGTTGTGTAATCCAAAAAATATTTTGGCTGTAAAAAAATGTTACTATGGTGGTGGTACCGAGGTTAATCTTTTTGTTTCCCACCAGCTCTCAGAACACAGGATATCCTAGTATCAGAGCTACAGATAATCTCAATTTAAATTAAATTAGACGGCAAAAAAAATGTTTGTGATAATACATATCTGTAAACGAAAATCTGACGATACCTGTATCTATTTTCTTCTGTGTTTGTAGGTAATTTCTTTTTCTTCAATAGTCCAGGATTAGTCCATTTCATCACTTACACAATCACATCACCAGCACTAATAAAGAACGCGTCAGTTTTCATGTAACGTTCACTATAAATATGATCCAAAATGAAAAATAGTGTTACATAGAAATTAGTAATAGTCAAAACATATTTATTGTTTGACGTTTAAGTATTTCACAGAAAGAGGGTAGTTGAAAAATTTATTTCATAACTGTTAATATAAATGAAAATACCGTGTTATTATGTTTTTTTTATTCGTCATCGTTTACATGAAATATGCAAAAACATAATTTTTTATTTATATAAAATTTCAATTTACATTTAACTCTTTATCTGTCAGTTAAATCTGGTCTATGATATGATGGATATGAATCATAGCCCCCAGTCCATTTCCCTTGATATTGACCCATCAGGAATTTCAATAAACACCTTCCACCCTCGCACACTCAATTTGGGGTGTCCACTTAAGAAGCCGGCTCGCTTGTTCAACATATGGACCAAATCGCTTGAAAGTGATTTATAGGCCAACTTTCAAATGTGGATTACGCTCTCTTTTCTCGTCGCTATAAGGTTGGAATTGGCGTGATTATAGAAGGTTTTTATCGTGGTATTGGTAAATTTTTGTGGCCGGGAAAATTCCCTATATCCGGACCGGACCTGCGGGATTTTATTGGCGTCGAGATTGCGTGAAGTTTTCGTCAAACAGGGGATCGAGAACTTGTATGACTTTTGTTGTCTCGTTTGGGGACAAGATTGTTTGACAGCCGCGAGTGTATTTTGATAAGGTGACGAGTGTTGCTGGTTTGATATGCAAAAAAGTTATTATTAATTTTCTGTCAATATTAATAAGGAACGATAGATGGATTTAGCCTGGTCACACACTTGCTGAATAGCATGCTGTATTTAAGAGTCTTAATGCATAGACAACATTCCAATACCACGCCTCACACATGTATATAAGCTTCACATTGAGACGTGTAATGATAGCGAAATGAATATCTAACGCAATACTTTTGATTCTGTATTCAGGACTAGCTGTTGCCCGCGGCTCCGCCCGCGTAAATACAGTATCCCAAAGGAACACTGTTCTTTTTCGGGTTAAATAGTCGCCTGTTAATCCAGACTTGTTCGTTGTGTTTGTTAAATATATTATCGAGTATCCCGCGGGAGCACTGTACTTTTCCGGGATAAAAAGTAGCCTATGTTTAAATTCAGAGCCTAAACTACTACCATACCAAATTTCATCGAAGTCTGTTCAGTAGTTTTTACGTGAAAGAGTAACAAGCATCCATCCATTCATCCTCACAAACTTTCACATTAATAAGACTAGTAGGATATCAAATTCAGTATGCGTCTTCCCAGATTTAAGGGTCAATTCACACCGAAACGAAACGATACGTGTCATAGCTCTGCATTTTTAAGATACCTATTTAAATTGATTTACAAGATACACGTTTCATTGTAAGAATTCGAATGTCATGTTGCACCGCGCTGCACAGCGCATGTGCAGTGTATGGCTGATGTTATATGAAATGTGTATCTCTTTGTGTAGTGAATAAAGTTCAATTTTGAATAGCAATCTTTAATTATTATATTTAAAGTCGCGTATCGTCGCGGTGTGAACTGACCCTTAGTTGTTTCTATGTATTAGGAATGGCTAACGAACAGACGGATTGCCCAATGGTAAATCAATCATTATGGCCGCCCATAGACGTCTTCAGGGCTATTAGAGCGAGGCCGATTCAAGCCCTGTTTTATTGTTTTTAACTTTCCATATTGCACTGCGCTGCGCAACGCATGTGCAGTGTATGGCTGATGTTATATGAAACGTGTATCTTTTTGTGTAGTGGATAAAGTTCAATTTTGAATAGCAATCATAAAATTTCAGCGCCGCGTAGCGTCTAATATCGTCGTGATGTGCACTTACCCTTAGTTGTTTCTATGCATTAGGAATGGCTAACGAACAGACGAATTGCCCGATGGTAAATGAACCATTATGGCCGCCCATGGATGTCCTCAGGGCTATTAGAGCGAGGCCGTTTCAAGCCCTGTTTTATTGTTTTTAACGAAAGTTAAACCCAATAAAACAGGGAATAAAAAAGGGAAAAGGGAATAAAATAAAAAGTTGAATGGAAACATTCAAATAACTTGCTGTTTTTCTATCCTTAGATAAAATACTACTTAAATAATATATAAAATTACAACACACCCATTTATTCACACAATATTGACTTGAACGACAGCTTTAAGCAGCAGCAGCACGGTCACAAAGTACAGTATAGTCTGTGGCAGGGATTTGGCCGCTGCGCTGAGCGACGCCGTCTGGAGATGTGTCGGTCGGTCTATAACAGGCTGGCTGTTGCAGCTGTCCATCTGGAAAATGGAGGAAAATTATGTACAGTGCGATCATATTTCTAAGGGTCAATTCACACTGAAACGAAACGACACACGACATGGCGCTGCATTTTTAAGATAGCTATTTAAAATTATTACTTTATTCATTAAATAAGGAGATACACGTTTCATTATAAGAGTTTGAATGTCGGGTTGCACAGCGCTGCACAGTGCATGTGCAGTATATGACTCATGTCGTATGAAACATGTATATTTTTGTGTAGTGAATAAAGTTCAATTTTGAACGGCTATCATATCGTGTATCGTCGCGGCGTGAGAAGAACCTAAGTGCATTGCCATCTTCTAAAATTTCTACTAGGGCTATTATAGTAGGCCAATTATACCGTTAATGAAAAAACCCGACTGCGTCAAATATTTTTTATGAACCCGGTGTCATTCTGACCTCCACGACTAAGACGCAACTATACCTCTCCTGATCCTCTCCTCCACTCAAGTTCGAATGCGACTAGCCATTTAGGTTCTTGAACGTGCCAAAGAAATACTCGAAAAACATAACCCTCCTTCTGGAGTAGACGGGTACAAAAGTACACCTACATTACCGCAGATGATGTCGGGCGAGCTGACGATGTCAACTCCCCCGTCTCCGACACAGCGACGCGTCACATCGTCACGTCGCGCGGTACGTACCTCGCAACAGGTGATGTCAGGCGCGCTGATGCAGTTGGACTTGCAGCCGCGCACCACGATGCTTACGCCAGACTCCCTCTTATCCACTGCCGTGAAGCACTTGTCACCAGGTGTCCGGCAGTACATTGAGCTAACGCTGGAAATAGAGAAGACATATTTAATTAGACACTTTCTCAGTCAAAATGACAGCCAAAAAATTTTTCTGTCTCTAACTAAGAAATAAGAAACCTATAGCAAAATAATTTTAAATTATCAGAGTATTCTTTCAATAATCGTTATCAACAATCAACGAAGGATTACGCTGTAGGTATGCTAGCCTACTGTAACTTGGCGAACTTCACATAATATGGCTTCGAAGTTCGAAGACAGGCAACGCACGTTTATCTGTGAACCCTTAGCAAACAGCAGCAAACTGCTATGAATTTCTATGCGCCTAAAGATAGGGTCTTAGTTATAAGGAAGCAGTATCTGTGATGTGCCGGATTGTCAGAGCCTTTAGTAAAGTTGCCATCGCTGATTATGATGACGAAGTACGAAAACAAAAATCTATTATGGTATTTGACATAAGCATTAGTGACTTACGGCCCGTTTCATTAACCTATCTACCAATAGCTATTTATTAAAAAACGTCCAATTTGTATCGCAAAAAACCGGCAAATGATTGAGTGACGACGTTTTTAACAAATAGTTATTGGTAGATAGGTTATTGAAACTGGCCGTTAAGCATCGCTATGTTACTAACGGCCGCACTCAGAGACATTTAATGCTTACTTAAGGAGCTACTTAGTAGAGACCTTAACATAAAGTCGTAGAGTTTCTGTCATAACCTCTACTAAGTGACTCCTTAAGTAAGCATTAAAATATATATCTGAATGCGGCCGTTAGCGCTGCTCATTTTTAACTTTGTCGTCGTAATTAGCGATGGCAACTTGGTTAAGGGTTCTGGATATTTACTGTCGGATACTTGGTGTCAAGAATCAAGATCTGCGGATTACCAAATCTATTCTAATATCTATGGACTCTTCACACGACGTCATGCCATTCTGGCCCTGTGCTAAGTACCCGAAGAACTTGTGTTACGGGGACCAGACAACGCGGAATAAATTTAATACTTGTATACTGTACATAAATTTAAGATTTTTATTATATTATAAACATAATATTTAATACACAGGCCGTCAAACCTGCGTATTCCGAAACATCACAGTAGCATTACTTGTGGCGCAGCGGGTCCAGGCAGTGCCACTGGGAGCTGTCCCGTTTGTAGCTGCAGACGAAGCACTGCAGCAGGTTGATGCTGGTTGTCCGCGTCATACGCGCCGCGGTGGTTGACGGTTCCGATGGTTGTCGCGAGCTAACTTCCTCCTCGTCGCTTTCGTCTTCATCGTTTGACGTGGGGTTTGACGTGGTCCTAAAATTTAGTTAGCTAACTTTTAAAAAACATGAAAAAGCCTCAACGAATCGGCGGATGGAGAAAGCTTGATGAAAACGTATTAAAGACAGAGATGTAGTTAAGGATATTATGACTTATCGAATCTGAATACGTATACGGATATAGGCATGAAATTATATCGGTATCGGTGACGTTTACGGATATCAAATTATATCGGATTATCAGTTACGACGGTAACGATATTATGGTACGTAACGGATACGTATGGTAGGATATAAGGATTATTTCGGATACAGATATAACTATATAAAAATATAGCAAATATTTATTGGCATTACAAGTTTAGGTAATCATGTGGCCTAAAAAGCATATAAGTAAGGGGGTTATTATATCATGAATTATGAAGGGCATACTTTATGAATAAATTTACCAACGCATTCGTACTGAAATAACTCTGAAAATCTGCAGCGAATAAGCAAATAGGTACCTTTATCAATATGTACAAAAGATAATGTTACAAGCATTTGGAAACATAATACATAAAAATTGTACCTACGATTGGTGTTGGAATTTTGATACAACCTTATGTACTGAGATCTCAGGCCCGCTAGACTACCCTTATGTTCTTACTGGTAAAATGTAAATTGTATCGCTATTTTGCGCGGTGGGCCAATTCTCAGGTACAGGGCAAAGGTACAAAAGAATTGTTGTAACTTTTCTTACAGCCTTTGAAATGATTTTAAAGCATGTTATAATAGAATAACAATATTTAAATATTATAAAGTGATATTTTATGTTGTAGTTTTCATAAAAATAAAAAATGGAATATCATCTGTGGCAATTAGTGCCACAATCCTAAATCGCGCTATCGATGTGTCTGTAGTTTGGTGCTATATGTACAACATCTGAAATGCATACAAGTGGGCTTCGGCCTAACCGGGCATACCGCCTCGGTCGGAGATCTCCCTTTGTGACTGCCACCTATTCCCACACATCACTTTTAATATTTACATTTCTGTTCGTACTAAATTTAGAAAAAAATTACTTTACATAATTTTGTTCCTGACGTTATCTTAAATCCAAAAAAAATATGGATACTATAACAGAATGTAAGTAAAGTGTACTCACTCTACTATTACTATTACTATACAGTACTATTCTCCGCAACATCAACGCGTTGTACCTAAATATTGGCCCACGGCACAAACTAGCGGGTATGCATACGTTCATTGTACAAACTGAAAAAAATGTATTTCACATTTTATCGAGTAAGAATAGAAAGGTAGTCAGGCGGGTCTGGCAGTTCAGTCCAACTAGTTTAGAAATCTTTGAGTCCTACACCATCTACACACTAATACTACAGTATGATATACATTTTATCAGTAAGAATATAAGGATAGTTTGGCGGGCCTGGGATCTCAGTCCATTATAAACAGCTAACAGTTGTTTTCCGGATTATAGAAGAACAAAACCACTACGATGTTGATCGTGTAGTTTGTACTTACTCCACGTCTTCATTATCCTCATCTTTGGAACACGTAACCTGTGTCACCACCAACATTGCCAAGAACAAAATCAACCCACATCGAACCATTTCGGTATTTCAGAAATCTATAATTTTAATATTTGTTTCACGTTAGATTTGAAATTAGCTTTATTTACACTTTAAATTTTTCATTTTCTACACGATTTGATTTATGTTCTATCAAGACTGACAGAGGAGTCAACACATTTGAAATTCGAACTTGTTTTGTCTTCACTCGCTACAACGTAGGTACCGAAAAATACTCTTTGGTGACATTCCGACAAATATGAAAATTATGGGCAAGGTAAAAATAATACTGACCTATTTCGTATCTTGCGTTAGTTATATAGTAGGTTCAATACAACCACGTTCGTAATGTCCCTTGGCAATCATAGTTTCTTTATTCTATACAAATGACCGACGATGTATGAAAAACGACTTGTACAAAAATCATTTGTAATTTATAAAGATTCCCGAAAGACATCTTAATGACTAACATTAATTATATTATTATATCTATGAACATATTAATTAAATAATATTTATTTTTATACACACTAAGAATAAGAAATTTAATATAATATTATTATTAGGACACATATCAGCAAGAAGGTGGCGCTATCTAGTAGAACACGTTGCATCTAGCTACTCGCAAATAGATGTCGCTTTTCCAAATCTTATTGCTTATTCTTTTACACAAAGAACTGTTATATTTTGTTCAGGAAACATATTAATATTATTTATTGTTTAAATCATGCAAATGTAAACTACTAAAGAAAAGAATAGTGTTTGGCTGTTTATTCTCTTAGAAATGTTAATTCTGTGTCAGAAATTTTAAATCGAATCTTAAAATAAAAATAATCAAGTATTAAAATTTATAAGTACCTATTACTTTATCTTATGTTCTTGGGAATATTATTCATTGTAATTTCTACGTGGATCGGAACACAAATAGCTGGTAGTATAGTAATAAAATAATCTTAAAATAGTCACGCCCGCTCAACAATTTTCGCACGAATCGCGAGCGACACTGCGAAAGGTCCGCGAAAATGAAATGAAACATTACGCGAAAAATTTGCGAATCGGCTCCATATATCGCATTCGCAGATTTTTTACATTTTCGTGCGCGATTTTTTTATTACTACTAGTGTAGTAAAAAAATCGCGCTATTTGATTACAATCGAATAATATTTTATTTTAACATAACATATTATTCTAATATTACGCAATATACAATCGAATAATATTTTATTTTTATTTGGATAATAAAAACTTCTTTATAGTTTTCGATAAAATAAGTGTTGTAAGGGTTTGGAATCTCTTCAACAAATATTTTACATGTCAACTCAGAACTCCCGTGACCACGGTTTCTGGATTTCCTTAAGGGAGATGATTTCAAAGGAGTCTTGTCTTATCGGGGCACGGTTGATGCAGAGTAGCCGGAACGTCATAATTAAGTGAAAAAAAAGAGGACCACGATAAACTCCGTAAGGCATTTAATTTATAACATTTTACTATTCTTCTTATTTTATTCTCAGGTACCTATAAAAATTGCACGTTCGATTAACACGACTAATTTATTTTTAGTAATGAGTAATTTGTTATTTTCAGGTTTAAGAAACAAGAATCTTATAAAAGTACTTAACTAGGTTAGAACCTATAATTTTCCGAACTCACAAAATGTTGCCAAGCTGAGTAGAAATACTTTTAATCCCTTAATAGCTCAAAATTAATATTCATACTTAGGTATAAACTAAAAATACACTGCAGACTAGTTTATAAAAAAATACTGGCCTGCAAAAGAAAGTAATATACTTTTTTTGAATTATATAAGTTAGGGATTTTAAATAAAAAACTTTCTACTACTTAAGAGCCCTCGTGAAGTAACAATTGTTCTGGTATAAATCTTGCTTAATAATATTATCGTAGATTGGAGTAATTCACCGTTAACTTAAGCTATTTTCGAAGTTTTTTTGGCTTAGGATAAGTTTTTTTTCTATATTAAATCAAAGATATTTCAAAATTCTAAGGCCGCTACGAGCTATACGACTATATAGGTTATAACAATCTAATTTTATTATTTCATTTGCTTAGAACAGTAGTTCAATCCAGGAGCTCAAAAAAGTGCCTTCGCGAAATTTTATGAAAATATTTCTTTGCAATTTTGGGTTTAATTATAAAGTTAAGCAAAATTTACAAAAAGCGAGGCCGCTACGAACTAGGCCAAGAGCTATTCTGCACTATTAAATAGTATGTCAAAATTATTAATGTATCTTTGTTTCTGAGATCAAGAACGCCATAATTGGTCATTTTACGCAAAAATCACAGTCGAGATGTAATATGCCTCTTAAATACATACGTCGGTTCTTCTCACCGTTCCCGAAACGGTTGTAGGCATCACGTAGGGACAATTCCGTAAGTGTCGTTATTAACCTATATGGAAATAAAACTTTTGGAATTTGAATACCTATTACCATTGATTATTATTCATTATATATTTGAGTACTAGGTAACCGAGCTTTGCTTGGAGCAGTCGGAGCTAAAAGCTTAAGCTAGTTCTAAGCTAGTTTTTTAAAAAAAGGATCAAAGAAATATTTTACCGGGGTTCGAATCCACCACATTCCGAATTTTCGAACAACGCAAATATTAACCAAACTGCCAATCGAACTGACATTATTAGATTCGAAATTATTGATATATTGTTTTACGACGAAAGAAAAACATATTTAACTTAAAAATGCGCAGTTTCCTAGAGATAAAACCTAGCTAGATTGATTTTTCTCTCCCAAAACTCCCGGCATACTAAATTTTATGGTAATACTTGCAGCCGTTGCCGAGATTACAATTATATATATACAAGATTGTCTCGTTGAAAGTATAAGATTCATTCTCATTGCCCAGTAACCAGTGTTCGTAGGTAGGTTTATTATTACCTACGCTCTACTTATCTCCTCTGTCAAAACTTGATCCGAAAAATTTGATGAAGAAGGTTCTTCAATTTTGTATTCTCTCAAAAATATTATTGGTTCTCATAGATTTCTTTTTTTCATAGATTAATAGTTGGTTCACTTAAACAGGGTTAATTTTTCAACTGGCAGGCGAAATCCGAACTACAAAGAATAGCGAAAAATGTTGAAAGGACTTCCAAGCTCGATTTTGACTTAAACTGTATCGTTACATTTTTACTAAATCAATTTTCCTAGCCAGAAATCGAACCGATTGATTTTTGAAAAATCCTGTATTATAACATCATTCAATAGTGTAACTTATAAAGATAACAAATTCTGAAAAGTACCTTATTATGTGCGTCAAACTCAAGAAAATGCTAATTCTTAAACAAAATTTTAACTCTTGTTCGTAACTTCTTTCAGCAGTTTTCGATATATTATATTAGCTTTCTTTATATTATATCTTCGGATTTCGCCTACCTTGTCCCGTTAAAAAACTCACCCTGTACGATTATGAAAAATTGTAAAAATAAAAAAGTGCATATTTAATTATTAACTTATTATAACCAAACCTAACTGTTGCATAGTAAAGTAACGTATAAAAAGTAGATAATTTCAGTCTTACATTGACAGATGTCACATGCAAAGCCTATTTAGTTAGATTATTTTAGTTAGCCAAAAGGCTATATTATATAGTATAGAAGTATCTGTGTTAAGCATCTCTCATATTATGTAATACGTATCTGTGTTAAACATCTCTCTCGTATGGACCAATAAAGAAGAATATCACAATTGTTGCTGTATTATTATTATCGCCACTCTAACATAAGAAGGATCTGTAAGAACCAAGACGTCGCAGCCCACAACATGATGTCAGAAGTGCTGTAGAAAAAAGGAACGAAAATATGAACACAAAAGAGGGTACCTCAGCAACTACGAAAGCTTCGATACGAAAGATTCGCTAGGTGCGGTTACCTGACAATGGCTGGAAACGGAGTGCAGAAGCTTGATATTTCTATAGAAATAATCAACAATAATGCTGAAAATTTCAAGAAATGTACGCAAACATTCGAGATATTAATAATGGCATCCGTCTATAAAGAGATCCGCATAGAAAGAGCCAAACGTCTATGTAGAATACTCACGATGGCGTAAAAACTGAAGAACCAATTAATGCAGCAGATAGAAGAGAAGAAGCCACAGTATATGTACAAGCTACGCAAAAGTCGTCGGGGCAGTTCTCCTCCAAACCAGAAGAGAAGAAATTCAAGATCTCTATCGCGCCAAGGTCAGCCATGGTCGCCGCAACTGTCCACAACGGAACCACAGATGCAGGTCGTGTTTTAAATATAGACATTAATAAAACTAGTTTCAGGACTGCTGTTTCTGGGGTAGGTAACATAAATCTCGATGATGAATCTCGCCAAAAAGGTGCTGAGGCTGAGAAATTTCCTATCGGGGCGTTGTTCAACATTAAAAACATAAAATCGCAAAATACCAGTACAAATTTGAATAACATAGACAATTTCTGGCATTTTTCTCTTAAAATAAACAATAAAAGTGTAGATACTGGAACAGGAACTTGATGTCTAACCAAGTTTTTAAAGTTTTAAAGAGTAAAGTAAAGAATTGAATCTTAAGTTTGACAACCAGAGTAAAAAAAATAATATCTTAGCTATTATGGTCGACATAAAATCCCCATATTGTCAGTGTCAAACATATATATTTATTTGAAAACAAAATAAAACCTCAAAGCATTACTTTTGTTATAACAAGATTAAATTGTCCAACTGTGATTGGTTTACCCAAATATATAAACATTATAAAGCTAAATTTAATAAAAAAAAACTTTTGTATAAGAAATGAAAATGTCAAAAATGTTGAGCAAAATGTATATGATATGTATCAAAAAACCTGTGACAAAATTGTGACAAAGTATGATGATGTATCTCAGGTTCTAGGCTGTCTCCCATATGAACACAGCATCGTGCTAAGGAAGGATGCTGTTCCGTACATCGACCTAACCGTTAAAGAAAGAGTTTCAACTCATGGAAAACATGGGAGTCATACAGAAGGTGAACAAACATACTCTCTGAGTCAGTAGTTTAGTTATTAACATATAGAAGAATGGCGGATTGAGAATTTGCTTAGATCCTAGAAATTAAATAAAAATTTAATGAGATGTCATTATCCTATTGAAAACATAGATGAAGTCAGGTCTAAATTGTCCAAAGCCTCTTATTTTTCACATTTAGATGCATTTTCTGGATTTTATAATTTAAAATTATTAGTTAATTTTAGTAAAGTTTTGGAAAGTAGGGATTTATGTACATTTCAAACTCCATTTGGCAGAGAAATTTTCTATAAAACCATGATAGATCTATTTGGAGACATTGAAGGTATAATAATTTGGTGTGATGACATTTTAATATACGGTAAAACAATTTATTGCGCCGTTTCAGCGCATAGAGGTTCAACATAATATGTTCTATATTTAAAGTGCATATTTTGTATAAATTGGTTGTCAAATATTGTAAAAGGTGAAGATTCATTAAATATTTTGATAATCAACCGGCCGGTTGATTCTCTTGGGAGGAAGGGTCCGTAGTGGGCAAAACATGGTACTTCGAGCCGGATTAAAGAATTTAGTATGTTAAGCCTTATCCAGTTTGAGAGAGAAGTAAATACGAGGTATAAACAGTAAAAATGAAATAAAAGTAAGAAGAAATGCAAGAGAAAAAATAAGCTAAAGAAGATCATGGAAAATGAAAAAAAAAACAAAGAGCGTAAGCAGAGAAATAAAACTAATAAATAGTGCATAAAAGTATTGAAAAAATAATGGAGAAAAATAAAAGCTAAGATAAGTGTCAGAGAATGTGGCAAGAATTGTCAGAGAGAAAGAAGTATTATAGAGCAATCAAGATGGAAAACCATAATATCGCTAAACAAATGCTTTTAGAGCAAGTGACAAGAAGTTATTTGAACGTTAAGAATTTGCCAAATGACAGGCTGAATGTAAATTATGTAAATTATAAGTTTAGAGTCTTAGAACAAACCATTTTAAGCTAATTCATTGTAGCACGAAATTAGAGGAAACAAAATACATAAACAATTTTATTTATTACGACTGTGAGGAAAAATATACTGCAGCTAAAGTCACAATGCTTGATATATTACAAAGAAGAACAAAACCTGTTAATAATAGGAGATGTAAATGTAATTAAGAGAATTAATGATACAGAGACAGAGAAGAGAAGGATATACGATACGAGCGAGCACTACAATCATACACCTCCCAGAAGCGACAACAGAAATAAATTCAACATACAGAACAGAGAAAATTTCGAAAAAGGAACAGAAATTAATACAGTCCACAAACAACGTTGAAGATTCACTTTTAGATGCAGCTGGTAATATACAAGGTGGCGTTATATACAGGCCGTCTAGTACACCTTTAGAGGAGAAAACAGTAATAGGTCGGATCTCACCACGAGGGGAAATGAACAGAGATGCAAACAAACGCTATTCTACTGGCAGCATGCATAACACATGGAGGTAAAAGTAAAATACAATATTATAACATGATGATACAAGAAGGATTAAAGACACGATGAAATTTACTTAAAAATATATATTATACTAGAGAGACTTGAAATGTAAATATGTACAGCTATTGAGGTACATGGAAAAGAAGAAAAAAAAAGAATATGTGAGAGAACATAAATGGAAATAAAAAGCCTTTATTGAGAGAAAACATAATATAAATGGCTACAACCCATTTAGGGACAAGAATAAAAACGGATGAGTAGAGCACTGAGATGCATATAAAAGATGCAGATTGAAAAACAAGTTAAGTATGAGAAAAAAATAATAATTTGAAGTTTACAGCTTACAGAGAGAAGATACATCTAGCTAAGGACATCACGATATGTTGCGGCCGGTATGTTGCGCCATTACACCGCATAGAGGTTCATCATAATGTGTTTTATATTTAAAGTGCATATTTTATATGAATTGGTTGTCAAATATTGTAAAACGTGAAGTTTCATTAAATCTTTTGAGGCGGCCGGTTGTTTCACTTTCACTTGGGAGGGCCTGTAGTGGGCAAAACAATAAAAGATTATAAATGGTTTTGGAGAGGGCTAGGCAAGTTAATTTAAAATTAAATAAAGCCAAGTGCAAGTTTCTTCTAGAAGAAATAGCATATTAGGGCTATATTTTTAGTAAAAGTGTAAAAATTGATCCAGAGAATAAATTTTTACATCATGGTTATGATTGTGAGAGTGACTTATTTTTTTTGTTTTTCTCTGGCGTCAAGACTTATGAAATCTATGAGCGCAGTATTTTACAAAAAAATTGTATCATACTCTCATAGAAGAATTGTCTCATAGAAAAGGCATTTTTCTTAAACTAAATAACACAGGTACAGTAAATGTTTTATATTTCCATGTAAATGCAAAAATACCCGCTTTTTTAAAGATTTATTTTGCTTTTGCTCATAAGTAAGTAGGTACCAATTGATTGTAGGTAAGTATGTTTTTTATTTTTTACAGACACATTTCACAATAAGTATTTCGGGTTAGGTATCAGAGAATAAGACGTCGTACCTCGGTAGATCTAGGTACTGTCCAGTGTTAAAACTTAATAAGATTTTATGCACTTGCAACTTTAGCAGAAATAACTACGAATATTGGGCTTCTCAAGTAGTAAAGTAGAGGTGGTTTTCTTCAGCTTGGCATTTAAGTAATATAAGAACACGCTTGCAATAATTTTGACATTCTATTACTATTATTATATACTATTATATATTGTTCTTTAACAATAGCCTTAAATGCTATGCCAAAATCATTACCTTTCCTTTTTTCCTCGCCGAAGTCGGGTAAAAAGCATCATCATCAGATGAAAAACGAATCAGAAAGACTCAAACAAGAGGACTCGTCGTTCAGACTTACCGAACCATTTTGCAAAGACATTTTATGTTAAGCAATGATGTACGTTCCAAAGGATTGCAAACACGGTATTAATAAACGAAGAGCTCGCCTAAACTCTTTCATCAACGCACACACGGCGCACATCTATTACACTCACAAAGCGATCCCTCCCCGGACTCGAACATGCGACCTCATTAAAAATGAAACAACCTCAACCGAAACTCAAAGCGAATAGCGCTACCTAGCGGTGAGTAGCGGAACTACTCGCGGAGTCAGCCTCTGTACTTTTTTAATTAGCCCATACAGCGTTGAATGCGTGAAATACGGTAGATTTTTTTCTCCCATGCGTTTAGTTTGGCTGCTTTGAGTATGTTAATTTACAAGTAGATACTTGTGTTTGAACTGAACGGGGTTTTCGAACCCGCTTCAGCTCATAATGAACTTAATTAGCAACATTAAATAATGTTGTGTACGTTTCATATTTTTATTAGTTAATTTTATCAATTAATACTTTATTTTTGCAGGCCTATATTATGAAGTGTAGTTTAGACTACTCTGAGAGAGTAAATAAACGTTTAACCGAAGAAAGTGAACGTTTTGTTTTTACTTTAGTTGTTGTAGAAAAGATATTTTGTGGAATAAAAATATGATTCTAATAGTTATTAGTTACTAACATTATTGTAACCAAAAGAACGATAGTTAAATGAAGTGACGCTCAAGTCAATAGCGACAGCCTCTGATTTTCTCATTTCCAGTATTCGGCCGTGAGTGCTATAAAAATATAACGCAATAAAAATCGCAAAATTTTTACAGTTTTCTATGTTTATTAAGGTACCAAGGGGCGTCCATAAATTGCGTGAGACGTTTTTGACGATTTTACCCACCCTCCCTCCCCCCTTGGTAAGATATAGTGAGATTCATCTCGAACCCCTCCTCTCACCGGAGATTTTTGAAAAATTTATAGTGTGTATAACGTGTTGACTTATTGTAACACAATTTATTTTATTGCTTATATTAAGACTAATAAAGACGAGTATATGAGATTATTCTAAGAAGTATGTGAGACGCGCACAATTGTATTTTCCGAACTTTTTAATTTAACGTAATATTTTCGCATGTTGAGATTATTTTCAAGTGGATAAATACGTAATACGTAATTCTCCCCCTAAATACCTCACGCAATTTATGGACGCCCCCTTACCTCCAGTAGCACAGATTACTAAATGGTTACATAGTAAATAGTTACTTCTAATAGCATGCTTTTAAATATTGCGTGCAATATACTTTTATCTCACTAGGAAACATCATCTATTGAAATTACAAAATAAAAAGTCGATTTTTTATAGTACGATTCACTTAATGTGGCCATTTTAGATCTTCTGCTGAAGTCTAGATAATTTATACGACCTTTTAAATACTTACCCCCTTATTAATAAAAATATTTATATAATATTTTGTCCTTGTCTGTCATGCGATGTATCAGACAAGAACAAAACATTGTATAACTTATACACTGTATAAATATTTTTATTAGTAAGGGGGATAATTATTACTAGTACTTTAAAGTATACATCTACCTATGTAAAATAAAAAAATAGCAATTATTCTGTTAGAATAAAAATAACCACAGTAAACTTGATCTAGAAAAGTCGCGTCAAGAAACTGAGCTTTTATCTTCGTTCAAAAACTGCGAACTCTGTACAAACTTCACTTTCGCCTTGTGAACTAATTTTTCCGCGGTGTCAAGTTCACGGCGGGGGATGGCGCGGCGCCCGCGGGGGCAGGGGGCTATAATACAATATTCATTATGATTGCTTGGAGCGCTCGCAGGTGAGGTGTCGCGGTGTGGCCATTGAGATATTGGCGTCGAAATTGAAACACGGCGTAACTGATAGGTTTATGTTACACGGCATGTTCTGAAAAACGATCATGCAGTTGATAAGGTTTACAGCGGCAACATATTTTAAAACTGCAGTTAAAATGTTTAGGATATATTTTTGGACAATGCAGGTAAGATAACTTCGGTTCTAAATCAGTTTAGAGATTCTTCTTAACATGAAAAAAATACAATTTATATTAAGTGAAGTAAATATTATTTCGACACTGTACAGGTACTAATTATCCGACTACGGCGAAGCCAAAAGGAAGGGTAATGATTTTGGCACTTTATGTATGTATGTATGTTTGTTCCATCGTAGCGCCTAAACTACTGATTCGATTTTTATAAATTAGGTGTCAATAGATTTTGTACTAGGGTTGTAGTTTTTTTTTTAAATATAGTTTATTTTGCATTTTATTTCAACAAATTATGTTATGTTAACTAGATAGGTAATTGTTGTCACTGGTTTACTTTAAGTTTTTATTATACAGGCCTTTATTTTGTGATTTTATAGACCTTTTTGCTATTATAAAAGCCTGGGAGGTAAATTAACCTAAACAGATGACTATTGACATAAATTCCAACAACATTTTCAATAAAAAATAGGAATTACTAAAAAAAAAAAAGAAACAGAACCCCATTAGATTCCAACGACCAATCCACAACGCAGCGACACATTCAATGAGCACTGAAAAGTGACGTAAAAATCATCCGGCAGTCGCGACCTACCTCAAGCTTCCGACTTCTTCCCGCTCGTAATTAGACTTTTATTAGGTAGATACTTATATTATTACGTGGTTATGCAGATTGCAATTACATTTATAGGGCCCGTTTCGCAATCGCCTAATAAGTATCGAATAGATTATTCGTATGTTTTGTCGCTACTTACTTTATATCGAGTGACATAGACAAAACATGCAAATAAGCTATCTGATCAGTAGATTGTGCAACAGAGCCTAAATCCAGAAGTAAGCACAGAGTATAAAATATATTATATACTTACGTAGACGTACAGCGAAACAGCTTTCATAGAACGATCCAAATCGATCCAAATTTGAAAATGTTCACGTCCCCTTCAACGGCCCACAATTTTTCCACACAATCATGGACACACCGAACGCTCGTAGTAGTGCAATCAAATCGAATACTAACTATGTAGCTGTATATGTTCCTCTTTCTTTAATCTGTGGAGTAAGTAAGCAGCGACAAAACTTCCGAATAAGATATCTGACACTAATTAGAAGATTTTGAAACAGCCCCTTAGAGACATTTCATAAAAGAATTGCCACATCCGCATTCGACACTATTATTTCACGTAGAACGGAAGCCTTATCCTACAGGAACCGTTGATATTTATAAGTAGGCATGTCACAATCCTGGCGTAATCCTGTCGTAATTCGCAGTATGTAGTTTATGACGCATGAAGCATATCAAAATACAAAGGAACCCTCTCGATTGTCTTATTACTAGCTATTTCCCGCGGCTCCACCCGCGTAAATATAGTATCGGGTATCCCGCGGGAATACTGTACTTTTCCGGGATAAAAAGTAGCCTATGTTTTCATCCAGAGCCTAAACTACTACTATACCAAATTTCATCATAATCCGTTCAGTAATTTTTGCGTGAAAGAGTAACAAACATCCATCGATCCATCCATCCTTACAAACTTTCACATTTATAATATTAGTAAGATATAAAAATGGATTGCAGTTTGATTGTCTCGCTAAAACTCGAGAACAGCTAGACCGATTTGGCTAATTTTGGTCTTAAAATAATCGTATCAGTTCAAGGAAGGTTTAAACGGTAAGAAATTTCAGTTCATAGTTAAAGCAGTATAACGTGTGTCGAGACAGCTAGTAATAAATATATTACTGTTATAGAGATCAGTAAATTAGAACAAGATAACGAATCTTATGATACCTCTTAAGCTCAAATGCGACAAGGCTCTAGAGTGTGCCAAAGAAATATGCATACATACATAAATACACTCAAAAAGCATAACCCTCCTGGCGCAGTCGAGTAAAAATAGAAGAGAAATTAAATTAGTGAGTAAGGGGCAATATTAATATTTATAAGGGTAACATTTATTTCCTTCATCTTTCAGCATTAACATATATTATGGGTTAAGGAATACAGCCAGCAGAAATTCTCACCTAGAACGCAAATACGGTACGGGTACGGTACTTGTGGCAAATTACCGACTTCTGCCGACTGAAATCTGTCGACTCGGTTCTGCAGTATAAATTGAAACGAGTAGATCACGCTACAGTAAGTGATCAACTTATTAGCTCCGGAAATACGATTCGCATTCACACTTCTCACTAGCACCTAGGGATGGGATTTCATCGATACTTGCACGCCATCTAGCTATGATTGAGAGGAACTAGGGAGCATTATTTTTCGATAAAATATAATTATTATCATGTAAATAGATCAGGAAGTTATATTGGGTAATGATGGCCCTCTTGCCCTGGGCTGGGACTGTATTGTCCGAAATCCGTAAGGCCGGAGAAAATTCAGAGCAACTAAGTTAGACTCTGCGCTAATACAACTATAGGTGAAAATCGGACATACGAGTGTCAAGTCAAATGACAATGTAAAATCTAACAACTCGACACTCATTTGTTGGATTTTCAACTCTATTGTCTAATTAGTCCAAAATTCTATTTTCAATGCTCTGAATTTTCTCCGGACTTCCGTATTCCGGACAATAGATTCCCAGTCTAACTCACTTTATGGTATTGCTATAGCTTTTCTCTCATAACTATACCTACTACATAAATAAATATTACTCCTTATTGTACTATAATCTAGAAGGTACGTAATAATATGAAAACACTTCATATTTTATGCCTTGGCTGTTAGTGAAAAGCTTTAATATATACTCGTAACATTTAAGACAAAAGGTATTCTTATTAGAATTCACATTCTAGACAAGGCGTCTTATTAGGCGATAATTCGTCAGAACTGTGTTAGACATTTAATTACATAGCCATCAACATGAGTTCGAGGCTTTCGATGGAATTCGATACACACGTTCTTGAGATGCCCCGGGTAAAACCAGCCCGAGGTAATAAAACAAGCCCGGGTGAAATAGGCCCGGGTGAGATAGGGCTAGCACATATGTCGTCGGCAGAGGGTTGAGTTTGGAGCGGGATGTTTGTTTGTGGGCGGATGGATCTGCTGAAATTTCTCCTTTGTTTCCACACTCCACCCGTTAGGACTTGGCACGAGACTGGAGCTTCAGCGTTTTTCATGCAACATCTTACATGCGTCATCATATCGGCGATATCATTCATTACACACAAAGTTAATGTAATATTAGTACTCAATACTTGCTCAATTTCTATCTGCATTTTGCATTTAGATATATCTCACCTATATGATATATCCCACTTAAAGGTGTTGCCTGCGACTTCGTACGCGCAAAAAGAAATCCTAAGGAAACCATACATTTTGCTTCAATATAAAGTAGCCTATACGTTAGTCCAGACCCTAAACTACTACCATGCTATATATCATCAAAATCCGTTCAGTAGTTATTGCGTGAAAGAGTAACAAACATTAGTAATACGATATATTTTTTTTTAATTATCAAACGCCTAAGGGACAGTTCACACCGCGACAATACGCAACTTGATGCGGCACTGCATTTTTAGGATAGCTATTCAAAATTGAACTTTATTCACTTCTCAAAAAGATACACGTGGCATATGACATACCTACCACATGCGCTGTGCACCGTACCAACCGCTATAATCTTGTGAATTGTCCCACAATAGAGGTTAGATTTGGTGGGCATTATATAGGAGCTTTGTTTCTCTTACATTATGTATTCCGTGGACCCAGTACATAGTACGTGGCTCTGTGGCTGTTCCACTTGTATATTCATTTATATCTGCTATCGAATAATTGTGCTAGAAGTTTCTATTACGTCAAGACTATGTATTAGAGTACTGCGAGATGAGGTTGCTGATAAAATAACTAAAATATGAATTTAAACTTACTACTATGTAATATTTTCTAAAATTATGTAAAAAAAAATATTTTGACGAACAGAGAACCTCCTCCTTTTTTAAGTCGGCTAGTAACAGAATAATTAATAACGACTGCAAAACTAATACTAGACTTTTTGGTGTGACACTTTCTTTCAAGGGTCAGCTCACACCGAGTGGCGACGCGGCGTGCACATATTAAGATAGCGATTCAAAATTTTACTGTATTAACGAAAAGGTTTATATGATTCATTGCAAGAGTTCAATTTGCGAGTGGCACCGCGCTGCGCTACGTATCTCTTTGTGTAGTGAATAAAGTTCAATTTTGAATCGCTACTGACCCAAAAAAAAAATATATTTTTTATTCCTATTATCCTTTTCATCGAGTACAAGTGCCATTCCGTTTTCATGTATCAGACTAGTTTTAAAATGTCTTTGTCACATTAAATTTCTATTTAATTTAAAAAAAATACTCCGAAAGGGACCTCTAATTTATATCTGAACAGTGCCGTTCACAGACAAAGATACAGTGGTAACCATATCTGCGAAATTAGTAATGTTCGTGTGGCTGCACATAAATTTTCAGGTACGATGTTGGATTTGTTGGGGTGTAACGAGAGCTGTCGCTGCCACGTCTGTTTAGAAATAGTGAGTGCGGTTAACGGCAGAATAAATATGTTGGAAGTTAGAACAGGCTAACTGTATTTTGGTGGGCAGTTTCTTTGTTCAGTTCAGTTTAGCAGTACGTAAATAGGTAGGTACTCAAGTGTAAGAATCGTAGAGTATAATATTTTTAGGATTCCGTAGTTCACATCTCGGAACCCTTATGTTTTCGTTATGTCCGTCCGTCCGTTCGTCTTCGACTTACCGTCCAAACAGGTAGTTCTAGAAAGATGAAACTTTGCATGGATATGTGTATTTACCACGTCGATAAAGTGATAAGATAGACACGTAAAGTGGGGATGTTTTTTTTTCTCGCGTCTATCCCATAGTTGTATCACCAACTAGGTATTTTGAGAGGTTTCTAAGACGATTTTATGATTTATATTATTTCTGCCGTTAGAGTTACAAAGCGTCATCTGGTGGCGTAAGTGGTATCAAAGACGGTCAATAAGAATTTTCGATTCTTTCTCTGTCACCAGGCGGCGCTTGGTAGCACGACGGTCTTTGTCGTCTCCAAAAGCTGTCAGATGTCACGAATTTAAAAACCCCCACTAGGCAATAATAGCTCTGCGTGATAGAATATGAACAATTATAAGTTACAGCGTTACATGTCACAGTTACAGGCTATCGAGAATATTTTCAACTAAAAATGTCATGGAGGATGTCTTTCGCAGATTATACGCTTATTGCTTAAATAATACCATTTCATATTGTCAAGTATTATTATTTTTAAAAAATAAATACAAATTATCGATCGTGTTTTCTTAACTGTGTATTCGTAAAAATTGGTCGTAAATTTCAAGAAACACTAAAATCTATTTTTGCTATAAGTTAACTCTATAACTTATATTTTATTGTCCATGAAGGCCAAAGGGTAATATATAAATACCTAATAGCTATGTAAATTTTATTGTTAAAACTAATTTTTTTGCAAAGATGTTAATTAATTTATAATAAATACGGTCTAAAATATTTATGACAAAAATCGTAGTAATAATAATCATAATGACCAAGAATAAAAAACATTTAAAACTAAAACCCCTCGCATATGCATTTCATACAACAAATTAACATTCAGAAGGATCGTCTAAATTGAAATCCAATGTGTGGAAGTTCGTGAGGCGGATTATTCCAGAACTTATGAGTCTCGCAAATTGAAGCAGCTCCGAGTGGAATGACTGATCGAGTACTGTTCACAGTTTTGTGTGAGTAGCAAGATAGTTATGAGATTATACAAGTGATGCTTAAAGGTAGTTACTGAATGTTTTAAAATTATAAATATTAATTTAATACGTAATCTCTACTTATGACTTGGTGATTTACAGTTACAGTCTTATAAAATGTTTAGTATTCTCATATTTTATTCTTAACTGCTGTAGTAGGAACTACACTACACTAACTACACTACACTCTGTCATTCCGTAGATAAATCTTCTCTTATATAAAAATAGATTTCAATTCCAATGTCTCGCTAAAGCTAGAAAACGGCTGAACCGTTTTGGACAATTTTAGTAAATTAAGTTCAAACGGTGAGAAACATTGGACAATTTTCGGGGAAAATACTATAAATGACGATTGAATTTTCCCATACTACCTGTGAAAAATTTCATGTTCGTCCTGTTAAGACAACGTGGGTCGGGATAGCTAGTATTTAGCATTTACTCACTTTATTGATCTTTCAAACACTCCGTTGAAAAAGTATTCTATTAGGTACTCTCACGTGCAAAAAGTATTATTTACCACCACAGTAATGAGCCAATTAATGATTCCAAATACATAACGCCCCTCTCCTATCTCCCCCGGGCGATAGCGTCGCGAACTTGCTTAGATAATGTGCATACATTAAACTAAGACCAAACTAACGCTCGTATCTTGATGAAGGAACTTCGTACGCCCGCGGTCTAATTACAGGGGGAGGGGGGAGTGAGCGCTTTGACGTGGTTACGTAGAATTTAATTTGCATATAAAAACATGGTGTGTGTTTTGCTAGTAATAGAGAAGAATAAGATTACTTTGTGAATTGCGAGATAAAATAAATGAGTTGCTTTTTAGTTGAGTAGAATATTTTTTTATGTTTGTACCAAAGATTTCAAAACTAAAAATAGACTATGACATACATTTTACAGAACAAATCTTCATACAACAAAAGTTACGCTATCTTGGTTTTCACCATACCTCAAATGTCAGCCATCTTGATTTCATCATACTTCAAATGTCAAAATTGAAAAAATTAAATTAAATTAATTTTTCCATTTACTTTTTTTTATTAATTAAAATTTAATTAATAAAAAAAAGTAAATGGAAAAAATTATTTAAATGGAAACAGTTTTTGCCTCGACATGCCTCGTCTATTATAATATATATATATATATATATATATATATATATATATATATATATATATATATATATATATATATATATATATATATATACGTCTATGGCTTATACTGTTTTCTTGTGACACAATATTAATAATGTATTTGTTAGATGTTTCACTGTTTAATTATTACCTATTACTACTATAATTGTCATGGACATGTGTGATTTATATTATTGTTATTTGAAACTAATAGATTAAATTTATGTTCGCAGGCGCTATGCTGCAGCGAGTTTCTGTTATTATAATTGAAAAGATTTAGACAATATGCAAAATAGACTAAAATATATAATTATGTAGCTATATTGCATGCCCCAAGCCTATGTGCTGCAACTTAACTCTATGTAAGACCTCTAAGTAACACACAGTAATTACGCAAAATAGACGAATTGAATTGAATTGTGCTTAATAATATTTTTAGTCATGTTTGTTCGTTCAATATCGTTAATAAAGCATTGCATATAGGATTGCATCAGATTTTAATAACATAAAAACAATTAAAATGTCGGCACTCATTTAGAATACTGTTCTCCAATTTGGAATCCAAATTACCTCACATAATATATTGAGCGCATAGGAAAAATTCAAAATTTTTTTTTACGACTTGTCCAATTTAATTCTAATACTTATTTACCGAACTACTTGAAACGTTGAAAAAAAATTCATATTCTTCTACTGTTTGAGCGCAGAGAAATAACCGACATACTTTTTCTTTTTAAACTATTTAATGGTACCGTACTGTCTCGAACTTACTGAACAAATGAATATAAGTATTATTAGTGTCATCACTCAGGAAACATCAACTTCTGTACGTTCCCCCAGTGTCAAAGAACTATCGTCGGAATTCCTATGTTTTTAGATCAAGCAGAGCATACAATGAAGCGTCTCGGAGCCTCGGACTTTGACTTATGAAACACTAGTATTAGTACACTAAAGAATAACCTCAGTGACCACATTTTTAAACAATAATAATGTGGAATGAAGGGAAGCCCCAAAGGGAGATCTCCGACCGAGCGAGGTGCTATGCTCGGTCAGGCCGAAGCCCACTTGTATGAATTTCAGATATCGTATATATAGTGCCGATCTTTGAAAACTTCGATAGCGCGTTTCAGGATTGTGGCTTTTATTGTTCCGCCACATCACTGCCCCCCGAAGACCTGAGGTCGAATCTTGAATCGTCTTGCTTGAGTCGCCAGTGCCAGAGAGTCCCAGTGAGTCGGAACTGTGCTGCTGCTGCACGGGCTCCAGTGAGTCGGAGTGCTGCCGTGCGGGGCCGATGCTACGTGCTGACCAGGAGAGATGTACTCTGCTTGCTGACCGGTCGTAGTAGTGATTGTGCCCGTTGAAGCCGATGAGGGTTCGACCAGGCCGCGTGTGTTGAGGCTGGTTGGTCGAGGTACCCGATGAGGCTGAAGCTGGCTGGCGTGGTGCGGAGGAGTGGGGAATGATGATGATGATGTCCAGAAGGAGGCGTGTTCTCTGTCGAGGGTCACCAATGTGGAATGAAGGTAAGCCCTAAAGGGAGATCTCCGACCGAGCGAGGTGGTATGCTCGGTCAGGCCGAAGCCCACTTGTATGAATTTCAGATATCGTATATATAGTGCCGATCTTTGAAAACTTCTATAGCGCGATTCAGGATTGTGGCGCTAATTGGTCCGCCACAATTAATATTGTATATTCGTCTTTTAAAATTGTAACAAATATTGTATAATTCTTTGTTTGCTGTTTGTTTGCTGTCTTACATTCTTCTTTTACTATACTTTACTTCTTGCTGTGAAAACTTTGAATTGGCCTTCTTGTAATATGTTAAAACTATATTTTGTTCTAGCTGTAAGTTTTCCTAAATAAATAAATAAATACAATTAGTAACAAACGCTCTTCAACAAATTTCGATATTAATGTCGGTAGTAAGCTATTAAGTACTCTACATTTTTCTCATAATCTGTAATTTGTGAATATTTGCTACTTCCAACCAATAGGCTACTTGACTCATATTTAATTTTATACATTTCAATCCACTCTTCTCCTTCAGGAGTATTTCCTTTGGTACTTGGCTTAGGAAAACGTTTTATAGCGATATCATAAATTAAAAACTTTAGATTGATAAATAAAGTTGTTTTAAAAATATGTATTTTTGTTTTTTAATTTCCACTGATGAAAACACCTCGAAGTAACTTCCGACAAGGATGTCACGACACAAACACACTAGACACGTATGTAGTAGTGAAACGGAACGTTTCTGTAAATAAATCTTCTTCTTCTTCTTTTGGCATAGCCTTCCCTGTAATAGGAGTTGCCAACGTCAGAGTGATGCAGCAGATGTTCAGTGAAAAGCTGATGGCGTACAGTGCAGGGAATGGCTCATGCAATGACTTCATGGGTACCTCATGCAGATACAAGTTATAATTACTAGTATAAAAACAGAATAATATGCAAAGCCAATGTTTCTTAGCCTTTTTTAGTTCATGACATCTTATAAAGTTATTTATGTCAAAACGTCAAACGGGACATAACACCGCCATTTTACTACTACGGACTATAGCACAGATTACAAATAGTACTAGTATAGCATCACAGCACAGATAATCTATCAACCAACATGGCGAAAAGTGCTTTCGGCGGTTTTAAAAAGTGTATTTTTAAAATATTTTTATTGAAGGTTTTTAGGTCACAAAATAATGTTTGATTTTGTGTAATGAAAGAATTATGAAGCGTTTAGGACATAAATAAACACGTCAAGTAGCCTATTATGTTTTATTTACCCTTATCTTAGAATAAAAATCCAATCCCATGTCTAATGTCGTCTAAACGTAATAAACGTACCTACTGAATGGAATAAATAAATGTTTATACTGTTTGTCTGTGTTTAATGTTCATTATCTACTGACAAGTGTCAGAAAGCTTATTTGCATGTTTTGTCTCTGTCGCTCGATATAAAGGAAGCAGCGACAAAACATTCGAATAAGCTATCCGATATTCATTAGAAGATCGTGAAACGAGCCCTTAGTAACAAATCCTTCTCAATAAATTGCAGATATTATATTAAACGATACTAATTATCTACTTATCTTATAATAAAATGTCAATATAAAATCTAATGTCAACATTCCACTCAGAAGAAAACTAATAAAATAAAACCCTTTACAGCGACATTGTAGCGCCATCTAGTCCCGAAAGTTATTTTATGATAATTACCAACCCCATCTGCCGTAGTTTACGTGCGTGGTAAGTGGCAAAGTTCGGTCGCAGGTAACAGCTGAACTTAGCACAACTACAATTGTACCTAAACTTTGACTATTATTGTTTCTTAGGACTAATTAGTTACGCCAGCGCGCTTAGCATAACCACCGTAGAAATGGTTTCTTTCTGGGGAAGAATAGACAAAATGACAGATTGACACAGGAAAGCTGTCATTTTGTCCATATTTTTCAGTATGTCTATTCTTGTGTAGACAAAACGCATTTATATTCTTGCGTATAATTCTACTACTATTATAAATGTGAAAGTTTGTGAGGATGGATGGTGGGATGTACGTTTGTTACTCTTTCACGCAAAAACAACTGAACGGATTTCATTGAAATTCAGTATGGTAGTAGTTTTAGCTCTGGATTAATACATAGGCCACTTTTTATTCTGAAAAAGCACAGCGTTTCCGTGGGATACTTCATTTACGCGGGCGGAGTCGCGGGCAAAAGCTAGTAGTCCTACAATATTTGTACATGCTGTTAAGTGGACGTTACTAACAGCTAAAAAGGGAAAAGGAAACTTAAAATGTCGGTTTCAAAAACAGCTACTTACATCGCCAAATTGAAATTCTCAGCTACCTACGGTAGCTTTTTAATCCAGAATAGCCTTGCTTGTCAATAAGGATCAGTTCACACCGCGAGGATACATGACGCGAAGTGGCGGCGGTGCATTTTTAAGGTAGCTATTTAAAATTGAACTTTATTCACTACACTATAACACGATTCATATGCCATCTGTCATACACTGCATAATATGCGCTGTGCAGCGCGGTGCAACCTGACATTCGAACTCTTACACACTTTTAGACAAAGGTTTTTATGACGTAAAGGAATATTATCTGAATACTTATTTCTAAAAAAAATTACAGTAAATGACATAGACATATAGTTTTCTTCCTTTTGGTTATTTTTTTCTTGCAATTGTGTTTTTTTTTTTTGACATTAAAATATGTAATTTTTAAATGAAAATTAATAATTATCATACATTTTATTATTGACATTTGCATACTATTAAATTAGTTGAGTGGCATGATCCTGAAATGTATATTATTATCTAAGACCAAATTGTACATTCACTCTGGCAAATAAACGATTATTATTATTATTATTATTATGACATGATATCACGTGTATTTTCATGTGTAATTGATAGAGTTCAATTTTAAAAAGCTATCTTGAAAACGCAGCGCCATGTCGCGTATCGTTTCATTTCGTTTGATCCTAAAGACAAAAACTACGAACATAATAATTATTTTCTTGTAATGTTCTTATACTGAAAAGCTACGGTAGGTGAAGTCCATTAAAACTTATTACAATTGAAGTGAATTGAAAATTATTCCAAATACGCATCTTTAGTAATAAAATATAAGTTAAGAAATATATTTTAAAGTAAGTAAATATATTTGAATGCTAAGATATTCGTACTGCGGTCGAACAGACTTACTCAGACTTAAGACTTAGCCGAAGTAAGCCGGATTAGCGAGCGCACCTACGTTTACATAGTATATAGGATCTTGGCAAACTCTACGTTCAAATCAAACGCGCTTAGTTTCGGAATTAAATAAAGTACTACTGCAAAGTTACTTACCATACTGATAGGTATCAGAGCTGTTTCGTATAAAACAAGTAATAAGAAATTTAGCGAATGTGTGCATATTTTTACTGACGCTACATAGTGTTTTTGATAACCCGCACATTGCATCTTACTTTTGCATTGTAATGGAACGGATTACAATATAATAATTACTTCGTATGAATATTTATTATATCAATTTTAGTACATTATCTTACTACTATAATAAATGTGAAAGTTACTACTATTATAAAAGGATGGATGGATGTTTGTTGCTCTTTCACGCCAAAACTACAAAACAGAATTGGATGAAATTTGGTATAGTAGTAGTTTTAGTCTGGATTTGCACGTATACTACTTTTGTCCTGAAAAAGTACAGTTTTTTGTGTATTTACGCGGGCGGAGCCAACCCAAATATTAACATTTTTCACATACTAAAGAAATTAATATAATAATATTAAATCTTATGTACCTACATAATCTAATAAGAATGTGACAGTCCTATTTTACGTCCATCCGTTCTTATTGGATCAATAATTCGAGCGCCATCTATCGGGTAGTAGAAAGTAGATACTAACTTTGGAAAAGCTTAGCTCGAGAATGTATAGATGTCGCTACTCACAGAATCAATCTAAATATGGCTGCAGTTGTTATTATGCAATAGTGATGTTCGTAAAAGTCGATACCTTTGTAAAAAATGTAACATTGTTGCTAATTTTTGTTCTTGAAACATTGAATATAAAAATAATATATTCTTCCCAAACAAGACGCGAAACCGTTACCTATGACTTCAAAAGTCATTATGTTGCAATCATAAAAATTTCGTCCAGTCGGTATTTTAATACGTCATAATGCGTATGAGGCTCGGCTATTTTTATTGTCCTAAAAATACACTCTAAAACTAAACTTAAAAGCTTCGGTTTGGTATGCTGAGCATTTGACAGAGAGTTAGTCCCCGCGGCGCGGCTCCATCAGTCGTGATTGATAAGCCCCCACTCTCCCCTTGAGATTGGCAACGGCGTAATGCGGACAAGACGGCCTTTGTTTTGCGGATATATCTGTGGTTGATGAAACAAAATCTGGATGAAAAAGAGATTTGTGTTATTGAGAGACTATTTATAGCATTGGGTAGAGACAATATTTGATATTGCAGAGTGAAATAGTTCATTGTGAATGAAACTACTTTAGGGTATCTTAACGCGGCCTTTAATGAAAACCTCTTGCTGTAGAGTAGCCGGAACGTCGAAAAAATAAAATAATGTTTTTTTTTAAGCTCGACTATCGAACTTATGAAATCAATGAGGAAAAATGTTGAGTTTCTATAATAACACAATTTTTTTCGTCTAATCGATGATGGATATCGTGGTTCTAAAATCCATTTCTTTGTATCTTGAAAAATAACGAAAATACAAACAATATTAACATGAAATACGTAAGAGTGTGAACGGTCTGTGTGACGTCATTGAGATAGTCCGCCGTACGTATCCCATAGCCAGAATCCTTTTTCGAAAAAGATATGGACAATATAATTTGTTCGCAAAGATATAATTTTTAATCGCGTGAACCGAAATCACTTTTCTTTGTTTGTCATCAACAATTGAATTTAATTTATTAAAATCTGATATTTGACACGAGTAGACTGATATTTTTTTATCTCCATATTTGACTTGTTGATAGAGCAGTGTTTTTCCTGAATAAAGATGATGAAACCTGAAAATATTTTATACATACTTACCTAGTAAAACATGCGTGTCTCCACTAAGGCTTTACCTACTCACATTATTGATGACTGAAACTCCCTCACGAGTCACGGACCGAAAATACGAAGTGGGGTCAAACGCAAACATTTAGACGGCGAGTCCAGTTTACACCTCTTTAGCAATTCCAGCCTTATCACTACCATATAGAGTTGATATTACATCGGTGGCTTAAAAGGATCGTGCCTCTGAATAAACGAGGGGGAGAGAGGGTTACCCCCAAGGTGGCTGAGCCGTGTTACCACGTTAGGTGACGGTCGTCTGCAATTCGGGCCTAATGCGACTATTCCTATTTCAACCCCTCGCAGGCCCGGTTGAGATAACACACAAGATTTTCGTTACGCCACCCGCGTAGATAAGATAACTTACTACATAGTTATTTTAGGGGTTACATCTTCGTATATTTTTGTAAAATTCCAAGCTTAGTTACCCACTGAAGTAAGAATTATGAAATAGTAGAATAGCGTTTTCATACTAAAAACTTGCGAAATACACCTACCTAAATAAATAAATTTGCGTTCTTCATAATTTATTAAGTATTTTATACTTACCTACTAACTGAAACACATAGCATAAAACTCATAGGTTAAATACAAATCTCAAAAAACAATTCACTCAAAACGATAAAACTGGCCCTATTTTTTTTACAAATCATAATATTATTCACGACCCGTATTTTAGCACTTCACTATCTAAAGTTTTCTTTTCGTACGCACCTTTTCGAAGCAGAGATAAGCAGGCAACGATGTAGTAGATCCAGGTGAATTCGGAATACAAATCGCGGCAGTAAAACTTCGCGCCAAAATAATAGCATTCTGATTACGCTGCCCGCCATTGCGTACGCAATTCAAATTCTGCTGCGTTTTAATATCGAAAAGGTATTATAGACAAGTTATTTTTTTAAAGATTGCAGTTCAACGTTGGGCCACCTTTTATTTTTTTAGACTTACATTTAAATATTTTCATTATTTGAAGGTCAAGGACCTTAATGCTTTAACAATTTAATCTGTTCTAATTCAGAATCAATGAATAATTAATAAACATTGGTTTATTTATTTGTTCTCAATTTGAAATAATTCTTGCAAGTCTGATTAATTAGATGTTTGTGTTTCACTAAGACCTGCAAACAAAGAAAAGTATAAATTAACAATGGAGACAATCCCAATGTCGTAAATATATCTATACACCCTCACCTGAACGCCTCAACAAAAACCAAAAATTAAACAACGTCCTTTGTTGGCGAAAACGCTAAATTGAGGAAATTTCCATCCATTCTCCAGCCAGGCGTCATCCGCGCCTAAGCTCGCTTCAATTTCAATAGCACCCCACACACTCTACACCCTTTAGGACGCCCCCACCTCTTGCATCCCGCTCTAGCTCCTCGTTATCGCGTACGTGCGAGAGGGATGGTTGTACCTACAGGGCCGGTCCGAAACTTAGACATATATTATTGTATTATACCGTCGTAGGTGGTGCGGGGTGATTGATGCAAGGGGTGCGGGGGGAGGTAGTTTCGGCAACCCTATGTCGTGTGCGTGTTGTGTGCCCTCATATTTCACGTGGAGGAAATTAGGCGGAGGAATTAATTTTCAAGTTTTCAATAAAGAGGCAAAAATTGTATGTGGGCTACTAGGCTTCATTAAATTAAACACAATATGTAGGGCTTCAATTTTCGTAGACAATTTGTTTTTGCGTTTTCGTTTGTTCTTGAAATAAATTGTCTAATATTATTTACAATATATTTGACTACATACTAGATATTACCTAATGGTTACATATATAAGTTTAGGTATTAAGGGATAGGATACATGAGTGAAAACTTAAGTGGGGTCTTAGTTCTTTCGTTTTTTTTATCCTTTAAATAAAAGTAAAATTTTAACTTACAACTCAAATATAGGTAAAGAAGACTCGAAGCTCTACTTTTAAAGTTAAACAACGACAGCTTTTACTTAATTGCAAAATGTTAAAACAGGAGCGAGAATTGTTAAAAGTAATAGTATTCGAAGTTTCAAATTCGGGAAAGTCCATTGTATAAGCATCTTTAAAAAAAAACTCAAAAGATCATAGAATAAATACGCTCTAAAGATAAACTTACAACACTACTACGGGTAAAGAAGACATCGATAAAACTTATTAAATCAACCTTGGCTGTTTATAGAATGGCAAAACGCTAAGACAGGAGCGAGAATTTAAAAAAGTAATAGTATTCGAAGTTCAAAGTCGGGGAAGTCCATTGTACTAATTACGCGGCAGACGGCGCGCTTTCACTCTCGCCCGACGCTTTTAATTATTTTTTTAGCGTCTCGGCGTCTGGCGTGAACTCGGAAAAATCGACGACAGGACGGTGAGGACGAGTCTCAAGGAATTATTAAATTTACTTAGATCACACTCGTCCAGCATATGGATTTCTTTAATAAACTCAAAAATTTAGGCTAGGGGCTGGCAGACATTGTTAAGATGATATTCAATTTTTTATGTTATGATTCTTCATCTTAACTTACTATTTACTACGAAAACAACATTTTGGAGTAATAATACATTATTAAAAACAACATGATAGGTAATTACGTCAATAATTATAAAAAATAATATAAGCTCATTGTTTTAAACACTTACCGATTGTGTCGCGGTGCACTTTACTTTTTCCCGACGTTTCGGCTACTTTCCAGCGGTGGTTGTTCAAACTACCCGAAGGTTCTTCAATTATTGTTTTTTTTTTTTTTTTTTTAATGTTAAATTGTTAAATAAAACAATTGTTCATTGTTTTAAACACAAATAATAATTTTGTCAATTCGCGTAAACATAAGAAATCCAAAAATAATATTATAAGCTCTTGAATCTTATATGAGAAGATCTATTAATACAATGTAACCAATTATAAGAAACGAATATAATCAAATGTCCAAAACTAAGCTGTAATAATTAATAAGATATAATATTAATTAAACCAGTCTCTACTGAAATATTTATGTACGATGACTTTGGTAACAACCGTGAATCCGTTTTTCTAGAAACAGCTTAACCGTTCAGGGGTGTCATATATTTTCACTTATCACGTTTTGGTCCAGCAAAAGGCAAAGTATTTCTATCCACTACAATAATTACAAAATACACAATAAGTACTACCTTAATTCTAAAATGCTGTTACCTAAAACAAATTCTAACATTTCGAAGGCGCATCCACACTTCCCTATCGCGGCTCCTACGAAGTTCGCGCCCGCTCAATCTTTGATACTTTCTTCTTGCATTTTTTTAGCTCGTCTTATTAATGAAAAGTAGGTTACTAACTTGGTTCAAGAACGAAAGTTACGGCCACGTTGCCCTAGGTCGATGACTTCTTTTGTTTTGCTCCAGTTTCGTTGCCGCGATTGTGAAGTGGCTGTTTTTAATTGACAAGGAAAATGTTGTGAAGAGGAAGTGAAGTTATAGAGGCAGTCCAATCTACAATAGAGGATTTAGTCGGATTTTATCCTAAGACATTACAACAAATTTGTCAGATAAAAATCTCTAGAATTTTTTTATTATTAAAACGAGAAAAGAACTTTAAATTAAAAAATCTTAATTACCTACATAAGAACAATGCAAGATTTTTAGTTTATTTTTTAAGTAAACGTCTTAATCAGGGGAAATCAGAGCTTTAACTTTTGTTTCCTTTGATAATATGTTTTTGTAGAGATTAAATAATAGAGACTACATTCAGCAGTACAATATTAACTGTATATATGATACATGTAAATATAATTATTATTACCAAGATCTAATTATTATTAAAAGAAAAAATCCCTTTTAAAAAGGGAGCTGACATTTTTCTGTGACGTCCTTTTAAAACATTTTGCATTTATGATGCATCCAATTTTTTTTTTTGTTTTACATAATTATTAGCTTAACTTAAGTTTAACTTAATTATAAAAAATCATTATAATGAGCACATACTGACCTACCTACAATCATTAATTATTATCTATTAAGAATAATCCTTTTATACGTCAAAACCCATCGGTGAGAGGACACGGGATTACCCGCACTAAAACTCATAAAAAACAAACCAAACAAACACACAATAGTGAACCCCAAATTACGTTCATAAAAAAACGCACAGGTTTTTTGCTGTTGATATTTTTTATACCAAATGTAGATACGCAAATATATTTTGTTAAATATAAGCAACTATATGGTTTAATTTTTTACAATTCCAATATCTATTTAGATTTTCAGGTAGGACAGGTAGGAGTAGCAGAATGTCAGAAGTCCGACATCTGACAAAATTATCTTCAAAAAATAGGTAAAAATAAGTATTACTAAGTGCGGTAATTTTAAGAATTTTATTAACGGAGCAATTTTCTATGGTATTAGCAAGAAATTCTGCTATAGTGTAAGTTTTATTCCAAAAAGTTACTACAGAATGGTTATGTGTCCTGCCCTAACACTTTTGAATTTACATTTCAACAAAAGATTAAAATATATTTTATACAGTATTTTAAAAATCGAATGACAATGTAATAAAACTACTTCAAAAATCTTTTACAATAAAATTGAGTGCAATAAAAATCTAATTTGAAATTCGAATCGCATTTTTATTGAAATCGCCACAAGAGCTGTCCGTTAACCGTCAAGTTCATGCCCCGTAAGTTAACACGTAGGAAGTACTCGGGGTCTCGTAGGCCCCAGGCGAGGCGTCGATTAAATCTTCCTGAGAATGCATGCATAATAATCATCTTCTGAAACTCTTTAACGCACGGTCTCGGATTACCCCTCATAAAAAGTCACCCTTTCTACCTGAGGGTGATATTTTTTATTCACACTTCCGTCTGACGCATATGCAAAAACTTTTCTTTGATATTCGGAAATAATAATTATATGCATAATAGAGCGGATTAAAGGCTACGATCCATTCGGTGACGTTTTTTTATGTTCCTGTCACCTTTGCAATGTGTGACGCAAGATGTATTTATTGTTGCATTTAATAATATGCATTTGTAAAATGTAACAGTACTATATTTTTAATACGGTATTTTATACTTATTTTATTAGCTATAAAATGCATTATACTAGAATTGGAATTGCGCTTTCTTTCAGTTTCACAACATGTTAATTATTATTAGATCATCAATTAAATACAATACTAAGACATTAAACCTAAACAGCAAACTAACTCAACATAAAACAATAAATAACACATGGATGAAAACAATAATTACGGAACACATAACCCTCCGACGCCGTAGGTGTAAATCTAGCGCACCCGCTTCAAACAATAAAATACTTGAGTGTACCAGACCCCGGCCAAGGTGCGGGACTAACAATGCGTCCTCTCGCTATCTCGGTATGTGACCTCTTGACTTCAATCAAATAATTACTACCCTATTGCAAGCCCTCCACTCGTAAATATTCAAAATGGCCGATGTTGTATACAACTTCAGTCTAGATAAAATCTATTTAAGTATTTTCTGGTACTATCTAACTAAATTTATTGAACCTAAATCATTTCGAAGTGTTTATTGTGATATTGTTAATAAATATGATATGAACAGAACTAAGCTAATATTTTATATGTTATATATATTTTATTCCTAATTAGACATATTTTACAAATATACCTAATATGTTTATTTTTACTTTTGTACAGAACTATTGATTTAAAAATATAATAATAATAACATTTAAAAAGCCAACGAACTTTATTCAATAAAAACATTACACCCTTGACACACCACAAACCGAACAATAGGATGCAGATTCTGAATATCTAAAGATAAATAATACATTTTGATTTATAATGCAAGTAAAAAAAAATACTCTTCATTTATCGAGACTGCATAAATAGACCCCATTATTGGGTATCGGGAAGTGCAAAATATGGGTGTAACTTTTTTATGCGTGTCAGTGGACGGGTTAAGTTACTGGGGAACTTTTTTTCACAAGGTAACTGAACTGGTACATTCAAAATAGTTCGAAAATATTTTACGAATGCATTCAATAGTGATTTGATTTATTCCAGTGACATGCAGATGTAAGAGTCCTCGTTAGATTTATTTGACTGCTGTTTTCGCATTGATCCCGCGTTACGCATGATCGGTCATGTCTATTGGCAGTTAGCGTTCATCATAACGTGAGGGTGACGAAATAATTTTTAATTGAAAAAATCATAACACCCGCATGTGAGCCGCACAAACAATTTAAATTTTGAATATTTTTAAGTCGCTTCGTACTTTGCTATATGCGATTTCGATAAAAAAAATTACTAAACAGTGTAGTCAATCTAGTATACCACATGCTAATACGACCTATGCTTTATGTGATTTTAAAAAACCATCCAAGTGCGAGTCAGACTCGAAGCGAAGAGTTCTGTACAAACCCCCATAGAAAAAACGTTAATTTGGCCGTTTTTTTTCTCCTTAAATATTTATTTTATTCTATTTTTAATATTTATTGCTATAGCGGCGATAGAAATACATCATCTGTGAAAATTTCAACTGTCTAGCTATCACTTCTAAGCCTGATGATAGACAGGCGGACGGACAGACAGACAGCGAATTCTCAGTAATACCCTATTTTTACCTTTTGGGTACAGAGCCATTAAAACAACAAACGTAGTCAGTGCATTTTTTTCCCGTACCCTATGTGCAAAAAAGGTGTTTACAAAATATTTTTTTCCTATCTTAATAATAATATTATATTAATTAATTAGCACTAGTAATCTAGATTTTATAAGATACTGCTACGTCTACAGAGTATGTACCCAAATTTGGGAACATAATAAATAATATAAGATTTGATTAAAAGAAACATCACACGTTTTTAAATTTGCAATCATTAAAACCCGTAGCTATAAAAGTAACTGTGAACAGTCGATCATATGCAACAATGTTAGATCAAAGGATTATGCGAATTGCATCTAAATCCAGGCTGATAGTATAATCTACATAATAAAAAGATGTGCCCGGAAACAGCGATGTGTACAATAGACCCCGGCCGCGCCGTAGGGTTACATTGTCTGAACTTACCAAATTAATGAGTGCGCAAAAAACACAATCGCGACATACAATCTTTTCAATTGCTTCTCAAACTTTTTTTCTTGTTGTTTTTTATCTAACTAGCTAAGCAGAAGTTTGGTTATAAATAAAAAAAACCAGCGAGCCTTACAGTAGTCGTATATAATGTGTAACATTTTATGAAAATATTTCAAAAAAACACAATGCTTAGTACCATTTTCTTATATGATAAAAGATACGAAAATGTTATTAATAAGCTACACACTAATACACTAATAAGCAGTGACAGCAATTAAAGTCAAAATTTAAAAAAGCTAAATACTGAAATATTTTATTCGAATCTGACGGCCAACTCTACCACCGCGCGCTCATTGGTTAATTTAAATAGCGCGCATTTTCTCGACTTCCTGGTACACACTTCCGTCTCATTTCACGAAAGCGCTCCCACAAATTGCAGGAAAAGCGAGAAAAAAGATGTTACATATCATAAATTTAAGTGTTAGTTTATAAGAAAACTGTTAGTAAGATTAGGAAGTTGTTAAAATCTCAATTTCCTCATGCTTATTATTTTTTTTTTAAATCAGAATTAATAATAAGATAATTCCTTTTTAGGGTCGACTTTGTAATTAATTACGCAAAGGTCAATTTTAAAGACCGACGTATCAATATTGTCTTCATAATTTAATCATTATGAGGTCTACTAAACTCGTATCGGTAACGTTCAAAGTAGGAAATAATAATAAAACGACATTCATTGATAAATAAACATCAAATAAATAAAGTTTGAGAGCCACGGGCCCGCAGTCGCTACCTACTGATCTAATTTCCATGCGCATACGCCGAAGTAGCGAAGGGGTTAACTCTTTATTTCAATACAAGCTGTTGCATTTACTACTTAGTGTGTTACCGATGTTCGATTTGAATAGGTGTACTCTAGTGATAGTTACAGGAAACTGTGATATGATACCTACGTCAAAATCAGAACATAAGTAACAGAAATGGGAAACAAAAAACTTTCACAAAAATGGGAAAACATTAGAAGATTAAACTTGGTTTGAGAATACGTGGTTTGGATTTTGATGGTTCTAGAAGTAGGATGAAGAATAACATAAAAGAAGCAAGGACAGTAAAAGACAAAAAAACGAAACAAAGAAGAGGGGGTCCAAGAAGAGACGAGAAGAATTTTTGCTTATTGACACGATGAATGCAATCTTTTATTGTCAATTAGTACCATAATTACTATAAAAAGAAAAAATTAACAGAAGAAGAAGATGGACATAAAAATTTCAAATGTCTCAGTTTAATCAAGTAAGTAATAGTAATAAAATTAATCAATAATACCTGTCACTCACTTTCATACAATGTCCTATTCACTGTCTTATATAGCTTATTTTGATAACTTTTCTTCCAATTTCACTCACTTACTTTCTTACTTAAGGACTTTTTCACAATCTTCAAATTAGTATCGAATAGTTTATTCGGATATTATGTCGCTTTTTTTATATCGAGCAACAGAGACAAAACATGAAAATAAGCTATCTGACACTTATCAGTAGATTGTGAACGTTAGTTTATTAAAAGTTTTAATCTGTTCATCTAAATTACTTGTAAATATGCGGTCGTTGGAGCCTTATTACTATTGTTATGGTCTAGTATATATGTAATGGTGGACAAAATACCTGCTTTAAAAATAGTTACTTTATTTACTTTTATCTAGCGGATAAAAGATACGCGGTAACGTACAAGACATAAAACTTTATACCTCGGGGTAAACCCTCAAAATCTATATAAAATCACTTCCCTTATCTAAACCACACGATAGTCGTGCGGGGAAAACGAATTGGGGGAAAACTAATAACCGATCAATGGCGAAGGCTCTATGAAATTGTTGCCATGTGATGAGTTTCCCTAGTACTAGCGAAATTTGGGGTCAAAATGGTTTCAGTGAAAAATTCTCTTTAATGGCAAATATAAATAAGCTATACTAGATGTTGCCCGCGATTTCGTACGCGCAAAAAATAATTATCATCAACAATAATCAACATAATATATTTATTTAATCAAAGTTGCTATATATGCACTTTTGCCATATCATAGGTAGTTCATTGATTCCTTTACTAAAAAAACCTTTCGGACAGGAATCAATAAAATCTTTGAAGGCGCTTTGGACTGCCCCATCGGAGTTGAATGTTTTCCCTTGGAAAAAGTTATCCAAATTTCGAAAAATAAATCTAATTCGGTAGCCGTCTGTTGTGCAGTGTGTGGTCTAGCGTTGTCCTGAAGCAGCAGTGACCTAGAGCGAATGACCAACCTCGGTTGCTTAGCACCTAGCTTTTCCATCATGATTTGCAGTTGCTGGCAATAAACATCTGCCGTAATCGTCTGGCCAGATTTCAGAAAGCTGCCGGCACCAGTCCACCAAACGCTCACAAGTAACTATTTTTGAGTCTATTTTCGCTTGGGGCAGGATTTGGCTGGTTTGCCAGGGTTCAGCCATCGCGATGAGCATTTCCGATTATCGTACTGGATCCACTTTTCATAACAGGTAATGATTCGATTTAAAATCCCATCATTAATGTGCCGGTTGAGTAATGTAACGCAGCAGTCGACGCGCGTTTGTCGGTTTGCTGCACTCAATTCATGAAGTATCTTTCAAGCTTTTCACTTTCACTTTTCACCTTCCCAATTTGCTTCATGTGGATTAAAACAGTTTTATCACTAACACCGTAGCCTGCAGCTAACTCGGACGTGGTTTGCGATGAATCCGCTTCGACAATAGCCTTCAATTCTTGATTATCAACTTTGGTCTCCGGCCGTCCACGGGGCTTGTTCTGCAGGTCGAAATATAGAGAACAAAAACGTTAGAACCAAAAACGCACTGTGTTTTCTTTTGCGACATTAATCCTTCGAGCCGTTTCTGCAGCACTGGTGCCACGGTGGAAATCGTACTCGAAAATAATACGATAATTGAAGTTTTCCATTTTGTAAACAGAGTGACGCAAAGAAAAAACCAAAAGAGGAAAATACAAATGAATTACGGATTTCGACACACAATTATTGAATGAGCAAATAGCGGTATAAATTTGAAATTGGAATTCCTAACCAAAGAAGATATATTTGAGAACAAAGTGGCCAGTACGACAAAACGCCAATTTCATATGTAAGGACCTAATATTTACAGTGCAAGCAATATTGTTTGTGTTACAAAACCTTTTATTCGTCTCTGAGCTTGTTGCTCCAGCTAAAAATCTTAAAAGGTACAACATACTATAAATATTAATAACGGACGTGTGTTATTATATAAATATAATTTAATGTTAAAAAATATTGTGCTTTATATCCATTTTATGGTATAATATAGCAATTTATACCAAAATATAGCAACAAAACTTCCCACAATATGGCAACACCGGTATTTATATCCGTATCTGAAGGCTCAGCGGCGGTACTTCCTGGCATAAATCCACCCTACTCCGAAACCGTATCTTTAAGTTTTCTTATGTTTATAGGACATAGGTCTTATCTAAATGTGTTAGGATACGTTTTGATTTTTTTTTGTATAGTAAGGTGAAATGACGTGTGCTGAGCTGTGATAGTCCCCGTAATTTGTTCGTATATATAATATCTAGTACCTGGGTAACCAAGATTTGCTAGGAGTTCTGATAAGTATAAAAATAATCACAAAAATATTTATCTTACCGGTATTCGAACCCCCCTACATTACGAATTTTCGAACAAAGCAAAAATTATACATAGGCACGCATAACAAACTGCCAATCGGACTTATCAGTTTGTTAATAGCATTGTTTATAGCACAATAGAGTCGAAATTATATTAGGTCCTTACATATGAAATTGGCTTTTTGTCGTACTAGCCACTTTGATCTCAAATATATCTTCTTTGGTTAGGAATTTTAATTTCAAATTTATACCGCTATTTACTTATGCATTTGTGTTTCAAAAACCGTGATTAATTTTTTTCCTCTTTTTGTTTTTTCTATACGTCACTCTGTATACAAAATGGAAAACTTGAAATATCGTATTATTTTCGAGTACTATATTATGTTTAAAAACATCGACTTTATGTTCCTCCTTTACAAAACGCCAATTTCATATGTAATGACCTAATATAAGTAGCTTAAAAATGCGCAGTTTCTCAGTCATAACTTGTAAGACCTAGCTAGATCGATTTTTCTGCCCCAAAATTCCCTGCATACTAAATGTTAATGCAGCCGTTTTAGAGAAGCCGATTATATACAAACAAGATTCTCGCTTAAAAAATAAAATTATAATCTGACATGGCCATGCTGCAGTAGGTATGGGCGGGCTTGACCGGATAAATACCACGACCTTACAGAAAACCGGCCTGAAATAACACTTCTGTTTCGCCGAGTGAGGTTTCCGGAGGCCTATGGGGGTTGGGGAATTTGAGGACTAGGAGTGTTGCGAGTGTCCATAGGCACCTTTAATCATATGCCGTTTTAAAAAAAATATTCAAATATACTTTAAAAAAAAATGTCACGCACTATAATTATTACGCTTACATACCGGCGGAAAATATATAAAAAACAATAGCCTTCTCGGCAGTCGGGTAAAATGAGATGTCTTCACTGAGTCACTGACATGATATAGAAGCACGCACAGCCGTAACCGCTAACGGTACAATTGTGTCATTTGGACTGTAGTTCTAATTTACAATGTAAACGCACGCACACTAAAGGTAGCCTTACCATGCACGCGACTCGCGACCCGAGACCAAAATAGGGTCGCAGAGCAGTGGCTCTGCAGTAAGCAGTGGCTTACTATGAATTTATATGGAGCACTAAACAAACCCCGTGACCCGCTCAGCGCGACCGGTGAGCATGGCCAGAGAACCAGATTCGCTGGTTTGCTGGTCGCGGTCGCGGGTCGCGGTCTCGTGTCGCGGTCGCATAGATAATAAGGTATTTTGAAAAATTCTCCCCTTAGAGTGGTGAAACAGGGGTTAAAAGTTTGTATGGATAATCTTAAAATCTGCACCGATTTCGATAAAAATAAATAAATTTCATTAGATACATACTTCAGGATCTATTAGAATTCACCATCTGATAGTGTGTCAATCATTTGAACCTTTATGAGTTGAAATTTTGTATGAAAAATATATAAAATCTGTCCCGATTTTCATGAAATTTAAATTCCAAGGTAATAAATACAAATTATTGAGTATATTTTATAGTGTTTCGAAATTCATCCCCTAAAGGTAAAGGGAGAAATGGAGGTCCAAAGTTTGTATGGTGAAATATCGACTACTTAACGAATCGTGCTAAAATTTGGTAGCAGATAGTTATTATGAGGTAGTTATCTATTATGAAAGGATTTTTTTAATTCATCCCGCATGGGGGTACAATTCGATAAATTCGCGCGCAAAACCTAGTTATAATTTACTGTGTTTTTACATTTACATCCTATACAATTCTAATTTTCAAAGGAAATAGCTACTGCTCGTGCCAGTTCTACGCAATATCCTTTCAATTTCAAAAATAATCGTATAAAGAAAGCCCTACAACCGAATCCATTAGTCCAAACCTGACGTGACGGGCCCTCAGCCCTTCGCCCACCTTAGGGCATCTCCCTGAAATGTTTTTTATTCCATCACTCTACCCTAATCTTTGAGGGGGATCGATTTTCCGACGCCATCATAAAACTATGCTTCATTTGATTTTATTTGTGGTTTTATTTTGAGAGTAAAAAGTTTTACTTTTTACTGAAAATTACAATTTACAGTCATTACGTTTCTTCTCTACTATTACTGACTATTTCCATTAAAGAGAAAAAAATATATCTAGAGTGATTGTTTTATTTAAAAATAATAGATATTGTAATATGTATATATGAAATAGTAGAAAGATATCTATACAAATAATAAATTATGAATATTTTCTTTTCATTCAAATTCATTCATTCAAAAGTTCTCTATCTCCCTTGTTAGTAAAAACATTTACACCACGGATACGCTGAGCCATGTTACTACATCTTTGTCTGATATTTTGGAAAAGCCACTTGACAGACAAAGACAGCAACATGGCTTAGCGTTTGTAGATATTTTCATCAATACAAGTATATTCCAAAACCAAACATTCTATCGAACTCACACATTCCAGCATAACAATAAACCCATCCGTGAACCGAGAAACACATAAAAATTCCTCTCTCGCCAGAAGCGAGTGTCCAAGTGCATTTTATAGTATATAGCTGGGGGGAAGTCGCCCTCCGAGATACAGGGTGATTTACTTCGGGCCTCCGGGACCCTTATCGTTATGACCATGTGAGGGGAGAATGGGGATGGAAGGGTGGTAAGATTTCTCGAGGAGAGACATAATGTATTCAAAAAGGTCATTTGTGGCAGTTCGATGTGTCTCAATGATCAGTAATAGTTTAAAAAAAACCGGCCAAGTGCAAGTCGGACTCGCGCACGAAAGGTTCCGTACCAATATCTATAAAAATGGCAAAAAATCACGTTTGTTTTATGGGAGACCCCTTAATTATTTATTTAATTCTGTTTTTTAGTATTTGTTGTTATAGCGGCAATAGAAGTACATCATCTGTGAAAATTTCATTAGCCTAACTATTACGGTTCATGAGATATAGCCTGGTGACAGACGGACAGACGGCGGCGTCTTAGTAATAGGGTCCTGTTTCACGTTGTTGAGTACGAAGTAAAGATCCCAAAGGGTTATTTTTAAGTAATGGTTAGCTATTTTGTAGCGAAAGTAAATCGCAAAAAATATATAAAATCAGTGAATAGAAAAACAATCGAAGTTTCATTAAAATGTAAAATTAGTAATCAAAGCAATAAATTTGGGATTTTTTACTTTGTCTTTCAAATAAGAAATAAAATTTGACTGATTGATATTATGTTTGAGTATTGGTATTATTTGGTAAAGTATTAGTAAGAAAGAAACAGATTGCAATGAAAATTATTTTTCTAAAATATATTTAAAATTTAAAAAAAATATCCTGTCGTGTTTCGCAAACCATTGGTCCCCGCAATAAAATTATATACGCCTACCAAATAAAAGACCCCTCGGCGACGGCTTTCTGCATGCAAAATTAAATTTTACAATCCAAGCCGTTTCAATATAGGTAATATTCAAAATTTATGTCCCATGTTTGAATTCAAACGTCCCTTGCGCCATAAATTCGAATGCGCCTCCAGTTTGTCATTTCTGAATAGTTTGCAAATTAGAAATATATATTTTGTTTATTATTGTTTATGTTTCATTTGCTGTCTGTTTGTACAAAAAAATTTTGTACAGTGGAGACTAACTAAATTGAAATTTTGCAACACATACATCACATTAGGTGCTACGAAGTTTAAGATAATAAGTACATATCTTATATCATCATCAATACATAATATAATAAAATCGTACCTGGTTTCTGTATGTATATTGAAGATATATAAGAAAAACTATTACATTAGGGGCTTTATTGAAGAAATCGAACACAAAACAATGATTTTTTAATTTTTTGTCTGTGTGTCTGTACTAACACGCTAATCTCAGAAACTACTGAAAAGATGTTGATGAAATTTCATATAGTAGTAGTTTATGCTCTGTATTAACACATAAGCTACTTTTTATTGCGAAGAAGTGTATGATTCCTGAGGGATTTCTTTTTACGCGTACGAAGTCGCGGGAAACATCTAGTCTAACTTATGTATGCAATATGCATGTTGATATAAATAATATTTTGTTTACTGATAAAAGATTATTTTTAGATCGTTTTGGTATATGGGTAAAATATTACCTATGTAACCAATCAATCCTTACGCAAAAAAGTGAAAAAAAAAAATCCCAGCCGAAAAATCATTACCTACTTCAAAAAGCGTCAAACAACAATTAATACAATTAGGCGGGAAAACACAGAGCCCGTGTTAAGAGCTAATAATACAATTTTCCCGCGTTTTTCACCCCACCTAATTACAAGTCATTTTATTATTATGAAAGATCGTTACAATTAGGGTGGCAACACTTAATGAAGACTAAATAGCGTTCTCGTTATTTTTATTGCCAGTAAAAAAAAATGAACCACCATGCTAGATTACATGTTAATAGAATTTTAATATTATAATGTGTTATAAAATGTAGTAAAAAGCAATGTTTAAAAATAATATCAGCTTTTGCATGTGCATTAATAAAGGTTTGATTTTGTTATTTCAATCTAACCGCGTTGCTCTCTTTAACTATAAACTTAATTCTTTTAATTTAATTATCTAAAAAAACTGAGACTTTTTAACAATTTTATTTTCTTTTTAAACTTCATTGTTTAGCTGCTTTTATAAACTTTAATATAAAGTTTTTATAGATTCACAAAATGCTTAAAATACAAAAAATGAAAACAACATTTAAACGGTTAACAATATTGCCACAAAAGCAATAAAGCATACACAATTAAAGAACATTTCCCTCAATTCGCTGCTCATAAATTATGTCGCGGTCAGTGTTGCCCACCGAAAATGTTTGACCGACGAGTCGCGTGGGCTCAGGTCACGCATTCACTAAATATTTGAATAAAGAATGATATACGGTTTGTTTATTGGCGGGCTCGTACGAGCCTTTTTTGAATTTCATTATGGAATGACCAGCGCACGCGGGTCAGTCCATTGTTTGGCCAGGCCGGGCCAGGCCATTCAATAGAACTGATTGGCCGAATGACCCCATGTTACATTATGTAGTTTATTTTCGCAGCTTGGCCATACCGGTTTTTGTGGTGTTAAGATAATTTTATTTTTAATTTCACATTTCGAGCACGCGTCTTGTTTAAAGGTTAAGTAAGGGTAATTTGCTTGAGGCGTTACGTCTTGGGGGAATTTTGTGTTCTGAGGGCGTATTCAACTGTAAAAGATTAGATTTTGTAAATATCAAGTTATAAGAGAAAAAACCTTTAAATTTTTTTAAAAATTACTTAATGTATTTGTAATAAATTTCAAATTGTGATTTGAGTAAAAGCCAAATATAAATCTGCAAAAAGATAAATATTCATTTAAATAGGTACTTTTTATTTTACAAAAAATACTAGTTTAAATTTTAAATTGGTTTGGAAACATTCAAATCTTAGACTTCTGCGGTAATATGTGCATAAATTGGAACATTTGGAATAACCAACGGCTCGTCCGAATAAAAATAAACCCACCCACTCCCAAAGGACTTGTGCCAACCAAAACCTACCTATCTACGATCACTTTTCACTTATACTTTTATTCGAAATGAAATTCAAATATTGTTCGAAATTCGAACGTAGCCCTCGGAGCCCTCCGGATGAAAAATGAGTAAACTTTCCCTCTGTTTACTTTGACACTAGTTATGTATAACTCCCTCGTGTTTCAGGCGCACAGATAAAATACGACAAACACGATTTACCTTAGCAAGGGCTCTCAAGTTTAGGCCAGCAAATATTACATAAGTTAGGTAGGATTTGAAATATCAATATAAAGAAAATAGTTACATCTACAAGAGTTAGGCTGGGACTACATGATCCGGAATATGGCGGGCCCGGGAAAATTCGCAGCACTGAAAATAGAGCTCTGTGCTAATACAATAGACTTGAAAATCGAAGTGTCGAGTGTCGAGCTGCCTTATATAACATTTGACTTGACACTTGTATGTTCGATTTGTGCTCTATTGTATTAGCGCAGAGTTCTATTTTCAATGCTCTGAATTTTCTCTGGCGTTCCGGATTCCGGGTCATATTGTCCCAGCCTAATAGCAAATAGCTTTTTAGAGGATATTTAAGTTATTGTATTTTTTTTGTTCGGGAATTACTTATTAAATGCACTATGCAACCAATAACACAACCAAGAGCATGTCTGAACATGTCTAAGGAGGGTTCCGTAACTAACAACGCGCAATAGGTTTTTTGAAATTACTTCAAAAGTTATGGTTCGATTTCGCTCAAAATAATTTGCCTAAAGAGTTTTTTGTACGACCTATCAGCATGGAAACATACAATTTGATAACTCTTGTAGTTTAGAAATGCCAGGGGGGAACAACTTATAAACCACTTTTGAGGCTGATTACTCGAAAATGGTTGACTTTGAATCATGAAAAATCATGCATGAAACCTAGCCTTTATTTAAAAAGCCCTATTCAATGATACCCACACAATGGGGTAGAAAAAAAACTTCATTTCCACTTTACATGTATTGAGAGCCACCTCTAAGATGTAAAGTAAAGTTGTAAGTAAAGATGTAAAGTTATGAATATTATTTTATGATGCTAAAGCCGACATCTATACACATTACACAATCTATATAATTATTGGTATAATTACCAAATTTTATCAATTTCTATTTACAGTAGTTAGAAGGGCGGACAGACGAAGGGACAGAACGAAATTATAAGGGTTTCTTGTAGTACTGCGGAACCCAAACAATCAATTTACCGTCGTAATAAGTTCAACCAGCAAAGAATACGACCTACAGTACGACTAAGTTCTTAATATCTTTCGGGAATCGCCGTTTTCATACATCGTCTGTCACTGCCATAGAAAACCTATGATTGCCGAAACACATTAACAAGGTGGTTGTACTGTACTTAATTTTTTCGTAAAATATGACATGGTCATAATATTATCTTTCAAGATTATTTTTTTAAGACGTTATTTTTTTTTTTGTAACAAAAAGACAATACGTGTACACTATTAAAATGCTTAAATGTCACTTATTTACCATGCAATCAAGAAATCAATGGTACATCTAGTTGGTGGAATTTCATATTTTTGTTCACAAAAAGTAAAATGAAATATTTTTGTTTACAATAACATTAAAATTGATCTAAACAGCGAGTAGTCCATTATCCGTATTCGTACTCGAGCCACAGAAGAATTTCAAACAAAGGTTTCATAAAACGAAAGGTTACAAAGGAGTTCGTACATCAAACATCACCTGACGAAATGCGTACATATTCGGACGACGCACACTACGGGAACACATATACACATACGGGCCGTATATGCCTCGAGCGGGACAGGGCTACGAGGGTGTGTGCGGGTGCGAGAGAGACGGGGTCTGCAGGACGAGCGATACAACAAATCAATACGAGCGGTGGTGACCGGTAGCCTGTGTCACCCCGCCGCCCCCCCACCCGCTAACCGCACGCCTCCACCTACATTGTCAAACGCCATAGACTGGGAAGTCGCAAGAGTGGATAGGTGTATGGATATACAAATAGAAAATATCGACTGAACTAATGTGTCATTGTTTTTCTTAATGCACGGTAAATAGGTGGCCTTTAAATTGGTTGCTTATGTTCAAGTGCGTTTCGAGAAGTGGAATTTTAAATAGAAGTACGCTCTGTTCAGATTGTAATGCTTAAAAGGATTTAAGTTTCTTATGATAGATAAGTCTCTTTACCAATAAACCACTTTAAAGAAACAAACTTACGCATAGTTTAATTTCATGTACCTCGAATCTACAAAAACTTTACTCAAGTTATTACTTTTAATACTGTAGGCGCAACAAACCATAAATTAGAAATACCTCCATTTCACCATTTCATCTTTATTATATTAGTTGTTCTATTCGTTAGTAATTCAAGCGAAGATTTTTCTAATATTATATTTTACAATTTCCATTTCTACGTCTTCCGTATTCTATGGCGCGAGTTCGCTTGACCGCGCGTATGGAAAGCGCAGTAAAACTCCGCTCGCGCTAACTTGATACTTTACCAACTTTTAAAGGGAAATGTTTGGAACGAGTAAATATCAAGATTATTGTACTTTTTTAGGTTGTTTCATTTTTACAAAATATTTAATTTTTTTATTATATTTGGCATTATTAACCCGCCGAATCGGTTATTTAATCATTGAAACATTATGGTAAATGTAAATGTTATCAACTTTTACCAACGTGGAAATTGTGTAGTGAAGAATATATAAATGGAATATATTTTCTGTAACTATTCAAAAACAATTTTATGCCTTCACATAACATAATAAATCAAAAGCAATTATTTTTAATTTCTCATTGTAAATGGTTTACAACTAAAATTTTTATCATGTTGCAATAATGTATTCAAACAGTGAAACTAGTTTTATATTTTAAAATCAGTGGATAGAAGCGTCCCTATAGTTACGATTTTCTGAGGCTTGCAGTATTGTCCATTGTTTGAGTGCAACCTTAAAATATGCTCCAGTTTTTTTCAATTCTGCATTTACACATTAGGATTTTATTTACATCATTTTAATGAGTGAGAACCAACTTTTGTTAGTCCACTTTCTATATAGATATATTAGGATTTTTCAATGAAACGAATGCTTGTAACGCAAACTATTTTTTAATATAACATTTATTGCTCAAAATTTCATAACTTTATCAAGATAATATTTCTTATATTTTCTTTGTGTGGCGGCCTTAATGGTTGTATAGAATTTTCAAAACAGAGTCAAATGTCTGATTTTCACTAGAATTTAGGGACATCTCCGCACATAAACAGGCGTCCGGCGGGAAGGGTTCTAGGTACCATAAATTATGCCCTCGGAGGGCCGCCCTCCCGCGGTTTATCGGCCCTCTGTATGGAGGGGAATTACCCAAATGTTACTGTAAGGGAAAATCCCCCTGGTGGACATCGCGTTGCTAGGTTACCGATGGCGGACATTATGATTTTAACCTGCTTTGAGTGCTCGAGGTACGCTGTTTTGAATTTGGAATTAGTATTCTATGGTGAAAAGTTTCGATAATTGAAAAAAATTTAGTGATAGTAGAATCATTTTTGGTAAATTTGAGTTTTCTAAAAAAACCGTTTTTGATACTTTGTATGTAGTTTCAAAGAAAGTCTATTGATACTATTACCTATAGATTTTGTAAGAAATTCCGCTTCATATCCTTTACAAATTTCAAACTTTGTTACATGTAGCTTTATATATTTGAGAATTTGCCTATAAATAAATAAAAATAATATATTAATGGGTTTTATGAAAAAAAAGAAACAACTATTGGCGGATATTTTATTAATGCAGAGACTTAACTAAACAAATAATAAGAAACAAAATACGATTGTGGCACCCAGTTTGCAGTCATATATTTTAAACTTATTCTCAAATCACTGTTTCAAAACCAATGATAAATAATGATATTATTTACAATTGTATAAAATTGTTGGCCGATGTTCCATTATCCACAATAGAAACATGGATGGTTTATTAATAAAATTCTGAGTAGTGGTTAATTCAAAATAGGCATCATCATTTTATGTTAATATAGGTATCTCAATTGAATCTCCAAGATCATATCAAACAATAAAAAGAAACCAAACAATAAAAAAAAACAAACAATATTTAACGAAACACGAATCGCACCGATCAATAGTGACCCGGCCGGCGTGACCAGGCACATATATACCTATTTTACCCTTATGGCCGGCCGCCGCCATCTTGGATCCGCCCCCACCCCATCCCCCTAGCCTTTGAAAGACCGAATCCCACTAATACTAATGTCCTCGTATGTGTGGGTGGCCTGTTTTAACCTGTTTTCTCTCAATTCTAAGCTTGTTAACGTTTGAATTTGTTTCGTGTTTCGTTTAAACTCTATTATATGTATAGAAAACATGCCGTGCATTTAACTATAATAAGTATTATAAGCAAAAAACAACAACAATAAAAAATCACCTTACAACGTAGCGTCTACGCCGTAGCTCGTAGCCCCGTAGCAAGACGAAAGTTGTAGCATAAATTAATATTATGAAATACTAGCTTTTGCCTGCGGCTCCGCCCGCGTAAATATAGTATCCCACGGTAACCGTATATTTTCCCGCGATAATAAGTAGCCTATGTCCTTCCCCGTGGTCTACTTTATATCTGTACACATTCACATTTATAAATAATAAGTAAGGATTATTCAAAGTAGGGACAGGCGCCTCAATTATTTGTATCTATTAAATTTCATAGGCTTTACTGTTTATTGGGATAATACGAGAAAACGAATAGGCTGGTATGCGATAAACGTCGCCTATAGACATCCGCAAAACCAGAGGTTTTCGTTGCCTTTACGGCGCCTTTCTTATGACGTTTTATGAGGAGACTTAGACGTATTCTTCTAAGGCCCACTTGCGCACACTTGGGTTAAACATAACCCTGGGTTAAAATATCATGCGTTCTCTTTCATAAATACAAGAAATAGTAGTTTCTTGTACCTTTAATAATATTTATTTACGTATATAGTTTACTACTTAGCAATTCAGAGGTAGATGTCAAACTTTCTTAGTTTATTGATAGAACAATTTATGTACCTAAATACACGTTAAGCTTCATCCATTTTACTACTTACTAATGCAGAATATCAGGTAATATGTATATTGCAACAGGGTGTCTATAGCAGCAAGACAGATACGTTTAATCCTCGTGACCCAGTAAATAAATTAGCAGGAAGCTCGGTTACGGGAAATCTACGTTTTACGTACATAACACACCGTAAACCACGTGAAATAACATTAAAGCTTCATTACAATACGTTTTACTGCACTGTCGCGCAATAAAGCTAGTCAGGATTCAGTAGATAAATATACGTTATTACTTACACAAAAGTGGATAAGTTAAAAAAATAAGACCACCTTGTTTGCTCTTCATGGTCTTAATTTTGTATCCAGCTTTTGTATCCGTTCCATCTGTACGAGCATGAAGAGCAAATCTATACCTTTATACACCCACACTATGCACATATTAATAATAATTAATTATATCTATGTAGTTATTTACTTTTCTAATATATTCTGTGCACTAGCTTTTTCCCGCGGCTCCGCCCGCGTAAATACAGTGTAATCTCATGGGTACACTATACTTTTTGTATAAAAATTTTCATATGTGTTATTCCAGAGCTTAAACTACTATCATACCAAATTTCATCAAAATTCGTTCAGTAGTTTTTGCGTGAAAGAGTAACAAACATTAATCTATCCTCACAAACTTTCACATTTATAATAGTAGTAGAATTAATAGTTCTCTATAAAATTCCTGTACAACCATTTACAGAAACTCGAAATTAAAGAATATTAATCTATAGAGTATTTTATAAAGAACTCAATGAATCATTAACCGCTTACTTAATTGTATTTACTACGTACCTATTTTCACTACGTTACTTTGAACTTTTAAGGTATTCGGTAAGATCGCAACTTTCTCTCTTTTAAAAGTTGTAAAGCTCAACTTTGTCTTCATTCATGATCGCCTATTTTTAACCTGATAGTACGCGAGCTTTGCGCAGATTTTTACTATGTCAATTAAATAAGCTCTCATTACCATTAAAGTATCGTACAATGTTCTATCGAACATGTTGCCGCTGGACCAGGCATAGGATGAAAATTGCTTAACAGCGCCGTTGAATTATGCGCACGCACACATTCTCACTTGTAAACCACGTCTACAGTCATTGCGGTTACTTTCTTTGTAATTAAATATTTTGGGGCGGCCTAGTGCAAATGAAAATGTTTATATACTGATCGAGCAGGAACTTTGTCGATATTGCATGGACAGTAAAACCACGTTCACAATGTCTTACGGGAATCGTCGTTTTTCATATATCGTCTGTCATTTTCATAGACAAACGACGATGTGAACGAATGATTGCCGAGGGTCATTAACAAAGTGGCCGTACAATGGTCAGTTTGGTTTTGTATGTAATTTACATATAAGCATAATTATTATCATTATAATATCGTGAATTACGTACGAAATTAGAAAAATATCCTCTGTTGGTGTCTCTGTCTTACAATCGCATTTTTCAGACATCAAATTTTACAACTCTTGTTGCTTAAAAAGTTTTAACACATACTTAACCTTAACTTACTAATATGAAGGATTCTAAACCAAGTTCGACGTATATTGTATAATACAGCAGCCACAGCCTCCCAGCAGAATCAATTCGCGGGTGTGTAGGCAGAAAACGCACCTAAAATATTCAAGGCGATACATCATTCACTCGTCCATGGAGAGCTACGACACCAATCTTCCATTTGCCAAGAAAATCGATACACCTCGGCCATATAAGCATAGGGGGGCAGACGGGGTGTCTTAGGGAGTTAAGGTTTAGTCCCGAATATTGAATTTCCCCTGGGACAAACCCGTTTCGCTTTGTCCCTTCGCGGGGTCGTGTGGGCCGCGATGCCCGGGCTGTGCGTACTGCGCACACGAGTTAAGTATACATATACTCGCTTATATAATGTGCAGTATTCCAAATATATGTATACTCGCGTATATATGCGAGTACACACGCGTGCGTAAGTGTTCTGTAATATCGCGAGGCCATACGTGACTTTGGGGCGCTTGGCGTCCCTCTACGTACCGTTCACCCGTCATATACCTTCAAAGCCTTTAAATTGCGTCTCTTATATATAACGAGTTGAGTTTAATTTATTTGAAATGCTCACTAGTACACTTCACGTCTCGTATATTTTAGATTAACGTTATAAACCTGTGAGAGCAGTTTAGAATTCCGTAGTTGCCCACTAGTTTTACTAGTATTTAATTTACGCCAAAACTTAGAGTCAATTCACACCGCAACGAAATGTTTCGCGACTTGGCGCTACATTTTGAAGATAGCTATTCAAAATTGAACTTTATTAATTATACAAGAAGATACACGTTTCATTGTAAGAGTAGGACTGTCATGTTGCACCGCGCTGCACATCGCATGTGCACTGATGAAACGTGTATCTTTTTGTGCAGTGAATAAAGTTCAATTTGAATAGCTATCTTAAAAATGCAGCACCGCGTCGCATCGCGTATCGTCGCGGTGTGAACTTACCCTTACTGTTATTTTTTTATTTTATAACACTAGTCAATATTTTTTCAAGTTATTCTAATGTACCTTTTCTAGCTACATACAACCCGCCATGTATAAATGTTTTTTGATTTTAACCGACTTCGAACTTAAATATCGTTCAATTGGGTCAAGTTACACACACACAAACAGAATAAACATACTTGCATTAGGTGTATATTACTATACTTAAATTAACTTAAAAAGATTTATACTTTTTTACAATCAAGACCACGGTAGTTTATCGCCCAAGTTCGTGCCACAGATTAAAGCGAAAGAACAGATAAACAGCTACATAGTAAGATTTGGATTTGATAGGTTGGATGCCGGGTTGTGGTGCGTACCAATTAGACTTTCTCAATAACCGTATATTGATTACTGACACTAGACTTAGTTAATTTACGTCCCATCTTCTGTGACGACCCTGATTCATTTTCGATCGTTCTACGAAAGCTGTTCCTCTGTACGTAAGTAGGTATATTTCACTCTGTGTTCGTAAACCAATATAAAGTCGAGCAATTTACCGAAACTGTACATTAGGAGAACACATAACGTTGCAATTCCGAACACAACATGTACGTCCCCTCCCCTTACCAACTTTCCCCGCGTCTAATATGTTTGCCCGAATTAAGGAAAACGTTGGTAATCCCATAAACTTTAAGGAGCCCTAGTATAATGCGACGCGACATCTAAATAAAACACATCTACACTTAATTGTGCTTACATTATGTTTATAATAATTTTAGTTTCTACTAATCACAATATAAACGTTTTAGGTCCAAAAGAGTTACAACCAAAACGCCTTTAAAATTATATGACTTTTCATTTATTGTCAAAAGTCTTTTCTATTATTTTAAGAATACTCAGTAGGCAAAATCACCGTATTATAATGTAAATATTATAATACAGTATGTGATACAAAATAAATTTCTACCAGTAAATATTGTAGTTAGCCTTTTAAGCGCGCAAAGGACTGCTTACTATTAAAGGATTTCTTCCAACATTAAACTCGTAAAAAGTTTCCTTCACTAAATCTTTGTGATGGAACGTCCACTATACTAAGACGCCTCCATTTGTTAAATATACTTTTTCTTTCTCTTTTGCCCTCCATCCTATGTTTTACCCTCTTTTATCTATGACTATAGTCGCTTAATGATGACGTAGTTCGACAGCCGTATATCCCTGCAGTCCAGAAGGGAGAATAAATCGTGAAAACAAATGTACCGTCTGACATTTTATTTCCTCGCATCTAATACAAATAGATCACGAATGCATTGACATAACACATGCTCATGTTTTTCTATTAAAAAAAACTAAAACCGCAAAGTATTTGGGCAATAATAATTTAGAATTTTGATATAAAAGGAGTAACTTAAAATATCAAAATCATGGACCTCTATGTTCATAACGTGTGCATAACTATTTTTCACGTGGTGTACTTTATATAAGGGGTTATTTAACACACTCTTTATTTAAAAACTGTTTATTCTTTCTAGGGATACTTAGTTAAATTTTAATTGATTCAAAAAATTATATCTGTTTATACTTATTGAACCAGTATTTAATTTTTATCATAATATTTTTGTTCCGTAGCAAAATATGATATCTGAAGTTGGTACAGCAATAAAATCTAAGAAGCCTGAAATTCGTACAAGCCGAAACGTAATAACCCTGAAGTTCACACACATATTGCCCCGGTTACCCAATACCCATACATTCCAATCAGGCTTTGTCCCGGACAAATTTCACTTCCGGTTCGACACATGAGCTTCTCGGTTGTAATCCCGCAGGAGTATGTCGACTGGAGAGGGTGGGCCCAAATCGTGTGTTAAACTAAAAAGATATTAAGCAGAAAAAAACAACTGCGTTAATATATGAGGGCCATCCTCAACGTCCAGCCTGCAAATCCAGCAGCATGTCAATAGTGGCAAATTGAAGCTTAAAAATAAAAGTTATTGTCACTATTGACGGGCAATTGATATTGACTGGCTGTTGGATTTGTAGGCTGGACCATCAGGATGCCCCTCTAGGTCGCAATAAATTTTATCAGCGTATAAAGGATATCTCTAAATTTTAAGCGACATTACCTTAGAGTGTAGAGAGTGATGGATTACAAATATTTAAGATGCCCACTAATTGTCCTCTATGAAGTCAAAACTAATGAAAGGTATAATATTCATTACGTTTGTTAGTATAATATCCTATTAAATATCTTAAAAAATAGCGAGTATTATTATTAAAGTATTATTATAAAATTCTAAATGAATTGAATCAACCGTGACACAAAATAAATATGTCTCGTGAACTTGAAGAAAGTTTCAAGGACTATAATATTATTTCACGAAAAATCTATCGAAGAATAATATAATATAAACGGAATCCAAACGTACAATTGTACCATGAGTACCTGACGCATTCAATGAAATATGTAACATAAAAGTAATCTAATTTCAATAGTAGTAAAGATAATTTGAAATTGCTATTATAAAATATTGCCATAGCGCCCCAATGCACCCGAGAGGTCTTGTTAGAGCGAAAATCACGTTCTCTTTGAAAAACCTTCTTTGATGCCATCTCCTTGTTACAACCGCCTCAACTATTCACGTGTATATCCATTGGTGTCCAATTGTGAACCTTATTAGCAGGGGATAAAATTTAGAATGATGCGGCCAGGATAATACATTTGAATTTTGATTTCTTATTAGAACAAGATACAGTCAAAGGCCTTTCGACCTCTGTTATTTGTTAGAATGATACAAAATTTTAATGTTTTTAATGATTATTTAGGTTAAATTAGCTAGTATGATAAGTGATTTTTTTCACTAGCTTATGTAATGATTATTCGAGTATATTTATGGTTCCGTACTCAAAGAGTTAAAATGAAACCCTTTTACTAAGACTCCTCTGTCCGTCTGTCTATCTATCTGTCGCTAGGCTGTATCTCATGAACCGTGATAGCTAGGCACTAGCAGTTGAAATTTTCACAGATGATGTATTATTGTTGCCGCTAAACAAAGTATAGTAAAAACAGATTAAAATAAATATTTAAGTGGGGCCTCTCTTACAGTAAAGGTGTTTTTTGCCGTTTTGTACGAAACTATTTGTACGCGAGTCCGATTTGCGCTTGGCCGATTTTTAACCTTTAACCTTTAACCTTGATTTAGAATCATAATATAGATACAACAGTGATTATGCTCTTGCTGGCGGCTTCGTCCGGATAAGATTCGGTTACTCCATTATGATGCATATAATATGACGCCTGTATGGTACAGTAGCATAGAGCTTGACTCTCAACTCCGTAGGTCGTGGGTTCGATCCCCGCGTTGAAACAACAAAAAATGTGTTCAATTCTGGTTACGACAATGCAGGCTAATCACCTGATTGTTAAGAAAGATGATCCATGCGTCGGATGTAAAAAGTTGGTCCTGCGAGAGTTAAGGAAGAGAGAGTGCTTTTGTGTATATCGTACACACTTGGGCACTATAAAACAACTGCGTCTGATTTCAATGAAACCGGCCACCGTCACCGAAATCGGTGTGGGAGCTATTAATACTACTATGCATAATACATTCAACATGTCTATTGATAAAAACATCTTTATAATCAGTTAGGTGCATTGTGGTTAAAAAGATTTAAGAGTGCCAAGGATTTAAGCGACAGTTTTATAATAAATCCTCGTAAGTACAAAGACAATTTATAAGATACATTAATAATCCTTCATCTGTACATGTCCTTATAATATTATGTCTATGTATTTCAACGAGTATTTTCGTAGACAAAGTTGCTCGATATTGGTTACTTTTGATATTTGAACCATAACGCCCCCACTGATTAACGTTACGCGATCCGCGCTCTGGTAGACACGCTGAAAGTCAACTGTTGCGTATTTCCATTACTTGTTGAATATAAAAATTGTTATTTAAACGTTGATATGTAGAATTGGTTTTAAATATTTTTCTCAAAGTAAATAATATTATCGATAATAAATTATTTAAAAGGATACCTACTACCCAGTTAAGCAAGCCAAATAGTAATTTTAAGCATAGAATAAGATAATTGTATAAAAATTATTAGTAACAAATATTGTTAGATGTTTTAAAAATTATAGAATTTTAAATTATAGACAAGGCATATCGAGGCGAAAAGTGTTAGAAAACTTATACTGCCCTACTTTTGATGTTGTTTGGGGCAGTATATGTCTAACATTTGTCATCTTGACATTTGCTTTCCGCAGTATAATCAGACCGCATTCATTTTACAAAATCTTCTGAAATCAAGATGGCGTAACTTTTTCTTGTATGAAGCGGCTTTCAGACTACGCTATAATATAATAGCATATAGTAGGTATATAGCTCAAAGGACAACAATATCGCGCACCATACATCGTTATGGACACGTTCACACTGTACTGTAGGGTAAGACCGGGATAGATGCCCCACTTTTTGGAATAGCCACCTAATTTTAAAATATTAATTTTATACGAATAGTTTTTATTAATGTAGCTAGCTCAATCCTTTATGTTGAATTATTATTAATCTTTTTTAACCTATCTAAAACAGATTTTGCAGAAATTAGCTTTTCGTGGAACTCTTTTTTAGAGGATAGATGCCTACTTGTATGGATAGTTGCCCCACCATGAAAATACTGAGAAGGATAGATGCCTCCTGTGCAGGATAGATGCCCTTTATACCGTGTAAACGAAAAACTCAAACAAAATGTTAGGTAGTTCTTCTCCTAAAACAGCAATTGTCTCCAAGAAACATGGATCATAATAAAGAAAATCATTTCGTGTTTTTTAAATCTTTTAATTGTTAGAAGATAATTCTAATATCACACAAATTACTAAAATTAAATTTTTAAAGCATTTGTTTCACTAAAATGTAAATTCTTAAGTTTTAACATGCATAATCATATTTCTTTGTTAAATTAAATTTTACATGCATTTATTCAACAAAAATATAAATTCTTAATTGTTGTTATAAAATATTCATGTTAACTGTCAACATGCACATTACACAATCATACTTTTTACCTATATTAAAATAACACAATAAAGATCTTCAATCATCAACAATCTTCATTACTTTAAGCACGTTAATTGAAATTTAGCCGGAGAGTGCTTTTAATTTTCCACATTTTGAGCAATAATTTTTGAAAAGTGTACAGCTTTCATGTAGCCAGTTCTGACACATTACACATTGAATCCAGTCGGATTGCGACTTCGTATTTTTATAGTTTTCAAAACATTCAATGCAGTTATCTTTACTTGTATCTTTAGGGTTATCCTGTCCATCTCTCTTAGTTTTCTTTACGGGCAAACCTTTAGTTTTCTTTCCTTTAATTTTATAGATAAGTGGATCATCTTCATCTTCGCTGCTTGAACTGTAAATAATTTGTCTTTTTAATGATGCTCGGTCTTGGTATAGTTTTAAATAATTATTATTTTCTTTATCACACAAATCAGCTAGGTTGTCATCGTCATTTTCACTAAAATAATTTGTTTTATTTTGTTTTATTTTTTTATTTTTGCTGTCTTGTTTTTTATTGGTCGTTCCTTTATTTGTTTTCTTAAGTTCTTTGGTAGTTCCAGTCTTGTTTTTTTGTCTAACTTAGTTTTAATTTGTATTTCCTTTCTTTCAGCCACATCCTTCTTGTGTTTTATATTTTCTTTTGAATTTAAAATATCTGCTGATTGTTTCGCCCTCTTAGCCATGGTCAAAGGGATTTTTGGAATAGGTGATGCTTCTATTAGAATTTTCGAAGGTGTTTCTTGCTCTATATTGGTTCCTAAAATCTCTGCAATTGTTAAATCACCAATGTCAATAATACTAATATCCTCTAAAATCTCGGAATCGATCAAGAGACTAGGAGTTTCCTTGTCAATTGGAGTACATATCGGATTTGGTGGTGTCTTATTTTGTTCATGTTCATAAATATTTTCTTTTTGATTGTTCATCTCTAGTGGACGAACTACAGAAGCAGAATTTTGAGGTAGAGATGTTTCTTTTCTTTGTTCAAACGCAATAGGCTCACGAGCTTCTATATTTTTCGAGACATTGGAGAGCTCTGGTTGGCAATCTAACGAATAAGACGTCTGAGGCTGGGTTGTTGACGTTCGTCCTACAACTTGATCAGGCGCACGAGAAGTGCCAGGATTTTCACTTCCCAGTGCAGTATCTGATATCAGAAATGTAGTATCTGGAAATGCATTTGGGTCAACTGGGTAAATTCCACTACCTATAAAGCCACCAAGGGCGTTTGCAGGGGTGGCAGCGCGAATCCAAGCATTATGTATAAGCCTTCCAGCATTGTAACGGCTGATCTTTTTATTTGGATTCAAGCGCATAAATTGATTAGTTTCATGGTTGAAATAGGTCTTAAATAGCCCAAATACTGATCTGTCTAAGGGCTGCAAAGCTGAAGTTGTGTGACTAGGTAAACATAGTAAAATTATGTCATTATCAGCAGCAGCTTGCAGCATGTCCGGTGCACTTGAGTGTGACGAGTGACCGTCTAAAATCAGCAGAACCTTACCACGGGGCTTCAGAGGTATGAAATGTTCTGTTAACCATTTATAGAAAAGCTCGGCGTTTATATAATCTGACTTTTTGTTCATGAAGACTTTTGAGCCTTTTGGAAGTCCATCTTCAAATTCAGGTTTTTTATTCGCACCTTTTATTATAAGAGTTGGTGGAAGGAAATTACCAATTGCATTGCAACAGCCAACGATTGTCATGGTCTCACCTTTCTCAGCAGATGTCACTGAATTGATGACTTTTGCACCTTTTTTTGCTACGACTTTTCCGGGTTTATTATTTAATTGAATTCCAGATTCATCCATATTGTAGATCCTGTCTGGTTTGTCCAACAGATCATTTTCGGTTAGAACTTTAATCAAAAGTTCATAGAAACAATTTACTTCTTCTCTATTAAGACCTTTAGCTCTAGCCACGGATAAACCTTCAGCTTGTCTGATAGACAGCTCCGGATTTCGTTCAATAAAACTTCTGAACCATGCACTTCCAGCCATTTGGTTTTCGTGGTCGAAATTATGTTTTAAGTGTAGCTTTTCAGCAAATTGATAAGCTAACATCTGTATGGCTTGTCTGTTTGGGGGAAATCCTGCATCACCAAGCTTGAAAATGTGCTTTACTAGCCTTTTCTCGTTGTCAAAATCTAAAATAGGATGTTTTCCTAAAAAAAATCCTTACGTTTATAAATTTATTAGAAACTAGAGACAGAAATTAATTATATAAAAGCTACCTAGTGTCAACTTTGTTGTATTTTTAGCAGCATATCGTCTTCGCAATGTCCTTGATGGAATCCCAAATTGTCGGGATATTTCATTTATCCCCATAGTTTTTTGTCCATTTCATCGAAAGCTGACTGTAGGTTTTCTATAGTCCAAGAGCATACTCGAGCTCGTACTCCTTCCTTTCTTTTATATTTTCGTGGCATAGTTCTGCTAGAATCAGTAGAAAGTCCAAATGTAAATATACGTAAATACATAAAATAAATAACTATCTACAATAAGCAACTATCCTTTGTAATAGGGATAGATGCCCACGTATTTTTTAAATAAATTATAAACAAAATAGCATATATTTACACCTAGACTCAATGAACCAATATATTGCCGAAATAAAAAATATAACGGAATTTATTACTAATTAAAAAGTTAAACAACGCAAAATACTAACCTTTAAATTTTTGACGTGCTCGTGAATTTCGCCGCGGAGATAATTACACACACGAGCAAAACGCGTTCTCGCCGCACGACTGTCCGTGGGTAACTGAGGTACGGGGTGACTGCGGTTCCTACTTATGCGATTAATTTTTAGTCGTGAGTTCGGGAAGTTAGGTTTTTAGAATATGAGGCATCTATCCCGCTGCGGCATTTATCCTGGTTTTACCCTACTATATATTATTGGCTTACTATACGCTATAAAATAGTGCGATACGCTGAGTTCATGCTGTGCTATATCGCGCGCCGCCCTCTTCTTCCTCCCTCAACTCCGGCCATCCCGTCAAGCGAAACGAGCGAGATAACCATACTGAGCTTGCTATATACTATAAATGCTTGGGGTAATATCGCGTAACGTGAACGCAATGCTATATAGTATAGCATTAAGTCCTTTGCTATACTACATAGCAAAATAGTATAGCGTACTCTGAAATGAGCTTAAAGTTTTTTTTTACCAAAAAGCCAGATTTAAACGTGGCTAATTTTGCTACACTGACACTATTACTTTACAACCCATTGTAAGGTTTTAAAAATAAACTCCAAACAAATCATCCGATTTTAATATTCACTAATAAATAAAAACATAAAGGACTTGGGAATCCGATAACGCATTGAATTAATTTTAGTATTGTTCAGGTCACAATTACGCTAAAACAAAGGCAAAGTCACATGCAGAGTTTTAGAGTAAGCCCTGTAAACCCTTTACAAAAGCCCCTTATAATGCACGCTGTATTGTTTTCGGAGGGCACAAATTAATCTTAGTTTATTTCTTTGATCGTTATATCTGGAATAAAGGGCCAGAGCTGACAGCTACAAGTTTGGATATGTAAATTAAAATCTGTGTCGCGACGCGCCTTTATTTCGATTGTTTTTGAAAATAGAATGTGAAGGTGAGGCCGTTATTTTTTTGATTGCGTGCCAGTGTCAAGCGGCGGTAAAAAATAATACAGTTTTAAAGTGCGAGTACCTACCGTGGAGCGATTAAATAAGTATAGCCAGCCAGTGTTTTTGTAGTGTATATTGAGATTTCCTTTTGTTTTGTTTAGCTTAATGAATACTATATTATTTATAACGTACATTTCTCTATCTATCGTCTATCTAAATATAATTACGTAAGAAAATATCACGGGTATATTATATTACAAAATAATTAAACATCAAATTTCCCGGTTGAAACTTTGATTAAGTCATGTGAGACTCAAGTATCAGCCCGGTACACCCGGAACACGGGTCTATCCGGCTACACTTATATATTCACTACGCCCGGTTAAATTATTTAAAAAGCATTTTAAACCCTTGAGGTTTGATATATGAAGCTCCTTTCAATCCTTCACGAATAAAACAGTGACTATGGAATTATTATGCATAGAAACCGGGAGCACAATAAGCTATGTGGATATCATATTTTTACTTATATAATAATAATTTTAAAAAAACACTGGTTTGATATTAAATCGATATTATTATCTTATTTTAAACGAGACAATCTTGAATATATATAATCGGGATCTCGCCAACGGCTGCAAGTATTACCATGAAATTTAGTATACAGGGAGATCTGGGGGAACAAAATCTATCTAGCTATGTTGTATAAAATGATCCCTTGGACACTTGAACAGCCTCCGTGGTCTAGTGGTTAAGAGCTTGGCTCTCGACTCGGAGGTCGTGGGTTCGATTCCCGCATTGGAACAACAAAAAATCTTGTTTCCAAGTTTGGTTAGGACAATGCAGGCTGATCACCTGATTGTCTGACAAGAAAGATGATCCATGCGTCGGATGGGCATGTAAAAAGTCGGACCTGCGCCTGATATCTCACCATCGGTTAACCAGATCTGTACTTATATTTATACGTTAAGCAAAACCTTTTAGTACAGTTTTACGAGAATTGTGCGATCATAGGAGTGTGAAATTTGGCACATTTATGGTTTATGTGGAGAAAGGAGTGCAGAAAGCTAATATTTTTTAAATAATGTTTAGAAATAAATAAAATAAAACCACACAAACTACATCACTCCACACTACCGTGCATTTATATAATAACACTCTTTAACATTCCACATACAACATTTACATAACATTTACATATTTTTATTGCGTAGGTAACAAGCAACAAAAAATAAGCCCAAAAAAGTTTACAATTAAGTTACACGGTGGTAAAAGTCCCATAGACAATAGACATTTTCAATTAATGTCTAATTTCGACTGCCTACATTGTTTTACTATGGTTCAACTCAATATTTTATTCTCTTTGTTCCAAAGGAAACATACGGCACACACTCGTTAACAACTCCTAAACTAATTTATCTACCCAATCCAACCCCAGCAAGTCGGACCGTATATAGACCTATTTACAGTACATACAGCCTCCAAAAGTAGATCCACACACACATCCAAAGTTAAGCCGCAAGGCACGTAACATAAGGAGCTTTGAAATTAATTTAGCTCGGAACTAGCTGGCAAATGGATAGACGTGAGCCCGCCGAGGGTGTTACCTCCAGCACCCCCAGGGGTATGGGGTATGGGGTAAATTCGGCGTTTAGGCGAACCTTTGTGGTGAGACCGCTCGAGCTTAGCGACTGGCAATATTGTAACGCGAAATAATTATTATTTACCTTAACATGTTGGATTATTGCGTCACGTTAAGTATATACGAGTATATTGTGATTCTCTTTTTATTGCGTAGGTGGCTAAGACTTAAGAGGAATCAACAAAAATATTTATGAAAACAAACATACAGTCGAATTGTAAGCCTCCTCCGGTTAGAAAGTCGGATAAAATATTCCTTCGAAAATAAAAATTACTTTATCGATTAAACCAATAAAAGTGAAGAAAGAATCTAAAATATTGGTTTACAATTTTAGTAGTTATTTAATGTATATTTTGTAATATCCAAAACAAAACCGAAGGTGTGTCAAGTTACAAAAAAATCGGTTGTCTGTAAAGTCGGTTTACTGACGATAGTTGAACGTGATAACGTCATAAGAAAATGGAACGCCTCAGAGCGAGGTAACGCCGCATGAGTCATGTTTTTTCGTGCGTGCAGCCGGCTCCATCGAATTATAAGACGTTGTCACGTCAAAATATCTTGTAATAAACCTTACCTTAAATCATCTCTCTGTCCGCAGATTAAAAACTATAGCATAGCTGATATTACTACCCGGCTAAATGCAAGAGAAGAAAAATAATATTATATTATCGTTTCTTATCCCACATGCTTAACACTTATTACCGCGTCGTAAAAATGGATACCTACCAAAAATCACCAACCTCTGGAGTCTCAGAAAAAAAATATTACATGGATTTGCTTTCTCTTATCTATTTTACACAAAATGTAATGTGCTACTCTAACGCTCGCTATCTTATTTTACAACAAATGTGTTGTTTTATCGAAAAATCAGTCGATAACCTGCAGCGTGGTCGCGCCGCGGCTAATATGCGCTGTAATATCCGCCGCGTTCACAGCGACCTGTCACGTACCGGGGAATAGTATAGAAACTAGAAATATATTACACTATAGAGTGAAGAGTTTAAGCTTTGTATAACCGTATACTTAATAATGATCTTAAAGGTGGGACCGCACTGAATGGCAGCCGGGCGACACGACGCGCCGCGACCCTGCTAGTAATGCCGCAATGATGTGCCGCATCGCGCAGTTTAGCTGCCGCGTAATGCGTTACATCTCATACAATTTTATGTGAAGAATATTTGGCCGGGTCGCGTCACGTAGTTCCGCTGCCGCGTAGTTACGTCTAGTGCGGTCTCACCTTTATAGTTTATACGAATAAATCTGAAATTATAAGTCAATGTCATATAACAGTAAACTTTTAAATCCACTCTCGTTATCACGCTTTCGTCAAAGAATATAATATATATTACTAACGTAAATAATCGTCATGCAATAAACTTTCACAAGTGACAGCTCGTGGCTATGTTCGCGTGGCTAGACCTATGCGGGGGGTGCGCGTGGCAAGTGTGACATCAGTTTTTTCAAGCCTGGACTTTCGTGCACGGGGCTGGCCGCTGGTCGTTTCGTGCTTTGATATAATTGACAATATAATTCCATAATATTTATGATCGAGACTTGTCTGACACGATATTGAAAATTATTTGGGCGTTAACCTTAGGCTTACGTCAACATGGCTGACATTCGCTGATGCTCGAGCTGTCATTTGTAGAGAGTGTTGACCCTGTGTTTTTGTTTCTTATTTTACATTCAGAAATAACAATTTTGTTTATAATCATCAATCATTGTGCACATTGAACCGAATGTTTGTAATCTAGTCGCTATGCCTCTCTCTCTATATCTCTCTCCCTCTCTCTCTCGTTATCTGTGATGAAAGAAACCAATCTACAATACTAAACACAAACTATACAGTAGATAACTGGTACTGGTAGATGATAAACATAATATAATATTATATTATATAATGTATATAATGTAATGTAATGTATATAATAGGCTAAATGACATTTTATAATTATATAAATGAATACTACTTTCAAATATATAGTATATAAATATAGTGTAACTTCTCAGAAGAAACAGTATATCAAAAGTCAATATTTTCAAGTCTCGTGAAACGCTCCATACTAAAGTCGTACCTAGCTGTGACGTCACGCCTTAGTTAAAGTGTATGAAGTATACGGCCGCAGGAACGTATTTGTAAATATCTCCGATATTTGTGCGTTTAAGTTCATACTTACCATAATAAATGTTTTTGTATATGATGTAAGTAAACGAATGATGTAGGTTTTGTTTAGTAATTTAGCAAAAAAATATACACTAAATATAGCTTAGATGTAGTCATCATCCCTATTCACAAACCCTTAATGTTTTATTACCAACGAAATTTGTTTGAACTTTATTCGTGTTTATGTTGACTGTATTTCATAAATTGCCCTCAATTAGGTAATAAGCTGCATAAGCAGTTGTATGAGGAATTCTCAGCGTTCCAAGTGTGTAATCGCTTGTGTGGTCAGATACCACACTAAAGGGGAGAGGTGCTCAAATTATAGTATGTAGGCTCCCTCTACACCTGTCTAAGAAACTCTTATTAAATCCTCCTTAACTAATCCTTCAGAGAAGTTGTACAGTTCGCAGCAACAGTTAGTTAATTATAATTTTTCAATAATTTATGATTATAACAGAGATTGACAGATTGAAGGCATATCTTAAACGAAATCGGGTATTTAGACTGAAAGGACCAAATTGAACAGACCACGGGCCGTTCGAACATAAAGAAAAATTCTCTACGTTGCGAAGGCCCGGTGATAATGTTTTGAAAACACCAACGAAATCATACTTACAGCTTATATTGATAGACTGTACATTGAGAGTTTTAACATAATAACATAATATTATTACTGTAATATCTTGAAGATGTTGTTAATTATTCTTAATTTTTTAACTCCTTGAAAAGTACAAACGCTTGTGTTTGAACCAATTCCATGTATGGCTTCAATCTCAGAGGTCATGAGGTCGCACTTTCATGCATCAAATCGCACGTATGCGACAGCAAGCGTTGACACCGGACCAATACACTCTCTTCCTCTACCTTAGAATCCTAGTGGGACGGATAACCGACACGACTGGCGAGAGATCAGGCGCATGATCGACTTTCTACATGCCCATTCGACGCATGCACGGCAAGCTCTAAGCCACTGGATCACGGTGACTGATGTAATACGTTATATAGTTACCGAGCGATTGATATAAAACATAACCTAATCTGCCGACGTTACAGTAATTAGTGCGGCCGTATATAGCTCGCCGTACATAATGTAATTATGCACGCTCCTACATACACCGCTCTAAATACCCGAACAATTTGGAACTAGATGCGAACTTCCAAACCGCAGACTCCGCCATCTTGCCGTCGCCATGGCAACGCTGCGAATTGTCTACCTGTAAATAAGTTTAAGTGTGTAACTTATCGAGTTGCGTGAAAAAACTTTCGCTCTTAACGACACTATGTAGATCAGTAAGCAACCACGCGTTTTGAATTTCAACGACGGTTCTATTGTTATTTGTTGCCAGCCAACAGCAGTCTAACGTAGACGTCACGACAGTAACGTAGTCGTCGTTTTCATATTCATCAATGTTACGCATAGACGTATAATATATTATACACGAGGCATGTCGATGGCCCCAAACATGGGGCAAACATTATTCATAGCACAAGAATATACGTTGTAGTACACAAGAATATAGTTGCTTAGGGCCATTTAGGTTTGACATTAATTGTCATCTTTACATTTTGACATTTGCTTTCCGCAATGTATTCAATCTTCTGAAATCAAGATGGCGTAACTTTGTCTTGTATGAAGATTTTTTTCTGTCAATTGTACGTTATAGCCCATCCATGGCCCATCCTTAGTTTTGAAATATTTTATGTTCCGTCAACATGATGATGACAATTACACATTAAATACAGAAGGTACCAGAGTTTTAGGTTCAATCCAATCAAAAAACCAGGGCCACCGAAACGAAACGATACGGACATAGCGCTGCATTTTCAAAGTAAGCTATTCAAAATTGAACTTTATTCATAACACAAGAACATACGTTGTAAGAGTTCGAATGTCTGGGCGCATGTACAGTGTATGACTGATGTCATATGACACGTGTGTCTTTTGTGTAGTGGATAAAGTTCAATTTTGAATATCTATTTTAAAAATGCAGCGCCGCATATTAAACGTGAACTGACCCTTAGGGTCAGCATTTAGAAAATAGCGATTAAAAATTGAAATTTATCGTCATTCATAGCGAAATTTGTACAGTAAAACCACGTTGCTAATGGTCCTCGTCAATGTCTATTTCGATGTATGAAAAACGACAATTCCCGAAAGACATTGAGGCCGTGGTCGTGCTGTAATTAATAATAGGTCTTGTTTTTTTGTTTGGCTAAGAATTCTAATTTCAAATTAATTTTATTTTACAACCATGGAATTCTTTTTCTAAAAGTAGTCACTTGTTTATTGATTAGTGTTACATTTTCATCGCATTTCAATCTTTTTCGTCATCATGGATACGTTAAAAATTCGAGTAATTATGGAATATGAGTACCGTCGTGGCAGCAACGCGGCACAAGCGGCACGCAACATCAACGACGTTTACGGAGCTAACACTACAAACCAACGTACCACCTGTTATTGGTTTGCTCGCTTCCGTTCTGGAAATTCCGACCTGAAAAATGAACCTCGCGGTCGTCCGAAGAGTTTGGTCGACAATGACGAATTAAAGGCGATTGTGGAAGCTGATTATACACAATCTACAGCTGAATTAGCAGCAGCTTTCGACGTTAGCGTCAAAATAATATTGGTCCATTTGCGTCAAATTGGCAAGGTAAAAAAGCTTGACAAATGGGTGCCCCACGAACTCAATCATCACGTCGAGACGTGCCTTGCACTGCTCAACAGACACACAAATTAAGGAATTTTGAACCGCATTGTTACCTGCGATGAAAAATGGATTCTGTTTGATAACCGCAAGCACTCAGCAAGTTGGTTGGATCCTGGTTCAGCACCTAAACAATGCCCTAAATCAAAACTTACCCCTAGGAAAGTGATGGTCACTGTTTAGTGGTCTAGCGCCGGTGTGATTCATCACAGCTTCTTACCAAACGGGGTGAGCATTACTGCAGATGTGTACTGTTAAGAACTGAATACAATGATGGAGAAGCTGGCACATCTCCAACCAGCATTGGTCAATCGCTCGTCTCCGCTGCTCCTGCACGACAACGCGCGACCTCATACTGCACAGCAGACGGTCTCCAAGTTGCAAGAACTGGGGTTGGAAGCTGTCCGTCATCCGCCCTACTCACCAGACCTTGCGCCTACAGACTACTAATTTTTCCAGAATTTGGATAACTTCTTGGCGGGAAAAAAATTCAATACCCGAGAGGCAGTACAAAATGCCTTTGGAGAATTTGTTGCCTCCGGTCCAGCTGATTTCTTTAAGAAAGGCATCAATAAACTGCCACTGCCTTGGCAAAGATGCATTGAATTCATGGGTGATTACTTCGATTAAAACAAATAAAAAATAGATGAAAAAAAAACGTTTAAATTTTTTCATACAAAACGGCAATTTCATAGGTAAAGACCTAATATAATGCTACGTCTATGATAAATAGATTAAATAATAATAAAAATATATTTATTCACCAAAAAGTATTCAAAATTTTCTGAAAACCCTGATTTCTGATGTAAGTTTAGACTTGAGTTTCAGAAATCAGCGCCCTCTCCATTTCAAGATTATAACAAAAAGAAAAAATACTAAATAAAAAATAAAAGTTTTAGGATTAAGTTATTTTTACATAACTATGTATTACAAATGTTTTACATTTAAAATGGCAAAATGCTTTGTGTATGAGTATGTGTATTTTATATTTGGCGCTACGATTACAACATTTTCAGAGCAATATATGTCATGCCATAGCAATGACTGTGCTTATGAACAATTTAATAATGTCGGAATTCGGTTGTGTACTATACAGACGACATAACAGCGCGTTGCCGTTCGCCGGGGTATTTCAATATACTGGCCGCAGTCACATATAGCGTGCTGGTCGGGTGGTGTGGAAGAGGCTTTTTTATTTATTTTTTGTTGGGGAAAAAACGCAGGTATGTTCTGTTGTAGCTTAATTTAAAGTTAACAAGACATTTTTTTTTTGGACGAATAAGAGCTCTTATTAGTATAATTAATTATTCTAAATTAGAGATGGATCATATCTCCCGTTTGCCTTCTATATCGTGAAAGGTCAAAAATTTCATTTTCCTGGTCATATTCACACAGCTACGTTTGTGCTACGAAACGTCTACAACTCGCTACGATCTGCTACGCGCGTGTTGTAAAGGCTTTAATTTGAAATATATATATATATATATATATATATATATATATATATATATATATATATATATATATATATATATATATATATATATATAAATAACTAGAACTGCGAGCAAAGTTCGGTTACCCAGTTACTAACTTATATATGTGTGGTTAATTTTACAACATTATTGTGTAAAAGAATGCCAATTAAGGTTACTATACTATTTAAATACTATTTAAAGTTAGTTTACAGGACGTATATACGAGGGCTGATTGATAAGTTTCCGAAACGACAAAGAAAAACTTCAAAAATCTATTTAAAATAAATTTATTTCTCAACGTAGTTTCCTTCTACCTCGATGCATTTAGTCCAGCGCTTCTCCAATGCCTTTACACCAGTTTGATAAAATGTTTTCTCCAACCCCTCAAAATACTCGTCCACGGCAACAATGACTTCTTCATTTGATGAAAATCTCTGGCCACCTAACCATTTCTTCAGGTTTGGGAATAAGTGGAAGTCGCACGGGGCCAGATCCGGGGAATAGGGTGGATGCGGTAGCAATTCGAACCGCAGTTCATAGAGTTTGGCGACTGCAACCATTGACGTGTGTGCAGGTGCGTTGTCATGGTGGAACAAAATTTTTTTCTTGACCAAATGTGGTCGTTTCTTCTGGATTTCTTCACTTAATTTTTGCAGCAAGCTTGCGTAGTACTCTCCATTTATTGTTTTTCCTTTTTTCAGATAATCCACTAAAATAATCCCTCGAGCATCCCAAAAAACAGTCGCCATCACTTTGCCGGCCGACAAAACCGTTTTTGCTTTCTTCGGCGCAGGTTTTCCGCTCTCAGTCCACTGCTTAGATTGGTCTTTTGTCTCGGGAGTATAATGATGTGGTTTCATCGACTGTTACATAACGCCGCAAAAACTCATTAGGATCTCGGTTAAACAGCGCCAAACACTCCGATGAATCGTCCACTCGACGTTGCTTTTGGTCTACAGTGAGCAAACGCGGAACCCATCGCGCGCAAAGCTTTTTCATTCCCAAATGTTGGTGCAAATTTTTTAAAACGCGTTCAGATGAAATGCTCACCATCTCTGCTATCTCTCGCAACTTTAAGCGCCGATCATTCAATACAATTTTGTGAATTTTTTTGATCATGTCCGGATTCGTGACTTCATTTGGACGGCCAGACCTGTTACCTAGACGGCCAGACCTGTTACTAGTTACCTAGTAGACCTGTCTTCGCAGCTCTGTCTGCCACGTTTAAAATCAGTTACCCAGGTGTGAATTGTACTCAATGCAGGAGCAGAATTACCTAAAACACTGTCTAGCTTGGTTTTAATCTGGGTTGCTGTTTTCTCTTTTAAAACGTAAAACTTTATCACCGCACGAATTTCGTTTCTTTCCATTGTTAAGAAAATTTACGACAGAGAAAGTTCTACGTCATCTCAAACAAATTCCATCAGTTCGATTAAATTCAAATTTGGCGTTCTATTTTCAAAAAGATGCCAGAATATAATGTAATATTCCTTTTTTGCGTATCATTTTTTTAAGTTCGTCGTTTCGGCCAGTTATTAATCAGCCCAGGTATATATTTTATATCCTTCAAACACGTATCACGTAGTAAATGAAACAAAGCTGAGGGTTTTATAGTGGCTTATTAATCTTATTATAACGTAACGACGGCGTATGGCAAATCATTCGATTGAAAAAAACATGGCGTGACAGAGTACACGTGACATCAATGAAACTTCATTCGCCGTTTAAAACCAAAAATACTCCCATCAATCCAATTAAAATTTGTACACCTAGCGCAATCTGTGTATTGAGCCGTACTTTAAAAGTTGTTAAGTAAGAAGTATAAGTAGCTTCACACAGATGTCGCTATATCCTAAAATCGTGATCGCGACGCGTGACGTGACGCGACCTTGAAATTTCGCTCTCAACTAAATAAGTTTTACTTCGAAATGTTTAATATTTAATAATAATGGGCGAAATATTTATGTAGTTTACAATAAATGATATTCAATTTGGCATCAATCTTGTATATTGTTCCTCCGCCCTACTTTGACGGAGGACACAGTAGAGCACTCTTCATTTCGAATGCCTGTCCACGCGCCGCCCCCACACACCCTGTATAGTGGCGACACAGCCTATGTAGAATGGATGTGGTGTTTAATAATAAATAGCACGGCCATTGCACATACCTATTTAATTTAAAATTACCAACCGGGACCAGGAGGAGGAGGAAAACCAGTGGTCAGTTCTGTGTTATAGCTTAATGTTATCTATCAACTCCATCAAAATTCAATTACATGTTACGTTAGGTGAGGGCTGTGCCGCAACGCCAACGGTGTAGCGAAAAGCGAAGCCATTTTAAAGTTTTGCTTTTTGACTTCCATTTATTATAAACTAGCGACACGCACTGGCTTCGCACGAGTGCGATTATACATATAAACCTTCTTCTTGAATGACTCTATCTTTTGCTGAAAACCGCATTTAAATCTGTTAAGTAGCTTAATAATATGCAAAGAAGATTTTGACGACAGTCTAACTTAGTCAGACTAAAAGTTATAGTATTACGTAATAGGCTAATTTATTCAAGTCGCTTTCAGAATTCACAATATGTTTTTTTTCTTTTTATTTGTTTATAGGCAACAAGCACATCCACATACAATATCATGGTTCCTGCGCGCCCTCAGCACGTGATGAAAGGACGTGTGATGGGCCCTCCATTGTGGTTCTCCGGTCCCTCTGAGGGCCGACGCCATTACACCTGTGTGGTAACAATGCTATGGTATAACTATAGTGATGGAGATTGTGTGTGAGAATATAAGTGACAAAGAGCATTGGGTCTTTTATTTAATGGTCTCCATATGTCCGATTTTGAAGTCGCTCATAGAGGTTAAAAATCTATGTGCGATCCACTACATCGAAATATCAGTAAATCTTGTAATTTTCGCAACAAAAAGTTTTGCAAAAAGATTAATTATGAGATAGAAAATACAGAGCGTATCCCTACTTACCCACCTAATTTAACCCACACACACAGCATCTTTACACACGCCACCGGCGCTGCACCAAAAAATGACATACAAATCCTATATTCTGTTGTGATTCAATGTAATCAAAATGTAAGCAAAAAAAATTTAATTCGAAAATGTGTCATTGTTTTTCTTCATTTCGCGGTGTATAAGCAAAATTAAAAATATTTATACTATGAGCACAGATTAACAGCTACATACCTAAATTTCAATTAGATTGCACTACTACAAGCATACGACGTGTGCACAATTCTCCTATCGCGTACACGGCAATAGTGTCAAAAGATTGTGCGCCGTCGAAAGGACGACAAAATTTTCAAATTTCGTGTTTGAGTTTTTATGTCATGTAAGATTGAGAATTGTGATGTGTTGTTGGTTGTCATGACGTCAAAATTTTTGACGACGATTAAGAATTAAGAATATCTTGGGCAAACTAAAAATTACTATTACCGATAGTACACAGCTAATACAAATACAACTATACTACATACAGTATCTCACATGTAATCTCAATAGTACAGATCGGGTGGGATTAAATCGCGCTGTACGTAATATATCAAAGGTAATCCGTTTAAGTTTAAGGGGCACTATATATTATCATGGTACATACCCCCCCCGAACCCCCCTCTGCCCGTGGTCTAAACAGCCCCCCTCGTGTTTAGATAAGTGGTGCAAGGTGGAGGCGGTAGCGAGTGGTTACGTAATGTGTACTGACTACACTTATACTTTTAGATTCAATATAATCTAAACGTATACAAAAATATTATTTTCGACCAATTTAATTAACTAATATTATATCTAGATAGGAATATTCCCGCGAAAAAGAATCGAAATTTTTCGCGAGATATTGCTAGATATCGAATATATCGAAACAATATTTTTTTGTTTTTGTTACAAATTAATTGATAAAAATATTAAGCAATCAAAAATAACGCACTTCACTCTTAGTAATTTTTTAAAAACTCGTAACTCAGCAATAAATAATGATACGAAAAATACATTGTGTGCACACATCCACGTCTACTAGAAGTATAACTGACCAGAGTATAAACAAAATTCATGACCTACTTTTTTTACTTGTCCGGTTGACATGAAATGCCTCATTAATTAAATTATATGATTTGGATTTCCGCAAAGTAACGCCTGATTCTATTAACTATTTTCGACAGAATTAATGTTTTATTTAATTTTCCTATTGCACGGAATAAATTAAATAAGTTAAGTAAGGTTTATTTCGGGTGGCATAGGCCCATATTATAAATACCTTACAGACTAACATACATATTATTCTTATTAAATAGTAAAAACTACACTTTGATTTCGGCGACGTTATGCGCGCTTCGTTCCGCAGTCTCCTCCGGCCCTTCCTTCGATAGACCACATCCGTCAGCCAGAACTCCTCCACCTCGAAGGTCGACAAAAGATGCGTCGGCACTCTCACCACAAAGGAACTGAAGTTGACCTTGTGGCGAGACTCCAGACGTTCGACCCTCAAGGCGATGGACGGCTTCCTCTTCTTTCTTCTTTCCACCAGTATGAAGCCCTCATCATCCCACCTCCTGCTCTCGTCCTTACCAGCTCGAGGAGGCTTAGCCTTGCGACTCTCCACAGCCATGTGGCTCTCTTTCTCCCCCTTTGGCTTCGCCCACGGGGGAGGTGCGGTTAAATTGACATTTAAATTGGTAGTATTATAAAGCGCTACTGTCTCTTTATTTATGTTTGGATAAAATTGAATCTGAACGGAGTGAACGTTTTACGTGTTATTTTCCCTGTGTGTTGATTCGTGGAGTCGCGGGCAACATCTTAATATAGGTTATAGGCAGAAAAGTTCAGATTTTGAGCATGATCTAGTGTCATATAAGAATGGACAAATCAATTCAGAAGTTCCTCATACCTAATTATCCCTAAACTGTTCCGACACCTTCGCCCAAATAATCATACATAGCTATTAGCATAGATATACGTAGCAATAAGCATAGATATACGTAGTCTATTCTGATAGTCCCCCAAAAGTATACTATGTTTTATATCTGCCTATATGACTATATTCACATTATATGTAGTCCGCTCATGACTTGCACTCCACGCTTTGCTCGTCAACTAAGCCGGGTGGGGTGGCCGGGGGGAGGGGAGGTTACATTTTCCTGTTTGAAGGCACACGTCGCAAAGGGAAATCCTGTACAGGACAGAGCTCTAAAATTGCCCGCTTGTGCTTGTACTCAGGTATCTAATGTACGGATAGAAATAGAAAGTCGTTTAAAAATATTTTATTATTGCCAGTGATTTTTCTCAGATTTGTTACGTAATATTTTGTCGTGGACATTAGGTATGTATAAGATTGAACATCAATTTCAGATCAACAAAAGATAATTTTATACATTAAGCCCACTTACCACAGTTTTACAAGATAGTTTTTAATTGTGATTGATGATATAATCAGTCTTGAACCAGACAAATCGTTGCCATTTCTAAAGAAACTGGATATATTCTCTACTCTAATCTCCTTTTTCTTGTATAAACATTATCATCTCTCAATCCTATTCAGACGTCAAAAGTTTATAACGAGTTGAATGGTGCTGACGCCTGGCGGATTCATCATTACGACGTGATCGTGACTATATCTAACAGTGTTTGGTCAATCAACAATTTTTTTTTAGTCCACTGATTAGTCATGACTAAAAGTTTACTTTTAATCATAACTAAATAAATTAGTTTTAAGTCATTCAATCATTATTTTAGATTGATGCCTAAAACTATTTTTTTTGTTTTACAGAACACATTAATTTTTGACTTATACTCAATACTCTTTGTTTCGTCGAAATTGGACATTTAGTTTGGAAGTTATCACGAGTTCAAAAATAAAATCTGGAGTCAAAAGTGCCTATTGTAGAATTGGCTCACCCGTATCTCAGATTAGTTCATAGTTAGTGTAGGTGTATGTGTAATTCGTAGGTTGTAGATTGTAGGTGTAGGTTGTAGGTGTAATTTGTGGGTGTAGGTTTTATATGTAAGTGTAGGTTGTAGGTGTAGATGCAGGTTTTATGTGTAAGTGTGGGTTGTAGGTTAGGTTAGGTTAGTTAAGTAAAAATGTTTATGTGGGCACGGGTCAGCTAGTTCAAATTTAATTAGTTATGAGAAATTAAGTCATGACTAAACAACTAAAACTAATCAATCAATAATCACCACACCATGATTGATTTTTTTTAGTTATTAGTTATTAGTCATGTCTTCAAAAAAATAGATTTAGTCATCAATCATCAATCAAACTAAATTTTCCCTAACACTGCTATTTAATAGCGTATTAGATCGTTCGACACCTACCTGTAGGTATAATAACCGCCTTCTTTTTTGAAATCGGTAAAAAGGTAATTAATCCAGAATAACCTAGTTCTTATTTTTTTGAAGTGAAACTGCTCTAGCGGCGTTAAGAGAGAAATTTCCTGGTCGCGTCACAACACGATTTTAGATATAACGCCATCTGTCGGAAGCTACTTATACTTCTTATATAACAATTTTAATCAATATCCTTTATTAACACACACAGATTGTGCTAGGTGTACAAATTTTTCTCTTTTGTTTTTAAGTGATGTTCGCTAGACACGATAAGAGAGATAGAAAGAGAGTATTTTTGGATTTTTGATGATAAATGCAGTTTCACCACCTCACACGTCGTGTTTTTTTTAATCACGATGTCCTATTTTGCTGATGCTACACAAGATGGATGCGGCTACACGTCCCCTATAGTCGTGATTACTGACTGATTGCGCTCCCAATGTTTACCTTTGTGCTCGATACGGACACACCGACACTTAGCAAATTAAAACACAGCCCACACTATTATGTCACCTGTCATAGTGGGCCAATAGCACAGAGTAGAAAATATATTTACAAACGTACATAGAAACAGCTTTCATGGAACGATCAAAATCGATTCAAATTTTTAAATTATGACGTCCCTTCAACGGCCCACAATTTTTCCACACAATCGCGGACACACCGTACGCTTGTAGTGGTACAATCAAATCGAAAGCTAACTATGTAGCTGTTTATCTGTTGGTCTTTCTTTAAAGTGTGCCAATAGCCTTTAATATTCTAAAAGCTTATGTTAAATTCTATGCAAGTCACAGACATTCATCTAAATGACTACGCGCCAAAGAAAAATAAACGACACAACGTTGCACAAGTTTTTTACAAAATATGAAAATACATATTATAATATTCGAAGTTTAAGTGTGCGAAATATTAAAAGAGATCAGGATCATATTATAGCATTATTTTTAGATTTTTATCCACCGATTTTGCCCGCAACTAAAAGAGTGAAGCCTATCTACATAATTTTGTAAATTTCGATGAAAACTATTGATTAATAAAAAAATGGTACACACATAATGTACCATCCCACTCGTAGTTACATACGGTCATTAGAATCGTCACTAAAGAACGAATACTTCATTATTTTCACAGTTATTAAAATTAGCTAAAATTCCAATGAAATTGTTGAGGTTTTACAATATTTATAACCATCGAGCACAATATTATTATTCTATCTAATTTGGCGACTTCTGTGGCTCAGTGGATAGGGCATCGCGGTTTCGGGTTCGGAGTACGCGGGTTCGATGGGACGAAAAAATTTTCTGTGTTCCTACTTCCTGGGAATTGGATGTGTATTAAATATATGTATAGTATAATAAAAAAATAACATATAGTATAAATTTATAATATAAATAAAAAAATATAATAAATAATATAATATAATAAAAATTTCTTGTCCGTTGTCTGGTACCTGTGATGCAAGTTTTTCGAATACTTAATATAGGACCAGATTGACGTGGTGTGAAAAGTGGAAACATCCATAAATATTATTATTATCATACGACATACCTTTAAACTCAATCAATCGGTAATCAATGAAATGTTCCCATGACATCAACGTCAAACATGGTAACATCTTTTGTCCGGTCCCGTATGGTAATACTTCCCCCTGACTTTTTTCACTATAGAACTCATTTGAATCATGCACCTTGTTGCAAATTAAGGAACCCCAAAAAAATATAACCCCAAAGAATCGTGGGTAAAAAAGTTTTATCTTTTTTTATTATGTGAAACGAGACACCCGGGTCGATTCGGTCTTTGTGCGAGGCGAAAGGGTTAGACGGTTTTCATTATGACGCTAATGCATAGATAACCCTTTGCTACTGTGGTTCTTGACGCTTCTTTATATTTTAATTCAAAAGAATTCGTAGCAAATGTAACTGAAATATAAAATCAATATTTGTTCCTTCTCGTCAACCGCTCATTCGATTGATATGAAACTAAACTCACACGAGATATTGCACGAATATGTTATTATAATATTATAAACACGAAAGTTTGTATGTTTGGATGTGTCATGGATGTATGGATGTTTGTTACTCTTTCACACAATAACTACTGAACGCATTTCGACGAAATTTGATATGGTAGTAGTTTAGACTCCGGATTAACACATATTTTAACCATACATTTTGCAGAGATAAAAAGTAGCCTATGGGTTAATCCAAAGGAGTCTAAACTACTAGCTACCATACCAAATTTCATTATAATATCAGTAGTTATTGCGTGAAAGAGTAACAAACATCCACATATTTCATCTTATACTTTAAACGAGACGATCTTGTTACATATATATAATCGGTATCTCGACAACGACTACAAGTATTACCATGAAACTTAGCATGCAAGGAGTTTTGGGGGAGAAAAATCGATCTAGATAGGCAGTCCTTGGGAAACCGCACATTTTTAAGCAATATATTTTTTTTTATTTCGTCGTGCAACATTATATCAATAATTTCGACTTCTTTAAGGCAGTCTGATTGGCAGCTTGGTATTCGTACCTAGATATTGTTTAGAAATTCGGAATGTGGTGGGTTCGAATCCCGGTAAGATAAATATTTTTGTGATTCTTATTTTTTCTTTTTCTTTTATATTTATTTTTAATTATTTTATCGTTCTCCTAAAATACCGAGCAAAGCTCGGTCTCCCAGGTACTGTTTACAATATTAGCAAGAAAGTGTGGATTTTTAATAGGCTAGATGACATTTTTTATTACATAAATGAATAGTACTCGTAAATATGAGTAACTTCTCAGAAGAAACAGTATATCAAAAGTCAATATTTTCAAAGATACAGCGATTTGTATACAAAATTTCGCAAGTCTCGTGAAAACGCTCCATACTAAAGTCGTACCTAGCTGTGACGTCACGCCTAGGTTAAAGTGTATGAAGTATACGGCCGCAGGAACATATTTGTAAATATCTCCGATATTTGTACGTTTAAGTTCATACTTACCATAATGAATGTTTTTGTATATGACGTAAGTAAACTAATGATGTAGGTTTTGTTTACTAATTTATCAAAAAAAACATTAAACTTTTTTTATCTTTTTAGATGTCTCTAATTACTAAACTAAACATACGATATTATATTTTTCTACCAAGTAGTAATGTTTCAGTATTTCTGAGAAACTAAATATTTTAGATATGTATCATCATCACTATTATCGTCGTCATACTTTATCTAAATATACTTATTTAAGATTACTTTATTATAGGAAAAATCTACAACAGAACTGTAAACTATCATAAGATATTTTTTTACCTATTGTCTAGGTACCTATAGACAACATAAAAAATATTGTCCCAGTTTCAATAGACCCTTACAATAGACAGATAAGATCAATAATTTAACAGTTCTCGCCTCTGCTGTTCCAAATTCGATGATAAAGATCGATCCCATTCGAAATGTTCAAGAGCTCTCGTCCTATTGACTTGTGTGATTTAGTGTTTCAAACGGTTTATTACGGCGAGCAGAAGATTTAAATTAGGGATGCTATGGAGCTCCGTAATTGTAACCGAAACTATCGGATATCCGAAATAAAAAACTATCCGTAACCTTAACCGAATCCGATATAGAGTTTTGTGTTTTACTTTTATACTCTTAATAAAACTATTATCATTATCCGAAACTAGCAGATAATTCGCAATAATTACATATCCTTTACCGTATCCCTAAGCGGGTATAGTATTATTCTCATATTCGCATCCATATATCCAGATCCGAAATTTCATATCCATGGTGACTTTTGTATGATAAAATTTTTTCATCCTAAAAATATGTTAGTTTTTCTCGTGATTTGGATTTGGTAGATGGAAAATCTTCCTATCCATACAAACATAATATATATATTTTTTTTAAAGTCAAATAATGTGTATGGTTCTAGAATGCTAAAAAATATAATACCAACAATTGGATTTTTGAATTATTATTTTTTTGTGATAAATGGAAAGATCATATATTTTAAGTTTTTTAACAAAACTATTGTATAACATAATGTTAGTTTTCACTCTAGAGTCTGGAGTATCGAAACTGGCGATCGTAAGTATTAGCGTTCGAAATTCAAAATTATAGTCGTTTTCTTGACTATTATAGCTTTAACATAATGACGTCACAACTATGGTGAGTGGTGACCGATATTGGCGCGTACATAGTCACGTGTTTTTTTTTTTAATTTTTAATTTAATTTTTTTTTACAAGTTTTTCGCATTACCTATATGTAAATATTATTAATAATAAACTTTTAAAATAAGTACTAAAAACAACATTTTTTTTCAAATTCCCGATTATTAACAGTTTACTCCCAAAAATGCAAGACAAAATTGTAAATCAGCAGAAGTTTCGTAAATATTTAAAAAAAAATTTAATAAATAAGGACTACTCTAAAAAAGTTATAAATTAACTCAAATTTTATGTATTTTCATTCTATGTTGTTGTATATTTAAACATCATTAAACATTATATTGTAATACATAATATTGATTTCTTTTGTAACCAAATCGTACGTGTATGTGCGAAGTGTAGTGCCCAGTTAAACAGATGCGGTTCGTGGCGCACTTGTATAGGTTAAGTTCGACAATTGTATAAAATATGTTTTGTAAATCAAATATAAAAAATAAAAAATCTTGATATTATAAATTCCAATAAATGCACAATTAAGAGAATAAATGAGTCATAAATGGTTCATTGTCTATACTCTGTCTACACTAATATTATAAAGAGGAAAAGTTTGTTTGCATAGATACTGCGCCGAAACTACTGGACCGATTTTGAAGAAAATTGGCACAGATATAGAGTAGACCATGGGGAAGGACGTAAGTTACTTTTTATTGCGAATAAAACCATATTGGTTTCCGCGAGATTGACGTTTGCGCGCACGAAGTCGCGGACAACACCTAGTTTTAAATACATATTTAGATAAGTACCTGGGCACTTGTCTCAAAATTTTCATTATGTACTCTGTTCAGGTTCAATTTAATATAAACGTACACAAAAAACATTAGATCCATAATATGTAATGCCATTTTAAATTTCACTTATTTACCGTGCAATAAAGAAATGCAACATTTTTTTCAAATTTACATTATATAACTCCCCCAGACCGATTTCGGTGACGGTGGCCGGTTTCATTGAAACCAGGGCAATTACGCAGGAGTAATTTATAGTGCCCAAATGTGTGCGCAGTACACAAGAGCACTCTCTCTTACCTTACTCTGGCGAGAGATCAAGCGCAGGTCCGACTTTTTACATGCCCATCGACGCACGGATCATCTATCTTGTCGGACAATCAGGTAATCAGCCTGCATTGTCCTAACTCCTAACCAAACTTGGAAACAACATTTCTTGTTGTTCCAATGCGGGAATCGAATCCAAAGAGTCGAGAGTCAAGCTCTAACCACTAGACCACGGAGGCTGTAAAAAAATTTAATTGAATATAAACAGAGTAAGTACATGATACATAATAGATATGTTGACAAAAAAATATATCTTTCGTCTATTCAATGTTAGACAACACAATAATAAACAATCGAAAATTCATTATTGTAAATCTTAAAAATAACAAAGATACAAATAATTAAAATTTACAATAAGAAAGAGAGCGATATATCGGCCTGTGACGTCACAAGTTGCTATCGCCATACATTTGTCATTAAAAATGTATGGCGGTAGCGATTGTGGCGTAACAAATCGTTTTGCAAGAAAGGGATGGGCAATTTTTATTTGCTTATAACTTTTAATCGCTTCAACCTTAATATTGTTTTATTCTAAATTTATGTATAGAGCCTCTATTCAACAATTTTAAAATATAATTTGTAAAAACGTGACATTAGATACTAGGCAACATCCCTTTTACATAACCATTATCAAAAACACAAGAAAACTAACCAAAAAACAACAACAGGACAACTGCAAACGAAAACACATAAATTTCGTGTCGCGTCAACGTCAAATTGTTTCTAAACTGTTAGCCGCCGTCACTCCCTCCGCATTGGGCACTCGCTATTTACCGGTGACCCCCCGACCCTTGACCCCTCTACCTAAATATGACCCCTCGGACCCTGGTCATTGTGCGCCGAATTAATCGACTGGTTCCCTTTTGTGCTGGTCATTCGGGCCCCATACTGGCCGCCTATTGTGTACTAAATTTTTAAGTGTAGCGCAGGGTTGGACCGGATCGCGAATTTTTTACCAACACAGGTTTTGATTTATGTACGATTTCCGGATTTGTTTTATTTATTACATGATTATTTTTATATTCGAAAGTACTGAAATCATTATTTAAAATGATTTTAGTAGTTTCTACTCGGGGTCAGTTACATTGCAGAAAGGCATATTAGCCCAGTAAATTTTAGGCATTTTAGACCCCAATCTGCGGAAAAATTCCTAGTGAGCTGAATTTTTGTATACACCCTTATTACGGGATTGTAATGAAGATGTGAAAAATCGACATTGATGTCGTGCCGGCTAAAAAAGTTATAATGGTCAAATCGTCACCAAAATCAAACATCACGTTTTTCGCAAAATATCTCGCGACCTGTTGCTCTGAGGTCAATAGTGGTAAGTATAAAACTGTTGGTCGTAAAATTATCTACAAAAAATGCCTCTTGCAATTTTCTGTAAAATTAACCGTTTTCGGAGTAGAGCGCTGAGACCTTGTGACCTATTTTTAAGCCGGCACGATATCAATGTCCATTTTTCACATCTTCATTACAATCCCGTAATAAAGGTGTATACAAAAAATTAGCTCACTAGGAATTTTTCCGTAGATAAAACCTAAAATTACTAGAGTAATAGCTTTGTTATTAAATTTAAAAGTACATAATTGCCTAATTTCTATTAAATTTAGGAAGCTAGATTTCTTTAAAGGGGCGGTTGCTGACCGTACCTTTACCTAATATTTGGTTTTAATAATTATATGAATAATAATATGTTCCAAACGCTTTAAGTCTTATTGTAACAAGCTTAAAACTGACACAGAAACTGCAAAAGAACGGAACTATTTGTTCCATTTTCATTGAAATACATAACCGAGCCAGCACATAAAGGTTTAAACGTATCCGTGATTCAAATTTCATTCAAACTAAACCCTGTCAGTCAAACTGCCATAGAAAGGATCACCGAAAGGTGCGCAATGCTTATGCAAATTTCCTGTACCGCCCGAACAAAAATCGCCTTTATTCCAATCATGATATAATCCATTATAGCGAAACGATACGTTCAATAAAAATATTATCTGTGCAAAATATTCTATCAAACGATTTTGATTTAATTTGCGTTGCAATAAGGATCGTATTTGCGTAACAATTAGATTTATTTGCGTCGTTTTTTGCGCGCGAGACTTTCTAATTTGCATCGCGCATTGTCAAGGGACGTTTTACTTTTAAATGGCCACAAAAGATTTTTTTAATAAACAACATTGCACGGCAAGAACATCTGCCGGCTAGCCCTAGTTGCAAAAATTTGAATATTGCAGTCGCCTCAATAGTTAATAATACTTAATAATAGTAACAACAATAATCACTATCGGAATAATAATGAGCTTTAAGTATTGATTTTATAGATTTTACAATAATAAGTAGGTAGATAGGAGTTTTATATTATTAGCATAATGTTGTTGCTACCATCTGCTACGAATAATGAACCTAACATAACTTTATTGTAATAGTAATATAATGTTACACAGTAACACTAGTTAATCTACTATAAAAATCTTTTCAAAATTCTAATGTAGCTGAAAACTATCAACAATTAAATATATTAATAGATATTACTACCAATTACTACATTAAACAAATTTTATTAGGAATTAAAATTCAAAAACTATTCCATCGTTCACAAATCCACGCATTTGACAAAAAATATTTACTTTATTATAGAGTTCTTATCTGAAATAAATTTTAGGTTTTTGCAAAAATTTCAGTCAAGTATTAATATTACTCACCTACATTTATGTGGTTGCTGCTTCTACCTTGGTTGCCAAAATAAGAAAACCGTTTGATAATATTTTGCAAAACAGCGTGAAGACGCGAATCGGAACAATAGACAATAGTTTATTCGCGTTATATCACGCTTCAATTACAGCCAGACCAGAAAGACTAGAATTTCCAGTTTCAAATTCAAAATTCGAACACGCGCCATATTGTAATTCGCAATTTTTTTAAATGATTTAAATCAAGGGGAAAATTTTGTTGTGCCACTGGTTTGTACTGTTATTAACAGCAGTAGAGAATAGTTAATAATTGTGTTATTTGTTATTTATTACGCGAATAATATGAGATTGTTTGTTGTGATTTATTGCTTTGGCGGTTTTTTATTTATTATAATATTATGTCGTTGAGGTAGGTAATAGGTGGGTGTACACTGTACAGCTATGCTCTATATGTAAAGCTAAATAACCTAGTAAGTGGTCAAAGTAGAGCCAAGTTATTATTATTCCTCATCTCAACCTACTAATATTATGAATGTGAAAGTTTGTGAGGATGGATGGATGGATGTTACTCTTTCACGCAAAAACTACTGAACGCATGTTGATGAAATTTGGTCTGGTAGTAGCTTGAGCTCTGGATTAATACATAGGCTACTTTTACCGTGGGTGGGTTACAGTATTTATGCGGGCGGAGCCGCGGGCAACAGATAAAAATTAATCATAAGTAAGTACTATCTATACTAATATAATAATGAGGAAGGATTTGTTTGTTTGTATGTTTTTTTACATTGAATGACCTCCAAAACTACTGGACCGATATTGGCGAAATATGGCACAAAAATAGACTAGACCACGAGAAAGGACATACATAATATATGATATTTTTATGGTGGAAAATGTACGGTTTCCGCGAGATTTCCTTTTACGCGCACTAAGTTGTGGGCAACATCTAGTATTTAATAATAATGTTCTTGTCTTGTTCCAGCTCTAAATCTCAGAAAATTTTGGTGATCTAACTGCAGTTTTATTAAGTTGCCAATGGATCTAAAAAGGCCACTTTAGGTGTTACATATAATGTTTCATAAGTCCAAGTTTTCCATACAAAAATCGTGAAATTGTAAAATGGCTACCTACATGATTCATCTGATTTCATCAAATTAGAAAACATCAATTTTGACACTTTTCAATAGAAATGCGTAAAATAGCGCACATAATATGAGTTGAAAAAAATATATTAATCATAATATGAAACACCTAAAGTGACCTTTTTAGGCCCCTGGCACAGATACCTTCACAGATTTGGCGATGGAGATTGGAATACCAAAGCAAAGTAACCTAATCGGACAGAATGAAAAGGATTAACATGAACTGGTTACTTCCTTAATATATACTTATAATATTTATGTACTTTATAGATGTTTGAGCGTTTGTCGTGAGCGCCTGTGTGAACCATGACATATACCTATATTATAATTTGTAGACGAGGCATGTTGAGGCAAAAAGTGTATCCAGTTAAATGGTGCCACTTTTGAGATTTTTGGGGCCATTTTGACATTTGAAGTATGGTGACAGCAAGATGGCTGAGATTTAAAGTGGTGGTAAAAAAAATGGTGAAAACCAAGATGGCGTAACTTTTTCTTATATGAGATTTTTTCTGTCAAATGGTAGGTACGTCATTGGCTATCTTGCGTTTTGAAATCTTTGGTTTGAACTACATTTTGATGAAAGGACATACTTAAGGTGTAAATAATAAGCTCAGACCAAACAAAAAATTGAAGACAGAGTTCAAATAAAAACTGAGGCCTGTTTTTTATTTATTTATGTAGTGCGCGTGTAGATACGCACTAAATACATAAAAACACACAATCCGCAACAACTCGCCTTACCAGGTAAGGCGTAATTTCGTTACATGTGAGTGTGATACAGTGTAGATAATAACACGGCGAGGCGTAGTTTAGATCGACTGTCACTTTTTTCATAATATGGTGAATGGTCTGAGGGTGTAACTTGATTTACGCAATTATACTCTTAATATTAAACTATATACTCGGATACACAATTATTAGCAATAGTGTGAGCGGTGACGGGAGGGACTAATAATATTTTGCAGATACGAGGCGTCCTATATTTGTAATTTAACATTTTATAGGTGGAGAGAAATAAATGTTAAGTAGATACTTCTAGGTTAGTTACCTACCTACAATACCTACATATAGTACGTTACATTTTTTTCACGCAATACCTAAATAATAAAGATTTACAATATTGCAATTAATAGACATGTCTTTGGATTTAATGAGGAGCGATATTACGATCAAATACTATCCACGACGGGAATCGGTACATGTGAAAATATGCGTGTATTCAATAACGCAAAATAGGCCATAAATTCCCTTTATGGCGGATGGCCTCTGACAGAGGACGCGCAATTTGGCGCCAAAATCCAGCGTCAGACCGCGCCTCACACGAGGCCCCGCGCGGCCCTCGTGCCCCGCCCCACACACGGGGGCCAATCGCGAGGCCCCCACCCCGCCACACGCATATTGATCTGCGGACACGGGAACGCCGTACATTTCGACATATCACACACTAAACACTGACAAACAATAATATCACAAGGACACGCGAATATTGACCTTACTACGTGGAGTTAAAGATCAAATTCGCATTGCGGAATCGTGTCACATACTCTACGTCGAATCACGCTGAAATATAATTTATTGCGGCGTGTTGACACTCGAAATTAGCTCGTACTGTTACTACATAAGAATCATATTGGGTAGTACGTGTAATTGTCCATTTATTAATAAGATTCACCGGTTACTAAATTATTTAGAGCCAAATAAAGTAAAGAAAACTAGATTAAAAATGAACTACCTACATTAGTATTCAAAAAAATTCCTAGTGCTTAAGAGGCAACTCTTTCATTTCATTAGAAATATTTAATTATAATTTCATTTTTGAAATTTAAAGGTGGATATAAAAAGATAAAATATTATGAAAGGCAAGTATGACCTATGATTTATATTAATTTATGACTGTATTATAAAATATGATATAATAAAATTGTTTCAAAAATTTGGTTGCTACGCCATCTAGCAGCAGTTGACTAAAATAATTTTACGAACTGTTTATAATATTTGTTTAACTATTCGATACGAGATGGCGGTGCAATATTTCTTCAACAAAATCTCACTAAGTATAGATTTATACTTCGTGCAAAATCGTAAAAGATCGCTGAGGTACTATAAAAATACAATAAAGTCTGGCTGAAAGAGTAGTAAATAATAGGGTCGCCACCATCGTTCGAATGGCCACCCTATTTCCGTATATATATTGTTTATTCCGTATATATATTTATTGATGAAATTTGGTATGGTAACTAGTAGTGTAGGCTCTGGACTAAAACATAAGCTACATTTTATTCCGAAAAAGTACAGTGTTCCCGTGGGATACTGTATTTACGCGGGTGGAGCCACGAACAAAAGCTAGTATTATAATAAGCATTCATTGCTCAAATTTTCAGGATTTGTATTAAAACAGATATAATTATAAAAACAAAATGTTTATTTGCTAAGAGGGATACAATGGTGTTTTTATTTAAGGGCTAGGCAGAGCCTGCCATGCGGGAACTTAAATATTAAATATATATAAATAAATAAAATCATATATTTAATATTATTATCTATAGATATTCTGCTCCTTTTGCAAATTTATGTGGCCTTTCTATCAACTTCGACTGGCATTTCATGTACTTGAACCCCAACACTCAAAACACTTGCCGCAATTGTTCGTTGCTTCCATCATAACACAAATCTTCTCATAATATAAGGAAGTAAGTTCCTTAAAGTTGGTGCCTGAAAATGATGTAGGTATTAGAATATATTATAACAATATTTTGCTAGTTAAAAATTAACAATAAAAAAATGTTACCTGTTTCCTTACAAAAAAAAATTTGTTGGATAGCACACAATCTGTTTTTGGGTCGACTTTTCTATGCTTTCCAGGAGTACAAAATGTGCCATTCTTTCTTTTTCTAAACTCTATTCACGGTAGTTTCAGATTTTCCTGAATTAAAAATAAACCACAATTAGGTACTTTTATATTAATAATGCAAATGTAAAAATTATACTTTATTTGAAATAGGACTTAATTATTAAGTTATGACTTATGACCTACAGGCATATTATTGTACTGTACAATAATATGCGGTATGTCAAGGTAAGTCAAGTATCAATTAATTTAAGCGCTCTATACGCTTCACGCCTTGTCATTGACATTATTTTGTAAACTTATCATGCAAAATTATTTTTCTCATTAAACCAATTATTACGCTTAGCATCGACTTAAAACAGCTTTGGATGTATCAATTATTTATCATTCGATTTAACAAAATAAACTCACAACTATCTGTTTTTTCAGCGGTTCTAATAAATACATCGATAAGATCCGAAAGTGTAGTTTTGGCCATTGCACAAAACATCGTCTGTACACTCTATATATCGTATAAAATGGGGTGAATAGAAACAATTTCAGATTTGAAATCAAAATTTTAGTATGTTTTTACTACATTCGGCACTACTTTACCGAATGAGTTAAATTGAAATTAATTATTTGTTAACAAGGAAACTCTTAAATAACTTTAAATTTTTTCAATATAGGTATTATAAAATATACTCGTTTTCTATTTACCCGTAATATGGGGGAATAGAATTGGGGTGATCAGGAAAAAATGCTAGGGTTGTCAAATTTATTTTTACAGGCACCTTCACTGAAGGCATTGTAAGATAATAAATCAGATATAACTACATTTATTTATGACGACCTGTGTGGCTCAGTGGTTGAGCGTGTTGGTGGTCAAGCCGGGAGTTGCGGGTTTGAATCCCACCGAAGGAACAAAAAGTTTTTGTGTTCCTGGGTCATGGATGTGTATTAAATATGTGTATGATATAGTAAAATCTTAAATATGTGTATAATATAAAAGTATTAAATATATTTCCGTTGTCTGGTACCCGTAACACAAGTTATTCGTGAACTTTCCACGGGACGAGATTGACGTGGTGTAAGTAGCAACCCTAACTATTAAAATTCTGATCACCCCAGACGTGTTTCTATTTACCTCTTACGTGTCTCTATTCAGGCTTTTGGTGCTTCTATTCACCCCATACTTCAATTCTATTCACCCCTTTCGCATCTTCTTTTCACCCCCAAACTATTCTAGTTTCCGCGTAATATAACTTTTATGCCTTTTAGAGTATAGACATACTTTTTTTAGCTTAGCTGTGTATTCAAAATAACAGATAAATGGTTTTTCTTCCACCAACTTCGTATATAAACCAATATATTTTACTCTTAGATAAACAATACTATGAAAAGCTGTAGGTACACACTTCGAAATCGCAACCGTCAACTGGTGACAAAGAGAATGTAACTACGTACCTAACTAATAACTGGTGATTTTGAAATACTTTTTTAGGCAATATAAAGACAATTTCACTGCAAATACGGAGTTGTCCTAATAAAATAGATGTTACCTTATATAAAAAATCAAAAGCTAATTTCATACTGTAGCTGAATAATAAGAGATTAAAGAATGCCAACCTTCGATATTATTATTATTGTTAAATTACATTAAAATACCTGCTAGCTCAGATTAATATTATTACTATATCCTTCATCTCTACCTACTAGCACAGAGTTCCATCTAAATTAATAATAAAATTAGATAAAAGAAAGTGCAATGAATGCTCTATAATTTTTATCTACATAAAAGTCTTTTAATGATTAGAATCTAAAATGATTATTTTTATTATTAAAATATTATGGGCGCGATCGGATATAAATATAATACTATGTAGGTATTAGCAAAATGAAGAAGAAGGGAATTAGAAATGTACAGTTAACTAATGGACCCAAATTTTAGTTAAACAAAAAAAGTGAACTATACATGTTAAACACAAAAATTGCAAACTTTTAAAAATCTAAACCATTATTGTTTCAACTTCCTTGTATATTTAATTCCTTGTATATTTTAGTTACTTCCACAGTATAATGTCCTATGGCATTCTACTGTGGGGAAATGCTGCCGATATAAATACTATATTTGTGCTGCAGAAGCGAGCTGTTTGGGCAATCTACAAGCTGGCCCCCAACACGTCATTAAGAGAGAAGTTTAAAGAAACTGGAATCCTAACTGTAGCTTCTCAGTATGTTCTATCAAATGTATTATATGTTAAAAAAAATGTAAAATTTAAGTTCAAAATTTTTCAATCAATAAATTTTAAAAAATAGTTAAAGAACGTTTGTGTGATAAAGCCTATTATAAAGTTAATGATTTTATGAATGATAGCACACCTTGGGAATGAGGTGACCCTCTGCAAGGCTACTTCCAAATTACATATATTATTGTACTCTTGTTATGTAGTTTTAGTCATAACATTGTTATATAATATGCCTTTTTTATATTTTTAAAAGAACAATTTTCCATCTTTTTGATAAAAGATGGCGCGAGTTTCTTACGCCGGTTCTTCTCGCCGGGCTAGTTCCCGAACCGGTGGTAGGCATCATGAAGATCGACGTTCAGAAAGTGTATAAAAATACCTATTTTGAATAAAAAAAATTGACTTTGACTTGAACACACAAAAAAAATCATCAAAATCGGTCCAGCCATTTAAAAGGAATTCAATTTCAAGATTTATATTACAGTAATACTGTATATATATATAATAATAATTATAAATACTTTCCAGTTAACTGAAAAAAGGAAAAATTAAAGTCATTTTAACTATAAATGATTATTTATTAATAGTTAATAATTTATGTACCTACTTTAGTCATTAATTTATAAAATTGCAAAAATTTAAACTTAGTTACTAGAGCTACCTATTATTATTTTTAATACTTGTAATATGCCCTGGGTAAAATAAGATACAGATGCAACCCCAGTAATCCTTTGTATCTATGATACAATATAAACATTCTGTTAATCACTTTCTCCACAATAATAATAGCTCCCCACGCCAATTTCGGTGACGGTGGGCAGTTTCATTGAAACCGAGCCAGCTACTCAGTTGTTTTTATAGTGCCCGGGTGTGTGCGCAGTATACAAGAGCACTCTCTCTTCCCTTACTCTTAAAGCCCAGTGGCACGGACACAACTGGCATGATCTCAGGCACAGGACCGACCTTTTACATGCCCATTCGATGCATAGATCATCTTTCTTCTCAGACAATCAGGTGATCAGCCTGCATTGTCCTAACCAAACTTAGAAACAACATTTTATGTTGTTCCAATGCGGGAATCGAACCCACAATTCCCAAGTCGAGAACCAAGCTGGACCACGGAGGCCACAATAAGTATTAAGACACCATTACAATCACAGATCACAAAACAGTCCTGCGGGAGAGCAATCAGCTCACAATCCTGAATAATATCACAAGTCTGTCCACAGTTTGGTGATATATACGTCTGAAAACAACTATAGTGGGTTTCGGCCTGACATAGAGCATACCACCCGCTCAGCTGGAGATCTGCCATTGGGTCTGCCACTTTTCCTACACTGCTATCGCCATCTTTCTCAAATAAATTTTCATAAATAACTTTGGTTAATAAGTGTAGTGAATATAAGTAGCAATGTGATAGTTTAGTATTGACCTTTGATATTTAATAAAATATGGAGCTCGATCCTCTATAAAGAGCACATTACATTATCTTAGTTTTTTCATTCTATTTCAAGTATATTAATATAATGTAACTGTCAGCCTGAAACACCCACATAGTCCTAAAATGTACTAGAAGTAGCCCTGTGGTCGAAACTCACTCATTATAATTAATATAATTTTTAAGTTTGAACTTATATGGGTTCTTTTGCCTCTTAAAAAATATATAAATATTATGACAGACAAACATCAATGAGTAACGAAATTGTATCTATCAAAAGCATGGTAGTGTGTGTTAATAATCAGAGGTAATATGACATATTGTTGTAAAAATATTAGCCTTCTGCTCCTCCTTCTCTTAAAACTATTCTGAATGTTTTTGTTTCATGTAATTAGATTTTTATAATAATTAGTGACTACCTGCTACAGTAAATTGTTAAACATCCCAAAAAGTTGTGCATGACCTTACAATTAAGGCTTAAAGCAAGGGTTATGACTAAACTTTTGAAGGATTATTTCTTGGTTCACTTAAAACCAAAGGTATGTCATGGCCAGCATTTTTCGGCACCCAACCAGTAGATTCTTCTTCTATCTGCTTCTTTTCTTCTTGGACTCTTTCATATTCGTCAATTTCAATTTGATACTTTGGTGTTGTGATACCAAAAAAGTTTGCTAACCCCTCGCCTGCGTAGTCGACAGCGTTCAACATTTTCGAGCTTGATTTCCAAGCATAATATGAAATCCAAGGCATCCAGCCTAATGATCGCTGTAAGTAAAAAACATGATAATAATAATATTATGTGCGTGCATACAACAATACCATTTTGCGTAAGAAATGGGTTATAACTATTGATTGAGGAAAATAAAGACCACATCACATAAATGTGGCCCATTTAATAACATATAAATTACTCACTGTATTTACGTTGTCATCGTTGTTAGAGACAGTATTTACATCGTTTTCATGTTCAATTTCTTCGCCCACTCCGTCGCTAAAATGAATTATTTTTGTGGGTCGATTAATAGTTACTTGAACTTCTTTACTCTCCTCCATTTTGACAATAATTCAGACTGATTCAGACCTAATAAAATAATGGAAAACAAAACTCAAAATAAAACCAGTACTAGTACATACTATCTATGAATAAAACTTTGTGGGAGCAAAAACCATAGACTATCCAAAAACAATCAGAAAGTCGAGACCATAGATAATGAGTACCTAGTACCATAGAGTATATATTTACATAATTATTTTTTATTTATATATCGCATTGGCTTATAACCATTTGCCAGTGTCAAATTAAATATTCGATAACGTGTACAAGTATGGGCAAGTAGTACAACTTCAAAAAACGTGCTATTTTGTGTTTCCTCCAAAACTGGCTAAGAACTTTCAGTAAAGGTACTACCACTTTACTGAATCGACTGACTTGACTCATTGACTGCACTGACTATTTATTTGGACTGTGGCTAGACTTTAGACTTGACCATTTAGGAATACAGTGTTGAAAATTTAAACGAAAATTCTATTTCCCGCATTTTTAACTTGACACTGGCAAATGTCTTTATGCCGAAACCATATATTAAAAATAAAAAAAGTCTATCATCTATGGTCAACACTCAACAATGAAATATTGCGGGAATACAATTACAAAATATGATAAATTTGAATTTTATTTCAGAATTTGATACAAGTACATAGGTAAAATTTTATGTTTATGCAATACTTAATTATGATTATTATTTGAAACATTGGTTTGCGGTCCACAATAGTTAAGTTTCGTACGAAATAAGTTTTTAAGATATGGAAGGTTTTTGTAGGGCCTGTTTGGTAAAATTTGATGATTCTTCACTTATTCAATATAGTGAGAAAAATAGAAGGTTGTTCATTTATGCTACAGGAGTACAGGTAAAAAAATTATACATTTATGTTATTTCTTATAACGCCTTACACTAAAGGATTAACTAACTGTAAAAAGGCTTTCAAATTTAATGAAAAACCCTCAGAATGGGGACAAAATATCAGGTAGCAAAGACTGTTAAAGTAGGAGCAGTGACCCAAATGCAGTGCTAACTGCACCAAATTATCAGCACTCTGAATAAATTGTAGAATAATAAGCTTTTCACTAACAAATTATGTTCCCACTTGCCATATATACCTATTACTGTATGATAGTAAAATAAATTAATTTAATTTTTTACATACTTACTAATTTATACTACAATACTGCCATACTGCATGATATCTTGTAAAATAAAAATAAGCATTCAATGCTCTATAGTGAAAAACATCAATATCTTCTTTAAAATCATAATAAAATAAACCCTGAGAAAGTCTTCCCTACCTCAGGTTTTCTAGAAAACTATTTTTACAAAACTTCAAGTTTCTCAAAACTTTCATTGAGATACCGCTTTTGTCCTTATGATGGCAGATTAATATATTCAAAAATTTGTCTGATCCTTTAGGTAGTATTTAATATTGTAATTATAATACTGCATTATATGTTATAGGTGAAAAGAAATGACAATATAGCATTTCAAATTTGTAAAGAATGTTACAGCTGCATGAAAATTGCATGTACTTTTAAGAAGAACAGTAGAAATTCCGATAAAAAGTTAAAAAGCTATTTCGCAATTAAAGAAGATGGGGAGTCCGTTGATTTGTGCAGCTTTTTAAAAAGTAATGGTGACACATTAAAGTTTAGGTATGTTGTTTTTTGCAACAGATTTGTTTTAAAAAAATATGTTATTTATTTTATGTATACCTAGTTATTATTATATTAAATGTATGAATGCAGAATAATAAAAATAAGTGAAATTGAAATACATGAAATACTTAAAAAAAAGTTGTAAATAATAAAATAGTGAATTTAAGAAAATTTCTGTTTAATTGTAGGCTCCCATTGATGATTGGTAGCAGCACACCAGCAAACACAAGAAAGGATGATGATAATGGTAAAATTATTTAATTATTAAATATCTTAAGAATTAATGTTGCATTGTTTTTCTGAATAAAAAAAAAATAGTAAAATAAGTATGTTTCAGATTTAATTAGTAAAATGAGTATGTTTCAGATTTAAGTCACTGGACTTCCTTCTGCTTAGACCATATCACCAATCTGATGATAAGTAATTTAGTAATTCTCTTTATTTCATTTTATCATTTATTTTACTATTATTTTTGAATTTTCTTTTCAGAATCAACATGTACAAGTATACAGAACTTTATGACGGATATTTTACCACCTGATGAAATACCAGACAATGAGGCGAAAATAATCCTAGAGGTTATTGAAGAAGAAGTGGACATATTAGAGGACTCTTTGGACTCTCACTGGTTGCAGGAGGATCCATCAATAGATACTGATTCTATACAATTTAATTTTAGGTATGCCTAAAAAATTTCAAGTTTTCGCTAAATAGGAATATAGAATTAGCATTTGAATTATTAAAACGAAAATCTTAGCTGCTTGAAGCTGGCATATTAAAATATGTCAGCTGTTTTGTTAAATAACAACTAAATCGATGTTTTTTCATCAAATACGTGAAGTATGCTTTGAAGAATTAATTTTCCTAATGAATTGTAAAGTTACTTAATTAAGTAATTATTCAGTTTCAGCCCATTTGATACGCCTCGTTTAGCAAATTCAGACCATTGTTATACACCAAGAAAAGACATTGATAATGTTCAAAAAAATCAAAACAAATATACCAACTTTCAAAGTGTAGAAAAGTTTTTAGATAATCACTATGGGGTCAAAGATACTTCGTTGCAGAAGTTACTAGAATCAAGTCTTAGCCCTCTGAAAGATTTTAATAGTCCTGACAAGTTGAAAGAGCTTGATAATTTTGGTGAAAAAATTTTAAACAAAGTTAGCGCTTTTGGTAATAAAACATTAGAAGATATTGATGCATTTGATAAACAAGTCAATAAAGAAATTAGTGATAAAGACTCTATAGATAAGAATTTAGAGAATGCATTAAGAAAAGATACTGAAAGTTATCCTCTGGATTTAATTCTTACCCCTACAGGTATTTTTTTCTTATATTACAAATTATATTTTTTCTGTAATAAACTCTAGGGTTCAGTGGGTATAGTATTCTAAAATAATAATTATATTGCTAAAGTAGTCTACAATCTGACTATATTATCTAAGGGTCAGTTCACACCGCGACGATATGGAAAATGACGCGGCGCTGCATTTTTATGGCGAGGTGTATCGTTTCGTTTCGGTATGAATTGACCCTAAGTTTGTATGGTCGAAGACAGATCTGGTGTACCACTTTTGAACCTTATTGCTAAAAATAAGGTCGAAAAGTGGTAAACTGGATCTGTTTTCGACCGTACATCATCACAAGAACTATGTATTTTTCAAGAGCAATCTTTTAGAAACAAACATATTATTACTAAATTTTTAATAATTCCTAAGTAGTCACCCTTAATCTATGAAATAGATTGAAATTTCAGTTAGAGACGACTTTTCTGCACCACCAACGCCTTTTATATCAGACATATTATTTGGGAATAAAATTGATGATGAAGACACACCTGATAATCAACAAAAACTAAGCAATGATATCATAGACGAATTCCTAAATAATGATATTAAAGTAGATATAGAAGATTATAAGAATAGCATAAAAGATTATATTATCTCTTATGGTACAGAAAATAAAAATATAATTGAAGCAAAAGATACTACTATAGAAAATATAAAAGAACTGCAAGTAAATATACCAATAGAAGAAGAAAAAATCGTAATTGAAGCAGTCAGATCAGGCAAAAAATGTATAAAAGTAGCTAAAGATATAATAGAAAAACATAAAGAAAATAAAAAGTGTGACATACAAAACTTTAACATTACCAACTTCTATTGCAATATGTGTAATAAGCAGTTTGAACATTTGAAAGGTTTGAAGATACACAGTAAAAAATATCATGATACCAAAATATCTACTGCACCACGAAAAAAGCCAACACATAAGGGAATGATATGCGATTACTGTGGAAAACATTTTACCAGTCCACGATCTTTAATTAAACATTTACAGAGACATACCGTAAGTATTTTATGTTGTTTTGAAATCTGTCCGTCTGTCTATCATCAGCCTGTACCTCATGAACCCTGAATTAGCTAGAGAGTTGAAATTTTCGTAGGTGTATTCCGGTTGGCGATCTAACAAGAAATACTAAAAACAGAGTAAAATAAATATTTAAGAGAGGGTCACATACAACAAACGGAACTCTTCGTGGGCGAGTCCGAACAGCACTTGGTCGGTTTTTATTTTTAACAATTTTGCAACAATACAGATTATTATTAATACAACATTATCATAGTGGCAGAAGTAATTTTTTTTATCTCTTAAAATATAATTTTAAATTATTCTAATCTGCCTGCCGAAGTACCTAATAAGTAGCTAAATGAAGTTTTTTTAATTATAATAATAAACAAAAAAATACTAATATAATCTAATATAATCACAAAATACCAAAGACCTGAACGTACATGGCACTCGGACGTAGTTTTACCGGAAACACGAACGGTTTTCGCGTCGCGGCTACATCCTTATGTACACGTTTACGTTAGCTGGTCTGTAGCAAGAGATCGAAAGATCACAATGAAGCAGTCTCAAAAAAATACCACACCTTCTGAGACGAAAAGCTGGCTTAAATCAAAAAGTTACGCAGATATTGAACGACTTATGGATGATAGTAAACACTAAGAGAAGAAAACAAAATCATAAAATATAATAAATCAATACACACACACACACATTCACACACATACGCACGCACACGACAAAACAGTCAAAATATCATGTAAAATTCCATTATCCCCCAAACATCTATCCCCCTTAACGAATTTGAATTGATGTACTTACCAAATGCAATGAATCGCTTCAATATTGTAATCTAATCCTATCAAAAATTTATGTTAATCTTATTTGGTTCATCTTAGTCTTAAATTTTATTTTATTATTTGCTCTGACTTGCTGTTGAACGCAGCGCAAAAGTGAATTTCCCAAATATTGTAACCTATTTTTATTTCTAATATTTTATTTGGTTTCACTTAATCTTAAATCTAATTTATATTTGAACAAATCTATTGTTTACTTTGACGAATTTTATTGACATTTCATAATGGTATTATTTGTTCTGACCTGACTATAAATTCAAGCGGGATAGTTAATTGCATAACTAAATTAACTAGCCGTAGCTGATATTGTATTGTTTTATTAATTTGTTTCCGTACTGATTTATTAATCTAAGTATTTCCTGTGACACGCAAGCGCGCCAATTTCCAACCACAAGTAAAACTGATAGATAAGTAAAACCCAGACCTCCAAGATACAGGCTATGCCTAGTTTGGGGTCCCCTGCTATAAATTGTAATTAAATAACATTACTCGATGAGGCCTCATGTACGCTTTAATGGTTTATGTAACATTGCACGCGACACTAAAATTATTATTATTGTAAACTGTTTATTAATGTAATGGCTTGGTAAAGAAAATAAATAAATAAATCTAAAACACAGCTGGAACACACCAGCACCACCACACCACAAGCAATTATATTTTATATAAGGTTCGGTAAAATCAATTACGGATATTTTGGGCATAATCGATCTACTGCTTATGTATAGACGTTTAGGCAGAAAAAAAAATGTCATACTCGAAAAATAAATCTTTCTTTATATTTTGCGAGTTTGCCTTGAGTGGATATTCTCCCATACATGAGATGTTTTTTTTTGCTTTGAGTACCTACGACAATAATTTTTTGCCTAAATGTCTTTTATAATAAGCAGTATGTAGATCATCTGGTATAGATATAATGTGCTTAGATCTCAATTTTAGCATCATAAAATAATAATAATTTTATATTTTAGGGGTTCCTCCCCATACATGTGAAGTGGAGATGAAAAATATTTTTTCATCCTACCCCATCGTGTGGGGTATCGTTGAATAGGTATTTTAAAATAAAGGCAAGGAAAAAATGATGTATGAAACATAATTTTTTACAAAGTTCAACCATTTATGAGTAATCTGCCTCCAAAGTTGTTTATAAGTTGCCCCCCCTCCGCGCATTTCTAAACTATAAGACTTAAAAACTTGCAATTTCCCATGCTGATAGAACATGCTAAAAAACTCGTAAGGAAGATTATTTTGAACGAAATCGGACAGTAACTTTTGAAGTAATTTGAAAAAAAAAACCTTTTACGCGGTTATAGTTACGATACCCTCCTTAGACATGTCCTGATATGCTCTTGGTTAGGTTATTTATTTAAGACTATCGACAGAAGCGACACATCATCAGGTATCTTTTATGACACCCTTTTTTGTAACATTTTTAACAGTCTCCTATTTGAAATTAAATGACAAAAATTGTTTAAAATGATTATTTTAGTCTCTGATATTATCAAACTCTGCCAGACGTTAACATCATACAAAAACTACTGCCACCAGCTCCCTAGCTACTTACTACTCTTATCTTACATAAAAATATAGTAAAACTAATTTTCTTTTATATATTGACTATACTCTTGAGACAACTTTGTAGCTGCCGAGCAGTGTGCACCAAAATTACTTTGTAAAATATGAAAATGACGATTTGCCTCATATCTATACAAATAAATAAAATTGAAGTGTCTGTTTCTAATTTAATTAAAGTTTTTTACTGTCCATCTGTCTGTTTGATCCGGCTAATCACTGGCAAATAGCTGATGTAATAAGGTCTAACATAGCCTACTTTATCTTTACGGTTCCGTTTCAAAAAATAGGGTTCCGCTTCCGTTAGTTCTATGCAAACGAAGTTGCGGGCACCAGCTTGTTATTATTATGACTAATATGTAAACATATAGTGAATCTATTGCCTGTTTAAAATTGTTATACTTTCAGGAACCTACATTTTATAGGTGCGATTACTGCCCTCTAAATCGATTTACAAGTAAGCATTCTTTAGAAAAACACCTATCAACACACACTGGCATCAAAATACGAAAAGTTTTGAATTCGGTATGTACTAATGTTTATTTTTCAATGATTAGGAATATTACACAAAGCTGATCTTAGACGGCGCCACCAGAATATAACGTAAATAGTATTTATAGTTCGGTAAAATTCCAAAGTGTTTTGTCGTAAACTTTGACTTATTTTATTACCTGGTGTATAATATTATTTTCTCTTTTTTGATTCTGACAAAAAGTAACAAATCAAATAGCAATTTGCTATACCGTGGTGGCGCCAATAGCGAAATAGTTTTAGTCCTAATTTAATTAATATTATTTTATCTAAACCACCTGGTTATTATTCCTTGTAAATATAATAACTATATTACAACGGGAGACCGGCGTATACTTGGGCTATTATTAACAGAGAATGGAATATTCCAGAAGTTCGTATGCACGACCTGCGGCAAGAGTTTCGCGAGCTCGTCCAACTACCGCCAGCACGAGCGGCGCCACGCGCGCGTATACACGTGCCACTGTGAGCTGTGCGGCGCGGGCTTCGTGCGCGCCTCCGACCTTACGTGTCATATGAGGTAATGGAGGGTGGAATATTCCAGACATTCGTTTGCACGACCTGCGGCAAAAGTTTCGCGAGCTCTTCCAACTACCGCCAGCACGAGCGGCGCCACGCGCGCGTATACACGTGCCACTGTGAGCTGTGCGGCGCGGGCTTCGTGCGCGCCTCCGACCTTACGTGTCATATGAGGTAATGGAGGGTGGAATATTCCAGACATTCGTTTGCACGACCTACGGCAAAAGTTTCGCGAGCTCTTCTAACTACCGCCAGCACGAGCGGCGCCACGCGCGCGTATACACGTGCCACTGTGATCTGTGCGGCGCGGGCTTCGTGCGCGCCTCCGACCTTACGTGTCATATGAGGTAATGGAGGGTAGAATATTCAAGACATTCGTTTGCACGACCTGCGGCAAGAGTTTCGCGAGCTCGTCCAACTACCGCCAACACGAGCCTCCGTATTTTATATGATATGGGGAGGTATACCGTAGAGGACAAACAATTGGTCATTTTGCCCTATTAATATTATGATTATTTATTTTCAGACGCCATACGGGGGAGAAGCCATACCACTGTACCGTCTGCTTGAGACGATTCTCACGATCAGACGTCTTAAACAGGCATATCAAAACTCATACAGGTAAAATCAACACTTAACTATGAATTCATAAGCTTTAAAGCTTAAAATTAATGATACAAAGAGAGCAGATTTGTTTATATCCTGCTTCTGTTCATAATATTAGTTATAGTAAGCTACCTTCCGACCAAAAATAGATTTTCAGCTGAAAACAAACCTTCAGCCTCAGCCTCATTTTCGGCAGAAAACGAAAATGTTTTATTCATTAAAAGTTCAAGATATTAAATGACTTATTAATAAAAGAAATTTCCAGTATATTCTGTAGTTTTTTAAGCAATAAAATAAAATAAGATATACAATAAAACGCGATGATTATGGAATTATAGACAACCCATTTTTTGTATATTTCTTGATGTATTGATTGAGTATATTATAATACAATCTATATAATTCGTGCTACGATTATAACCATTAATATCAACTAAAATTTGTAAAAAAAAACTTTGTTAAACTAAACAAATTATTTTGTATAATCCTATCCTTCTAAATCTTAAATGAAGATAACAAAACACGTATTCTTTTAACTTTTAATACTGAATAGTAAATGAGACCTCTCTTATATATTAGGACTTTACCTATGAAATTGCCGTTTTGTATGAAAAAATTGAAACTAATTTTTTCATGTATTTTTTATTTGTATTAATCGAAGTAATCACCCATGCAATCAATGCATCTTTGCCAACGCAGTGGCAGTTTATTGATGCCCTTCTTAAAGAAATCAGCTGGACGGGAGGCAACAAATTTTTCAAAGGCATTTTGTACTGCCTCTCGGGTATTGAATTTTTTTCCCGCCAAGAAGTTATTCAAATTCTGGAAAAAGTAGTAGTCTCTAAGCGCAAGGTCTGGTGAGTAGGGCGGATAAAGGAGATCTTCCAACCCCAGTTCTTGCAACTTGGAGATCGTCTGCTGTGCAGTATGAGGTCGCGCGTGGTCGTGCAGGAGCAGCGGAGACGAGCGATTGACCAATGCTGGTTGGAAATGTGCCAGCTTCTCCATCATTGTGTTCATTCACAGTACACATCCGCAGTAATGCTCACCCCGTGTGGTAAGAAGCTGTGATGAATCACACCGGCGCTTGACCAGCAAACGGTGGTGAAGTGGTCAAAAAACGTCACTTTTCTAGGGGTAAGTTTTCGTTTAGGGCATTGTTTGTGCTGATGCTTGTGGTGATGGCAGGTGCTGAACCAGGATCCAACAGACTTGCCGAGCGCTTGCGTTTATCAAACAGAATCCATTTTTCATCGCAGGTAACAATGCGGTTCAAAATTCCTTCATTTGTGTGTCTGTTGAGCAGTGTAAGGCACGTCTCGACGCGTACTTCGCGCTGGCGATCATTGAGTTCGTGGGGCACCCATTTGTCAAGCTTTTTTACCTTGCCAATTTGACGCAAATGGACCAATATTGTTTGACGCTAACGTCGAAAGCTGCTGCTAATTCAGCCGTAGATTGTGTATCATCAGTTTCCACAATCGCCTTTAATTCGTCATTGTCGACCAAAGTCTTCGGACGACCGCGAGGTTCATTTTTCAGGTCGAAATTTCCAGAACGGAAGCGAGCAAACCGATAACACGTGGTGCGTTGGTTTGTAATGTTAGCTCCGTAAACGTCGTTGATGTTGCGTGCCGCTAGTGCCGCGTTGCTGCCACGACGGTACTCATATTCCATAATTACTCGAATTTTTAACGTATGCATGATGACGAAAAAGATTGAAATGCGATGAAAATGTAAAACTAATCAATAAACAAATGACTACTTTTGGAAAAAGAATTCCATGTTTTTAAAATAAAATTAATTTGAAATTAGAATTCTTAGCCAAACAAAAATTATTTTGATTTGAAATGGCCAGTACTGCAGAACGGCAATTTCATAGGTTAAAAAAATAATCAAACGTGACAAAAAATGCAATCATTTGTGAGCAAACAAATTACTAATTATTTTTATTCAATGTATTGTTGAATCATAGAATTATTGTTATAAAACTAATAATTCTATGATTAACCTTTTAAATCAACTTAACTTTGTAAAAAATCAACATGGCCATACAGATCCCTGATTGAAACCTTATAAAATTTCTTACGCTAATTTTTGTAAAGTTAAGTTATTATTAATAAAAAATATTCGGCCAAAGCTTCGGCTGGTTTATGGCCGAAAACGAAAATATTGCGGAATATTAATTTTTTGGACGAAAATGGCCAAAAACGAAAATTCGGTCGGTCACTATTATAGGCAAGTATTTAATTAAATATATTTTACCTTTCAGGTGAAAAGCCATATGAATGTGAAATCTGCCAGAAGAAATATGTGACGTCATTTAGTTATAAGACTCACGTTAAGCAATGTTTAAAGGAACAAGATCAAAAAATAATTATAGAGGAGGAAACGAAAGTCGAACAAGATTTTATTATAAATAATTTATTAATTGAAGAGATTAAATTACACATATAATCTAAAATAATTTTCATGTTTTATTCCCCGCTAGATGTTCTTTGTTACCGTATATCGTAATGTATTTACGTCCAAGTACCGTACGTTGCGCGGAAACCGTACATTTTATCATAATTCGTGTTTATTCAGTATAAATATTGAGTAGTTAAGCCGTTATTGCGTTACAGACAGAGTTACTTTTGCATTTATTTTATTATTATTTAGATTACGAGAACTTTGTTAATTGTAAATATGTATACAATTTATAAGTCAACTGAAGCAAAAATAAATTAAAACCACAGTTTTAAGTTTTACAGTTTATTAAATTATTATGTACAAAATCATTTTACACTATAAATATAACAATAACATTAGTGCCTCAGTGAAACTTCACAGACACTGCTAAAGGCTCGCTGTTCCCCATTTTTAGTAGAAGCCCATTCATACTTAAAACTGATTATTACAAAATCTTAATCTGTACTTCTTTTTACACATGTTTTTTTTACTTTTTGGTATTGGCATGAATGTATTCTGGTAAAACAAGTTTTCCAGACAAAAATGTGAAAAGCACAATCACCCAGTGATAATTTTTTGTCTAAATTCTTGTCAAAATGTGAAAAAAAAACCCTAAAATGTCAATTGTAAAGTAAATTAATCTCCTACCAACTTATTTAAATAAAATATACATCAATCTCGAAATGATTTAACCTAAACAAGGCTTTAACTTACGCTATTATAAGTTGAACTTATTACAGACCAAGATGAATTATAACATTACATTTTGTAAAACTTGGTTTTAAATGTCAACTGATAGTTGCTGGAGATATAATATAATAATACATAGTATAAAAAGATTGAAATTTTTTTATACTATATTTCAATCAATGAAGATTGAAATATAGTATAAAAAAATTGCACTCTTGCTCCTTTAAAATCAAAATTATATTTTATATAAAATACAATTGGATATTTGCCTACATGCATTTTTTTTTACATTAAGAAATTAAAGTATTTATTATTAAAGTATTACAACTTAATAAAAGTGAAAGTAATTAAGAGTTTATGTATAGTTTCGCAATTAGATGCATTTTATTCACAGAAAAGTTGGAATATTTTTTTACATTGTGTTAAAACCTACATAATTAGTTTACATCAAATACAAAAAAAAATACTACGGTAAGTATGAACATACACACGCGCAAACTTCGGAGATATCAGAAATTTTGTGCATATAGCCATAAGACTTTAAAAGTGCTTCAAACAATCCAGTTTCTTTAAAATTTTTGATTTTTAGTATTCTATTCCTTTGGTAAACTGTCTTACTTCTCAAAGAACTATTCATTTATGTAATAAAGAATTACAGGAAAATACCATATTATTACAGTCATTAGCCAAATCATTACATATTTTTTGATGTAAAATAGACCAAAATTAATTACAAATAAAATTACAATATTTATGTATTAATAATTAAATGTGAAATTAAATAAACTTATGGCTCCGATTTCTGTTTTTGTACGTGATTTGATTTTAGTCAACACATAATATACATTGTGATGAAGCCATGACTAAAATTGCATTCATTTAAAAAAAAAAATTTTTTCAATTAATTTTAATTTATAACTATTATACATTATATTACTTTTTATAACAAATCAAATCAACAGGTCTAGTCTTATGTCAATAACATTAAAAAAACTGTATAAAAGAAATGAATACTTTGATCTACGTTTATACCAGTCTAACTGTTACCTTATTTGTATTATCTACACTTGGTATATAACTTTTTCAACAAGTTGATAACCCTTAACGGCGATACAAACAGTTCAGCGCTACTCATGCCGCTATTCTCTATTCACTACAAAACTGTCAGCACCTCACAATTTCTAAATAATTGTCCGAACATACTAATTGAGTTCCACTAAGATTTTTCTAATTTTGGCCTGGTAATGTGCAACGAGATACACTTTTCAGTAAGTCGCATGTGCATTGCCGAATTCTCTTTGCGGAGTTCAGTAAGTTCGTGATTTAACCGCATAATCTCCAATACAAGTTTATCATTATCAACCTCTAATTTTTCCAACCTGCAAGAAAAATAATATATAAATGACAGTGCAATTTTACCTAAGCTGTTGTTATTTTAGTATTATTTTCTATTTTAATAATTTATTTCTTGGTTCTTTTTAGTAATATCTTGATAGTGGTGAATCACTTTCATTACTGACGATACATAAATACAATGGACTGAGATTCCAGACCCCTGACTAGCCTATATTTTTACTGATAAAATGTATATATTATATCATAATTTTCGTTCTTATCCGTTATCTCCAAAAATATTCTCCTCAGTGCTTGAGAGCATGTTCAGAAAACTGAACTGAATGCCTTAATCATCTAAGATTTCCAGATGAACTAGTCTCTTTGAAGAAGATATCAAAGAAACTAGAAGCTATGATCAAAAATCTAACAAGCAAACAGCAAAGCAAAAAAGTAGGACTAGAAATCAATAAAGAAAAAAAAAAGTGATAACCAAAAAAAAAGAAATAGACAGAAGATAATAAACTGGAATATGTCAGCGAATATGTCTATTTAGGACAAATCATTTCCACATCAAATCAAATGGCCAAAGAAGTAGAAAAACGAATAGCTCTAGGCTGGAAGAACTGGTCTTTAAAGGAAATTATGAAGAGTAATTTCCTTTAAGGACCAGTTTGCTCGATTGAAGTTGACTTGATATAAGGAATAGACTCAGCATGCTCATCAAAAGAAAAACCTTTGACACATGTATTTTACCATGCATAAGTTACGGCTGTGAGACCTGGGCCCTAACAAAACAGCTCAGACAAAAACTATCCACATGCCAAAGTGCTATGGAAATAAGCATGTTTGCAGTCAAGAAACACGATATAATTAGAAAGATCAACCTGAGAGCTAAGACCAAGATAACAGATATATCCTTTGCCATGTAGACAGACAGAAATGGAGATGGACTGGCCATATGCTCAGAAGCAACACAAATAGATGGAGCAAGCAGGTTACCCCTTGGTATCTGAGGGATGGCCACAAGCAGAGGGCGTCAAACCCGCGGATGGGAGGATGATCTGACACTTACAGCTGGACCTTATAGGACCAGCTAGCAGCTACGATTGGTACCTTACTGGATGTGAGTGGCCACAGACCACTCACAATGGAAAGAATTGGAGGAGGCCTATGCCAAAAGGCACACCAAACTGAGGGACATATAATATCATCCATTTTGGTAGTATTAGTGTGTACAATGTACCTATACATACCTGCTAGTTTGTGCGGTTGCCCAATTTTCAGGTACAGGGCACCAAACAAGCTTGGTCTCCCAACTATTAACATAATCTTAGAAAAACTTACTTCTTTTGTCTGTCAGTGAGCTCTGTAATGTAATCACATGCTTTGGCCAGAATTCCACCTTTGCTGGTAGAGTCTGGAACTCCAGAATTCGGGACCAGTGCAGCCAGTTTTGTAATCCAACTATTTATTTTGTCCCGTCTCCGTCTCTCGACTTCATTGTGTGTAGCTCTTCTTTTATCATCCCTCTGTAAGTTTATGTTAATGATTATTATCACGATTTATTCAAAATGTAAAGACAGATTGAAATTTTCCATTTCACACCATCAATATCGATAAAACTTTGTAAAGATACAACAAACTTAAAATACAATGTGTCTAAACTATCGTCGTCCATCTAATAAACTATAGTATACTCTGTTCCGATTCATTTTCATCTAAATGTAAACAAACAATTTAAATTTGTAGCATTAAAGCTGCCTTATACTGAGCTTTGTTTACATTTATATCAAAATTAATCGGAATGACGCCCTTTACCTAAAATAATGGAGTAACTAGGAAATACAAGTGTTCTTAAGTAGTCAATTAAATGATACAAAACAATTATTTATCTACTCTATAAACTGAATTTTGACAATATCTTTACCTTTTTGGCTGTGACTACTTTAGGTTGTAATGGTTGCCTTCTGATGACTTTCTTTTGTGGGTTAGATGAAGTGAATATATCTTCAGGATTACTTATTACATAGAACTCTCCACTAGGCATGACTGTAAGAAACATATAAATATTATGTGATATGCATAACGCAGCAACATTAATTCTTGCAAAATCTATACAAGATGCTAATCTTTATCTCAATTCAATATGAAAATAAAAAAATCTATGTAAGTTAACTTTTTTGCAGAAGGATATAGGCTTTATAACTTTTACTAGTTTTTAACATCACACTATATATGATATTAGCGATCATCACATGTGAACTTCAGACCACGGGGACCAGCATACTAAATATGTATGATGTCAGCATTCCAAACCGTGGACACGTCCTTAGTTGTCCAAACCACACAGATAACTACGCAAGGACATGAGCATCATACTCTAATAAAACTTACAAAAATACTTTACAAAGGTCCAGAATTGCAATTATGCTAAAAATATAATATTATTACTTTACCATGAGATGGGGAATGCGAAGTCATGTTGCTCGGCTCTTCATCTTTCATTTGTACAAGTTTGTATGTTACTGCTCCGGCTAAAATAATTCAAATAAGATTTGTATTATGATAATCTATAACTTGTTCCAGATTGCATTAATTCAGACACCTTTTGTTGTGCAGACAGTATAGAACTAGTGTTTTATACCCATGGCATTATTTTACACACATTGTTTTGTTTATCAAAAGATAATAAATTAAAAAACCATACCATCCCAGCAACCTGGTGGTTAACACTTTTTGACAATATAATAGAACAATAACAAAATGAAAGAGAATTCCAAAGAGTGTAAGGATATGGTATGTGCATAGTTTAAACTCTTTCCTTTGGTATGTGCCAACTGTCAAGCAGGTAATAATTTATAAACTCACATAAATCTTTGAAACTGTATGATGATGTGGTATCCTCACTAGCATCCAGATACGCGTTCGACACTCTTTGTGAACTTTCACACTCACTGCTCTCTGTAATATGTATAATTAATTTAATTTGTTAATGACAAGAGTTCTAATTTAATAAACAATGTTACTGGACTTATATGATATTGCATTAAAGTCAAAGATACTTTAGGGAAAAGTAGAGAATTAAGTAATATTTACCAAAAGATACTGATTTGTTAAAAGAAATATGAAATTATAGGCTCAAAATGTAGATCATTGTTAACTTTTGTGATGAGAAAACAAAGTTTAATCTTACCAAGAGATCCTTCATCCACCATTCCACAGTATTTACTATCGGCACTGTAAATAATTGTAACTTTATGCTAAGAAATTGTTGGCAGTGATTTGCCAAAACGCAAAACTAAAACCTGACCTTCGATGGCTTATAAAAACATTAAAATTATGTAATCTCAGTTCATGAATTATGAGAAAACGAAATAACATCAAAAATGTTTACCTATTATCAAGAGAGTTTTCATGAACGTCCAGTAAATCAACATCCACTTTGGCCATTGCAATTTATTTTGAATTTTCTGTATCTTGATCACGGGGACAAAATAATGGTCATGTGATATACCATAGACAGCGTAATAGTATTTCTTTTTAGAAATTACCATAGATAATAGATATTGCAATGGCGTATAGTACAACTTGTCAGTTGCTATGTGGTTGAGTTGCTCACTTCACGGGCTGCTCAATTTTAGCCAAAATAAACCTTATCTAATTGTAGTAAGTCTTAATTTACGATTAATCTAAATTGATAGTCTTGAAAAGACTTGACCATGGTCTTTCTTTCTCGCCAAATAATAAATAATATTTAATTTTGTTATTTAGGTAATGAATAATAGCTATTATTATTATAATTTGATATTTTATGTAAATTTCTTTACTAGAAAAAGGTTTTGATTTACTTTAAATAAATTTTGATTTACTTTTAAAGGGTTTGATTTACTAGAAAAAGGTGCACTCTAAAATAGTTTTGTCTTTCGTTTAATTTGGCAACTGGCAGTGCTTTAAATTAAACCGGCCTTACGGATTCCGGACAATATAGTCTCAGCCTAACTCCCACCCTCTCGGGCTTCCGGAACCGTACTCAACGAAACGCGTAATTTTACGCCGATTTTTTGTGAGGTCGTGGCACCATTCATGCCGATACAGGGCTAAAAATATCGCCTTATTAATAATTACAAATCCATAAAAGTTTATAACTTCCCCGTTAAAACCCCATGTGATGCGATTTAATAGCTGATGTCGCGGCGGGGAATGATTTAATTTGTACCTCACGAACGAAACGCAAATCCGATTTTATCCATCTCCCATCCAATAAAATTTAATTATAGCCATATTGATTTATGCTGCAATTAAAATCATAATTAGTTTATAACCTATAATATTCGATATTTTAAATGGTTATGCGCCTGTCGATTACCGCCGCCGATGGCAATACTAGAGGAGTATTATATAAACCTCAAGATGTATCCGACTGAAGGACTTTGTATCCATGGTCATGAATAAATTAATAATTAAAAAAAAAATAATTATATAAACAAGTGTGTTGCTAACTTAACTCGAATTTTAATAAAATATTATGCGCGTAATTTATTAATGGAGCCTTTGGAAACCTAGTTATATTATTTTTGAACAAACACCGACTTCCAAAGTAAAAATGCACAAAAAAGTGTGAAAGAAAACTTATTTTCCTAAATAATAATTTTGAAGTCGGTACCAGCAAATTTGAACGTGAGTTCTATTTTAAATATTGTTTTATCAGGATATTGTTCGGGCTGGTACCGACTTCAAAATTTTGAAGATTGAGTAGAGAAATAATTAATTTTTTAGCCCAATTAAAATAGGCGAATTATTTAGAAAATATTTAGAAGTCGGTTTAATTTTGCTTAAAAATAATATTTTTTAACTCTCTAGTGATGTTTGTCAAATTATTATTAATACATTTTAAGAACGTTTAAAATAAACGATCAAATGTATAATCGAAGACGCGCCAAGCTTCCATTAGGTATTGATGATGATGAAGATGATGACTGTAAGTTACATAATGCCATATGCTTGCACTTCTTTAAACAATTTCAAAACTTCCAAACGCGTATCTTTAAAGACTGACGAGTTCTGTTCAGTGCTCTTGGATCCAGGGCATACCTTGGTGCAGAATCTTACTTTTTGGTAGCATATGGTAGCATATAGGCGTTACTTCCGAAAAAGTAAAAAACACTAATGTCCATATAAATTTCGAGGAATTCCCTTGATTCCTCATGGATGCCATCATCCGAAATTGCCAACCAAAATTGATCTCATTGTCACCAAAGCGGTGACAATGAGACCAATTTTGGATTATACCCAATACATCAAAAAAAGAACTTTGAAAATCGGTCCATAAACGGCTGAGTAATGTTCAAAGATATCCGTGTCGGTGTAAAATGCTATAAGAAGTACCTGTTATATCATCATTATGTCATGATTTATGGAGTGCTCATGGTGCTGATGATGATGATTTATTTGTCAATTAAAGAATTGACATAGCGGCATAAGCTTGCAGTTCATAAAGCAATGCCGAAATCTCCAAACATGTATCTATAAGGAGTCAGGAGTTCTGTTCAGTACTTTTGGATCCAGGGTATGCCCTGGTGCAAAATCTTACTTTTTGGTAGCATATACTTGAGTTACTTCAGAAAAAGTCAAAATCACTATATGTGTCCATATAAATTTTTAGGAGTTCCCTCGATTCCTCATGGATCCCATCATCAGGTGAATCATCACCACTTTCGTAAAAACGGGACCAATTTCGGAGTATACCCTTTACATCAAAAAAAGAAATTTGAAAATCGGTCAACAGACGGCGGAGTTATCGTTGAACATATAAAAAATATATAGGTATATACGGGTTCGGTTATATATACCTAGTCTTGCCATAAATACTGAAACAAAGAAAAAAAAATTCTATTGCAAATAACATTTATTACTTTTACAGTGTGTTAGTTTAATACATAAATATAAAACAATTTAAAATATAAAAGGCTTATTCGAAGTGGTCTCCATTGGCTGCAATACAGTCCTTTAAACGTTGAGGCCAGTTATCAATAGAAGCACGCACTGTTTCCATGGGAAAATTCTTCACTGCCAATCGTACGGATTGTTTTAGGGACTCCAAATTATCATGGCGTTTAGAGCAAGCCGTACTCTCTAAAACTGACTATTATTCATAATCTAGCGGATTAAGATCGGGACTAGACGACGGCCAGTCTTCAGCTCTGATGAAGTCCGAAACGTTCGTTTCCAACCAAAACTGCGTAGACCGAGCTTTATGACCCGGCGCCGAGTCTTGCTGGAAGGACCATTATTGGTGATTGAACATGGTGTTGTTAAGGGGCTTCACTACCTTCTCAAGAATGGTATCTTGATACACTTGTGCCGATGTTTTGATACCTTTTTCACTAAAGTATGGCTCAGTCACCACTTCATAGCTAATACCCCACCAAACCATCACTGAAGTCGGATAGTGCCCATGTTGCACTCTGTCGGCTAATTGGGAAGCTTCCTTAGAGCTTAGACTGCTTAGAGCATAAATACGGTCATTTTGTTTGTTAAAATGTTGCTCAATTATAAAAAATTTCTCATCCGTGAATTTTTTTTTCTGTGACCTCCCTTTGCGTACCGCTTCAGTAGTTGTTTCGATTTTACCACCCTATTCTATTTTAAATTATCAGTTAATAAATGACCAGTACGTCTCTTATAGGATGCAAGTCCTAAGTCATCTTTTAAAATACGCGATATGGTTCTAGGTGCTATCTTCATCTCCCGAGATAAAATCTTTTGCTTTCGGACAGGATTTCTTCGTATTCTTTCCCTTACTGCTTTGACCACCTTTTTCGTATGAACACTTCGTGGACGGCCAGATCTTTTTCTGTCACAAACAGAGGAGGTCCCCTTGTACCTATTAATAGCCCGGTACACAAACATTTTACTAATACCAAGCGTATGGAGTTTTAAAAATTGCATTTGGCTCCATACCTACTTTGTGTAATGCAATCACAGCGATTCGGTTCTCTTTATCACCCTACTCCATTTTAATATCGCAAAATATTGTACAATATATTGGCGCCAAAATTAGAAAACCCAATGAACAATCATATAAAAATGAAAGATTCCAAATTAAAATGTAATATTTTGTTTATTTTTAATTGTAACAATATTAATGGCCAGACCAAGTATATAAATATATATAGTCGAACGTATAACAAACAGCATTCAAGAACGTATAAAGCAGTGGCGTGCACAATCCTGTGCATAATCCATGTGCATAATGCCATAATCCTATGGCACTGGGTATGCGGCGAAGTACTCGGTCACAAAAACTTTTTCGTTTATATATTTTTAGCATAGCTACAGCCAAGCGACGGATCTCTAAGTCGAAACCATGCCAACAGAGCAAGTCTTAGATGTACTACTATTCATGTACATCTTCTACGGCAACGCAGACAAAACAGCGATCGATCGTCGCGGCAGAAGAAATTCTAATAAGTAAAATAATAAGCATATTTTAAAATATTATAACTACTCACCAGTCAGTCAGCTTCAATTTTCACATATTCAAGGTTCCGGTTACTTGAGATTACTATATCCCGATGTAAATTACTAAATAATATGCAAGGAAAACAATATAATTTAATCGTGTGTACACAATCACACAGCCAGTTATACGTTTCATAACTTTTAACATTTAATGAAGTACATGCTCAGTACGTAAAGATGTCGCTACGAGTAAGCATTGTGAACTATGGAAAAGTAAATCACATTAAAAGCACAATTAAACCGCCATGTAACTTGTTTTGTTTTACGTCAGTGATTTATTTAGTTTTATTCTTCAAAATTTTCAATGATTACTGAATAAAATATGAATTTATAACAATATTTTATTCATACAACGCCCTCTTTCTTAAAAATTGAACTAAAGTACATCGGTACTACGGGACTCTTTAAATTAAGTATTGTCAAAGTCACGGCGGCCTAGTTAAAACGACGACGCAACGCGCAGACGGCGCTATGGGCGCTTATTTAACAATTTATCTTTATAGCACAGAGATAATAATATACTACGTTAGTACGTAGATAATAATATACTTAGTTATGTTTGGTTACGTTCGTTCTCTGAAAATAGTGTCATTTATAATTTCCACGTAAAGTGTCATCTAGTAAGTTTTCTTAGTAAAAAACATTATACTGACAATCATAGAACTCGTTGTAGTACCAAGCTCGCGCCACGGGCGCTCGAAGCCGAAGGCTATCTAATGCCGCATGAGTTGCGCCTATATAAACATGTCGATATTTATGGGTGTGTGCGTTTGCGAAGTATGAAAATTACACATACATGCGATGATTTGTCCTGCAGCACGCACCGGCATGAGTTGCTATTTATAAAATATTAGGCTTTTTAAAGTTATTATATTTTTTTAATTTATTTATTTTAATTAAAGTCATCTAAAACGTACGAACCTTTTTTTAAAATATCTGTGAATGACAAGTAAAGCACTGCATTTCTGCCTATATGTAGCGCACGCCCCTGGGCGGCAGTATTGTGCGGATTATATTAAATACGGATTTATCGAAAATCCTACAAATCCATCATTGCCATTGTGCCTTATTTGTAAAAAAACACTTTCAAATTAAGCGATGAAGCCTTCTAGACTTCAAGATCATTTTAATAAAATACACCCGAATAAGAAAGACAAAGATGTGACCTATTTTCAAGACATGAAAAAGAAGTACGAAATTCAGCCAACTATATCAAAACTTTTTTCATCAACTTTTAAGCAAAACGATGACGGACTTCGAGCTTCGTACTGTTATACCTTTATCAATGTAAGTAGTTGGGCTGACTTAAGACCTTAAGTCAAGTCAGCATATCTTAACATTATATTAGGTCGCCCGTCGGCCGGACAGCTCGTCTTCCTTCAGTCTTATTGCGGAGCACCTTCTTGTTGTACTATTTCTTTCATTGTACTATTTCTTTTATTTCTAAATCCTATTTCTAAATAATTATTGTAAGGTGTGTTAATAAAGAAACCTTTTTTTAAAACGCGTTCCGCGAGGCCCCGCATAACATTGGTGGCAGCTTAAGGGATTTTAAAAGTGAAAATCCTCGGTACCGTCTCCGAAAAACTAGTGAGAATCTATGAAAAGTGTTGTTTAAAAGTAGTAAACTGTAAAATCTGTGAATAAAAGCTGAAAAACTGTGAAAATTCACAATAAGTGTTGTGTAAAAGTGGAAAAGTGAGTTCCTGAAAGCATAAATCCTGTGGCGAGAATAACGCCATATCCTGTCGCAGTCCTCACAGTATCCTGTATCGCAGTCATCAGCCAGCTAAGTGGATAAACTCATTACCAAAACATAATAAATCTAAATATACAGAAAATAATATACAAGGCATTCCGAATAACCCATTCGAAATCGGATGTTAGACGTGCTATATCGAGAGAGATTATATACACTACATCGGTGTTTCGCTGAGTCGCTGAGTCTACGTCCGTCATGCTTCTTATCTTCACCTCCGTGATCGCCAGTTCACTGTAAGTCTTTAGTCACTGTTTCTCAAACATTAAAAGTTCTCTGTTTTCCAAACTTTATTTTATATTAGGCATATTATTATAGTGATATTACTGTACTGTAATCCTCCTCGTCTAATGTTAATGTCGACACCAGGAACCAGTAAACCAGCTGAGCCTATTAATCTTCCAATAATGCCAGCTGTAGAATTAAATATTTTAATTAAATTTATCGGAAAGTTTGATGGGAGTAGAGATAAATTAAATCCTTTTTTAAGTAATTGCAACAATGCACTAGGGTTAGCTAACGATGAACAAAAGAAAATCATTTTTAAATATATATTAAGTCGGCTAGAAGGTCGCGCAGAGTCCGCCGCTAATATTAAAGAATTCGACGACTGGAACCAATTAGAAGAGTTTTTAAAAACACAGTTTGAAGAAAGAAAGCATTACAAAACAGTAAACAGGGTGTTAGTGAGTCAGTCAATCAGTTCTCTCTCAGAGTTGAAAACTGTCTTAGTAAATTACTCACCGAAATTAATGTCTCCATTCCTACTAAGAAAAAAGGCGAACTGACTGGCCGAGTTGCTGCAATGGAAGATTTGGCGCTTCACACTTTTTTAACAGGATTAAATCCAAATATATCCACAGTTGTTAGATGCCGCAAACCCAATGACTTAAATGAAGCTATAAATATAGCCATATCCGAAGAAAATATTTACCATGCTACTAAGAGGTCATATACAAACTTAAATAAAAACCATTATGATAATTACGCATCTAATAATAGTAATAACTTTCGACCCCGGAACTCGTTTAATAATAATAACAAGAAAGATCAATACCCGCCGCGTCATAATTCAAGTAATTTTACTACACCTGTATGTAGATATTGTAAATACCCAGGACATACTATTGAAAATTGTCGTAAACGTCAGTATAATAACAATCGGATGAGAAATAATAATTATAACAATAATTCGAGGCCGTCTAGACCAAATCCAATTCACTTTACTCAAGATTTTACTAATTCTCACAGGACTGACGATAATAATATCATCCAAGACAACTCTTATGACGAAGTTGATAATTTAAAAAACTAAATCACGTCTCATTTGGGCGTCGTGTGAGGCACAAAAGTGTTAAAATCGACACCGACCAACGTAATCAATTTTTGATTTCTGCTAAATCATTAAATACTAAATCCACTGAATCTTTTAAAAATACAAAATCCTCTGAATCTTTTAAAAATACAAAATCCTCTGAATCTTTTAAAAATACTAAATCCTCTGAATCTGTTAATACTAAATCCACTGAATCTTTAAAAAATACTATATCCTCTGAATCTTTTAATACTAAATCCTCTGAATCTGTTAATACTAAATCCACTGAATCTTTAAAAAATACTATATCCTCTGAATCTTTTAATACTAAATCCACTGAATCTTTTAAAAATACAAAATCCACTGAATCTTTTAAAAATACTAAATCCTCTGAATCTGTTAATACTAAATCCACTGAATCTTTAAAAAATACTATATCCTCTGAATCTTTTAATACTATATCCTCTGAATCTTTTAATACTAAATCCATTAAATCTTTTGAAAATACCAAATCCTCTGAATCTTTTAAAAATACTATATCCTCTGAATCTTTTAATACTAAATCCTCTGAATCCTTTAATACTAAGTCCACTGAATCTAATAACACCGAGTCTTTAAATATTAATAATTCTAAGTCCACTGTGCCCACTAAACATAGTATACCCTCTGAATCTATAAATAATGCTATATCCACTGCGTCTATTAAAATTACTAACCCTGCTAAAAAACCCACTGAATCTTTTGGAAATTCTAGATCTACTAAGTCCTTTATTACCAAGTCCGATGGATCTTCAAAAAATTCCGAAACTACCAAACCCGAAATAAGTGAAGCCGATCTCTTAGAAATATATGAGATTAATACTAACCATACAAATAAAACACTGCCGCATGTATTACTTTATACTCAAGTCTCTGACATTCCCCTAGCTCTCCTAGTCGACTCTGGTTCTGCTATTAGCCTATTAAAGAAAAATGCTGTAATGAAATCACAAAAACTCATACCAGAACAAATTAAAATAAAGGGCATAGATCCTGGAAAGGAAGTAACACATACACTTGGTCATTTCAATTTAAATTTATACATAGCTGACAATTCGAATCAATTTATTTCTAGTAAATTCCATGTAGTAGAACATATTGACTTACCTTATGACGGCATTATTGGCAGTGATCTCATGAATTTGTTTCGTTGTAATATTGACTACAATCGCGATATCCTAAAAATAAAAAATATGAAATTAAATTAAATTTTTACGAACCAACTTACCTTATCCCAGCTCGTACAGAGACAATCATCGAATGTTCTGTTGTCAACCCTGAACTGAAAGAGGGTTTAATAGTAGACCAAAAATTATCTAAGGATTTATTAATTGCTAATTGCCTCGTAAAAGTGAAATCCAATAAAAGAATAAATTTATCCGTCGCAAACATCTCTGAATCTCCAATACATATCAAATCAAATTTAAACTTAGTACTTTCACCTTATAAACCTAATGACCTTAATAATGAGAATTCTCCGATATCCGTTAATTCTGTTCACACTGTATCATACACAAATAGTTTTCGACGCACCCAAGAGGTTTTAAATCAATTACGAATATCTCACCTGAATAAAGAGGAAATAAACGCTCTTTACAAACTATGTTCTGACTATTCTGACATCTTTCATCTTCCCGGAGAACAACTAACTTACACGAATGCAATCCAACATTATATTAAAACTCTATCTAACATCCCAATCCACACTAAAACCTACTGTTTTCCGGAAGTTCATAAGGAGGAGGTAAATAGACAAATTAACGAAATGTTACAACAAGGAATTATAGAACCTTCATCATCTCCATGGTCGGCACCCATATGGGTAGTCCCAAAAAAATTAGACGCATCCGGTAACCGCAAATGGCGAGTTGTTATTGACTATAGGAAATTGAATGATGTCACGATTGGAGACTCCTACCCTATCCCAAATATCACCGAAATCCTAGACCAATTAGGCAAAAGTAGATATTTTAGTACCCTCGACCTTGCTTCCGGCTTCCATCAAATTAAAGTTTCCCCTGAAGACTCAGTCAAAACCGCATTTTCCGTCCCTCAAGGGCACTACCAATTTAAACGCATGCCATTCGGGCTAAAGAACGCGCCCTCAACATTTCAACGTCTTATGAACACCGCACTTTCTGGGCTTCAGGGCATGCGCTGTTTTGTATATCTTGACGATGTAGTAATATATTCCTCCGACCTCACCTCCCAAATCCAAAATTTAACCGCAATATTTGATAGGCTCAGAAAATACAATTTAAAATTACAGCCAGATAAGTGCGAATTTCTTCGACGAGAAGTCGCCTATCTTGGCCACATTATAACCGAGAATGGTGTAAAACCTAACCCGGATAAAATCGAAGCAGTCACTCAATTCCCTACGCCACAATCACCTAAAGACATAAAATCGTTTCTCGGTCTAGTCTCTTACTATCGCAGATTCATACCCGATTTCTCAATGACAGCAAAACCTCTAACCTCTCTGTTAAAAAAGGACGTAATATTTAAATGGGAAAATCAACAACAAGTAGCTTTCGATACACTAAAACACAAACTCACCACTGCTCCCGTTCTCTGTTACCCCGACTTCAGCCTTCCTTTCATCCTTACTTGCGATGCCTCCGATCACGCCATTGGCGCTGTACTATCGCAGGGTCAAGTGGATCGTCCCGTCGCATTTGCCTCACGCACACTTAATAAAAGTGAAAATCATTACACGGTAATAGAAAAAGAACTTTTAGCAATAATATTTGGCTGTAAAACATTTCGCCCATATATATATGGTCGGAAATTCACAATAGTCACTGATCACCAACCCTTAAAATGGCTTTTTAACCATTCTAATCATAATAGCAAACTCCAAAGATGGCGCTTACAACTAGAAGAGTACGAGTATGAAATAGTCTACCGCAAGGGTAGGTTAAATTCGGCAGCCGATGCCCTATCGCACTATCCAGTCAACCCTATCTTTCCTGACGACTATGATGCACAATTGTTCCCTGAACTAATACCTCTGAACCCTGTTGAAGATCCTCTTGACTCTGTCCCTTCTCCAAATAATATATTAGAAGAAATAGGTACAACCCCTCTGAATCCCGAACAAATACATAACGAAACTACTCATCAAGATAATAATAATGTCGACAATAACGTCATCCCTAAAAATCCTAATACGTTACCTCAAATTACAACATCACCAATACCTAATTTGTCATTTGAAGACATTCTATCTCCGTACCCTCCGTATGCTGGCGTTAACCCCGAAAATATTATTCCATTACCCAACGATAATCTCTCGGACATCGGTTCTTTAGGTCCTAATCCACGAAGTTCTGATATAGACTTAGAATTTGATAATATATCCTTACCTTCACCTACCAGGATCTCTATACCTACGGCTTCGAAAGAACCGCAACCACCACCTGTAAATATAAATAGTAACGAAAAATATTCTCAATTCCTGAAAATAATCGCGGATAAAAATATAAGTTTTAACACTAATATTATTGAACATAATGAAGCATTACTTAAAACCTTCTGTTCACACATTCTTGTTCCAACTTCCATTGATCTCGATGAAGCTAATCCTTATATAAATGATATCTTATCGTACTTTCCTAATAAAGATGAAATACTACAGAGTGAAAAAGAATTACATTCGTATAAGAAAATAGAACATAATACCAAGAATTACTACTTACTCTTTACTAAGGTACATCACTTTGAAGAAAGTTCATACCGCGATATTTTTCAGTCTCTGGAAAAAATAAAAAATGTATTAGTTAATTCGTCTATCATAACAGAAATTGCTATATCCGATTTTAGAAATCCTTTTGATAAACACGCATTTAGTAAAATATATAACATGATTACTTACCTATTTCACGACTCCAGTATTGCTATTCACATATATCATAATAATATAATGTATCCCTCGCTTAGCGAAATGAAAACTATATTACGAGAAAATCATGACTTACCCGTTTCTGGACACCTCGGTTCCGTCAGAATGCTGAATAGAATTAAGGAAAAATATTACTGGAAAGGAATGCGTTTAGACATTGAAACATACGTTAAAAATTGTACACAGTGCCAGGAGAATAAAACATTTAGGCAAATTAATCGAGCACCTATGCAAATAAGTACAACGTCCACTGCTCCCTTTCAACGAATAGCTATCGACATCGTAGGTCCCTTACCAGAGGCAGGTACTGCTAAACTTAAATACATTATGACTTTCCAAGACGATCTCACGAAATTCTCAACAGCTTATCCTATTCGATCAATAACTGCGGAAGAAACAAGCGACTGTTTGATCCATTTTATTTCTCTATTCGGCATCCCTAAAACTATTTTATCAGATCAAGGTATTAATTTCACAGCTGACTTATTTAAGAAAACTTGTAGTTTCTTAAAAATTAAACAAATTTGGTCAACTCCCTATCACCCGCAGACTCAGGGAGCGCTAGAACGCAGCCATTCGACCTTAAAAGAATATCTAAAATCATTTACTAATCAAAGTCAAGATAATTGGCCTCGCTACGTCTACACAGCCATGCTCACTTACAACACTAATGTACATTGCACAACGAAATACTCACCTTATGAACTTCTATTCGGACATAAACCTTTTCTCCCAGATTCGATTTATAATCCTCCTCAAGACGCTACCTATCCCGAATATCTTAAAATGCTCCAACATAGATTAAAACTCTCTCGCGATAAAGCAATCCAAAACATAGTCCAATCAAAACAAACCTCGAAAACTTATTATGATAACCGTTCTCGACCAATTACGTATAAAGTAGGTGACTATGTGTACCTTAAAAATCACCTTAGACTCAGAAAAGCTTTGTCACCCCAGTGGAAAGGTCCCTACAAAATAGTTAAAATACATGGCTATAATACACTATCTTTACTAATAAATCGTAGGCATGTGAAACATCACTTCGACAAAGTTAAACCTGCAAATATCCCAATAACATAAATAATTCACTAATGAAGTAGTATCAACTTAATTCTTTATAAATCCACATATTAAATAATTTAAATTTAATATATACAAAAGTTATCGAATAGTTCTTATGATGGCATTACTAATATTAATTACATCTAATTATTAAACATACATATACTATAATTAATTCATTATAAAAGTAAATATTATATACGACATTTATTTTTCAGCGTTATTGCACTAGCGCAACAGGATTATGTCCAAGCAATTACGTCGAGTCCCGGAATATATTTTGATTATTTAGGACAACTCAAAATAAGAAGAGTTTACCTCGATACCATGATACCAGTTGACACATCTTATATCGGGCCACACATTGAAAACGCTAACTCTATTCTAGGAACTGTTAGATATTTATGTAAACAATATGAAGCGTTAAATGATATCGAATGTCATAACATGTTAGAACCTATTACAGCACGGTATTACGACATAGTCAAGGAATATGGTTCAATATCACAACTTATGTCTAAGGGTAGCAAACGGTCAGCTTGGTTTGGTGGCATTGGAACTGCTTTCAAACATATTTTTGGAACTTTAAACGAGGACGATGGAATTAAATACGATCAGGCGATTGAAATTGTAAAAAATAACCAAGGAAAACTGGCTTCCTTAATAAAACAAAATATTTTAGTTACTAAGTATACATTAAATTCATATAATAAAACTTTTCATGAAATGAAAAATAATGAAGCTCGTTTAAATGATGCTATCGACAACCTCTCGGTAAACATCCGTAATTTAAGTAATGTGTCAAATCATTTAGTTATTATAACTAATATTAACTCTATCCTTAACAGTTTAGAATCAACGCTTTTAACTTTGTCTTTTCGGTTAGAGGACTTATCAAACGCTATCGCATTCAGTAGTCAAAACATCCTGCATCCATCGGTTATAACGCCGAGTCAATTATACCGAGAACTTGCCGAGAATCATTTTCACCTGAACAATGATGTCGAGTTTCCTGTAAATTTAGAATTAGATTATATGTATAACCTAATGAAAATTTCAAAAGTATTTTGCTATTACATAAATGGAAAAATTATATTTGTACTCAGAATTCCTCTAGTCGCTCCAGGCGTATTTAATTTGTATCATAGCCTAGCTTTTCCGAAACCCTATGACCCGGAAAATCCGGACACTTATACTACCATTATACCTAGCACTAAGTATATCGCAGTGACTAAAGACAAACAACATTTTTGTAACTTGAGTGACTTGGACGAGTGTATCACTATCGATCCCCAAACCTTAATATATGACGTGATGAATATATACTCTATAAGTGAATATCCAACCTGTGCAAGTAAACTATTATTAAAGGTTATGAGAAAACCTCCCACACAGTGTGAAACTAAGTTCATTTATGGACACTTAAAAATTTGGAAAGCATTAGCTAATAATCAATGGATTTATATACATTCTGCTCCGACACAATTATCCATAGATTGCCAAGATCAGTCTGAAAAGGTTGTCACCCTACTGGGTACTCACACGACACAATCCCAGGATTGTGTCGCTTCCCGGCAATTGTGTCGCATTTACTTCTAGTACTAGATTAATTCCTAATAGTAATAAATTTATGAATTTAACTATAACCCCTATGTCGTCTGATTACAATTTAATCAATGACTCTTGTTGTAACGTAAACAAAATTTTACAATTACTATCGTCGAATAATGTGCCCCCTATATCTTTAATAAACACCGATTTAGACGATTTAAACTTAAATGATCAAATTTCAAATTTTTTAATTAACAAAGCTGACAAAATAATCGATCAGCCACATATCATTAAATACGGGACACACTATTCTAGTATAACTCTATTTTTAATTGTTTTAGTTAGTAGCTTTATATCTTACAAGATCTGTAGATACACTTTTATCAATAAATTTATTAACTCTTGCAAGAAGACGGAAGGTCCAAAATCACCAGTCGAAATAGAACTGGATGAAGATATAATTACTACCCCGCCTAGAATTAGAATTCATTAAATTTGGTAAAGTTCTTTTTTTTTAACCCCGAACTTTACACTCAACCGGGGGGTTGTTATACCTTTATCAATGTAAGTAGTTGGGCTGACTAGACCTTAAGTCAAGTCAGCATATCTTAACATTATATTAGGTCGCCCGTCGGCCGGACAGCTAGTCTTCCTTCAGTCTTATTGCGGAGCACCTTCTTGTTGTACTATTTCTTTTATTTCTAAATCCTATTTCTAAATAATTATTGTAAGGTGTGTTAATAAAGAAACCTTTTTTTAAAACGCGATCCGCGAGGCCCCGCATAACAGTACAATATCTCATTGTTGATTGCTAAAACAGGGAAACCACAGACTATTGGGGAAGATTTAATTTTACCAGCAATCAAAGAAGCAATAACCACTGTACTCCATAAACCAGCTGCAGATATTATCCGAAAAATTCCTTTGGGCAATAGTTCTGTGCAAAGACGATTTGATGAGATGGCTAAAAACATTGAAGAATCATTGTGCAATTATCTGCAGACTTGTCAATTTTCAATTCTGCTGGATAAGTCCACTTTACCCACCAATAAGCATTGTTATTGTCATACGTGAGGTTCATTAAGGATGAGAAAATATTTCAAGAACTATTGTTTGCTACAAATTTGGAAATGGATACAAAATGAGAAACTATATTTAATACTCTGGAAAAGTTTTGTGCCGAAAAGGAAATTCCTTTGAATAATATTTTGTCAGTTGCTACGGATGGCGCACCGGCTATGACAGGGCGTCACAAAGGCTTCATAGCGTGCTTAAAAAATAAAGTTCCTGACGTGCTTGCTGTGCATTGCGTAATTCATCGCCAGCATTTGGTTGCGAAAAATCTGAATGAACACCTCCATATATCACTGCAATATGTCATCAGATCAGTTAATAAAATCAGAAGTAACTCGTTGAATGACAGATTATTTAGTCAGCTTTGCATTGCCAATGATGAAGATTTCAACCGACTGCTGCTTCACACAGAGGTGCGCTGGCTGTCAAAAGGTACTTGCTTGACTCGATTTTACAATCTGTTTGGATCTGTGATAGAGTTCCTAGAAAACAAAGACCCAGAATTGCGCGACAACCTCATCTCATCAAAGAACGATATTGCGTACTTGACAGACCTGTATAAATTGTTTAATGATATCAACCTCCAACTTCAAGGTGATGACTTAAACTTGATTAAGACAAAAATAGCATTGCTGCTTTCTTATCCAAACTACTGTTATACAAAAGAAATATCGGCAGACGGGAATTCAATAACTTCCCAAATTTATCAGGAGTATCATTCAATAACGACGACTTGCTTGTTTACTGTCAACACTTGGAAAACCTCCACAGAGATTTCAAGGAACGATTCCAGGACGTTTTAAACATGGACATACCAGACTGGGTTTTGGATCCTTTTTCAAATATTAACACAGCAGTTAGAAGAAGAACTAATAGAACTGACGACAAATGAGGAATTAAAAATTAATTTCAAGAATGGCCACCAAGAATTTTGGCTGCAGAAGCCGATTTCACAACTGTGCCCAGGATTATGGTTGATTGTTCAACGATTTCTAATAGCATTCCCATCTTCCTATTTAGCTGAATGTGGATTTAGTGCTGTAGCAACGTTGGTAATTAAAAAGAGAAATCGGCTTCAAGTTACTGAACGCGGCGACTTACGGTTGTTTTTAAGTAAAATGGAGCCTGATATTAACAAACTCCTTAAAATGCATAAAATTCAACCTTCTCATTAGTTATGTCATAAATTCATGTCTTTTGAATGTCAAAAAAAATATTCCTCAATATAACTAAGCATGCGTTTTAATTGCTCCCATTGAAACATTATTCTTTCATTCTTCATTTTAAACTCAGAAATAGGATAGGGGTCATATTCCTATCTTACGACTATAATATAATATCTTACGTTAAAATATAATCATGGCAATAGCTGTTAATTCGCTGTCTGTAAATTCGCGACAGATGGTAAGTAAAATTAAGATGGGGGGCTCTAGAAAAAAACATATTCTCAAAGTGGGCGGTGAGTAAATAAGGTTGAGAAACTAAACAATGCCCTAAACGAAAACTTACCCCTAGAAAAGTGATGGTCACTGTTTGGTGGTCTAACGCCGGTGTGATTCATCACAGCTTCTTACCAAACGGGGTGAGCATTACTGCAGATGTGTACTGTGAAGAACTGAACACAATGATGAAGAAGCTGGCACATCTCCAACCAGCATTGGTCAATCGCTCGTCTCCGTTGCTCATGCACGACAACGCGCGACCTCATACTGCACAGCAGACGGTCTCCAAGTTGCAAGAACTGGAGTTGGAAGCTTTCCGTCATCCGCCCTACTTCCGCTACAGACTACTTTTTTTTCCAGAGTTTGGATAACTTCTTGGCGGGAAAAAAATTCAATACCCGAGAGGTAGTACAAAATGCCTTTGAAGAATTTGTTGCCTCCCGTCCAGCTGATTTCTTTAAGAAGGGCATCAATAAACTGCCACTGCGCTGGCAAAGATGCATTGACTGCATGGGTGACTACTTCGATTAATACAAATAAAAAATACATGAAAAAAATTCGTTTAAATTTTTTCATACAAAACGGCAATTTCATAGGTAAAGACCTAATATTAACAATAATAATGAAACTAAAATTGAAAACAAAATACATACGTAAACATAAGCTACTCTTATTTTATTTAACTTAATTGTAATTTAATCGAATTTGTTATTGGCAAGAAATAAAAGGCCTTTTTTATATTTTTTATTTCATTTATTGTTATTATTGCTCTCCAGCCGCCATATACGCACGATTATGATTTTACGATTCACGACGTAGTACGTACAGACGCTTAAGATGGCCATCATTTAAGAACCTACCTATTGGATACATTATTGTGGCCGTGGCACATGTTCAAATATTTATTGGATGAACAGGAAATACCTATAATATGAAAGAACACTGGCGAATCCTGCCCGACTTTCCATCAAGAGCGGCCAAGTTTAAAACATGTTATGTGGTTTTATAGTACTTAAAAATTTATTATATAAAAAAATATATTATATTTTTAGGACTTGGGGATAAAAAGTTATGAATCTCCGAATTCCGAGAATTGATGTGCAAAATACGTAGGTCACCTGTGGTACTCGTTGTCATAATTTTGTGTAGCCTATGGCTATTATACTGTAAATGTCAATTTGAAGCGTAAAAGCTCCATCTAGTAGCACATTAGATAGTTTTTTTTTTTAATTTTTTTATTTACAACACTTTATGCACGTAACTGCACGTAACGTACAAAGGCGGACTTATTGCCTTGTGGCATTCTCTACCTGTCAACCTTTTAGGGTGATGCAGAGACATGGTGAAGTAGACGCATTTCTTGTACTACAATTGAATCGGTGTTATTAAAGTAAAATTAATAAAAATAATATTCTAATAAATATGATAATATTATATAAATAAATACATTTAAAACCTACATAATATATACAAATCAATACATAGCATAGTAGAGGCTAATAAAATATAATAAATAATAAAATATTGTTTACATACAATACTTTTATTACAATACATAGGTATTATACTAAATACACATAACATATAATTTAAAAAAAAAATCTTAGTCCAATCTTTAAATGTTCAGATTATTCTGATAGTAATTTTAAATATAATTGACGAACTCTGCGTTTGAAAATGCCTTTAGATGGGGACATCCTAATCTCTTGGGTGCGTTCCAAAGGAGGATGGATTGTATATGAAAGGAGAAATGGATGAGGCTAGGATTATCGGGAGGACAAAGGAGAAGCAGGTTATTAGTCAAACGAAGGTCTCCACTGTGGGTATAGCAGAGAAATTTGAAGTGATGAGTTAAATAGAGAGGAGCGTTAGGAGAATGGAAGAGAGTACAGCATACATAATGCACGTACCGAACGACATTAACGAATTGGTAGCCATTGCAGCTTAGACCGGTAGTATGAAATATGATCGAACTTGCGGAGATTAAATATAAACCCAATACAATTATTTAACAGACGGTCAAGTTTATTAAGGAGGTCTGCACTAAGGCCGAAACAACATACGCCACCGTATTCTAATATTGGGAATATTAGGGCCTGGACCAGCAATAATTTTAAGTTCAAAGGCAAGAAGTTTTTGAGGCGATATAGAGATCGCAGGGAGCCGGTAACATTGCAACTGATGTTGGTAATCTGGGTGCGCCAGTTAAGTTTTTTTATTTTATTGGAGTATAAATTTATTCTCTTTTTCTATAGCTCAACAGTTTAGTACTAGTTTTAAGAAAAACAATTACTTGGGGTGTGAAAAAGATCCTTCTATACGATTTATACCAAGAAAAATAATTATTGTTTTTTGGTTTTCGTAACCTGAAAGCGACATCTATCATTTATCTGTTAACATATTGCGTTTATAAACAAAGTAGTTATTCATTTAATTACGTATTTGACTAATAGATGTCGCTTTTTCACGAACCGCCACTAGGGCAATTTATTGAACAATAGGTTAGGTTATATTTAATCAATTATCTTTTATCCCCCGAGTTTGATGTATATATTATTGCTTTTTTGTTCCTATGTTCATAAAGTTCAACTTTTAATAAATATTTCATGTGTACACGTATTTTAATTACCAGGCTGTAAATGTATAGCGACTTGCCGATCTCCTTTGTATGGCTACATGCAAAATTTTCATGTACGTCGTACAAGTTTTCGCCTTATTTCCCAATACGATTCTTTTCAATTCGATTGAAAAACGGTCTGGATTGAGACTAGAAAATGTGATCAACCCGCAGTGGAATAGCTTAGTTGGCTAGGTACAGAATATTGCCACAGATAAATAAATAGTTACTACGTATTGCCTAATCTTCATCACATTAATTAGAGAGCCAGCCCCACCAGTCAGAGGTGAGCGGTTGGCGATTTTATTATTTTGTAAATATGATCAAACTGCTTGAATGTCTGTGAAGGGTATTATATTAAACACTATTCAAATTCAAAGAGATTTACCTGCAGGTACTCGGTACTACGTAACTCGTAACGTGAGCCAATCGGCTCAAAAACACTCACCGAGTCGACCTTTCATAGAGGATTACTTAGAATTTGGGTCTTTTGATATTAATCGCTTCATTGGAATTACATGAATAACATATTCTTGTATAGGTATATTTATATATCGTCTCCGATACTTAATTACGGGTACTTCAGGCGTATGATTCACTGCTTGTGTAAAGACGTTTAGGCAAATAATTGATACCTACTCAAAGTAAAAAATCATCTCATGTGGCTGACTCTCCGCTAAACGCAAATTCGCCAATATAAAGAAACAATATTTTTTTCGAGTAGGACAATTATTTACCTGCCTAAACTCTTCACATAAGCGGTAAATCATGTGTCCGAAATGTCCGTAATTGATTTTTCTAAACCATATATAATTTACCTTAATATAATATTATTATTATTATTTTCAGAGGGCTGAGGGTTCCGTTTTCTTTATTACCTATTTCGGATCAGGTACTATTTCCCGAGCTTACGTTCGAGGCTTAGTTCACTATTTCTACCTTCTGGTTGCTGGCTGGAACTATATTATGACCCAGAATCCGGAGGGCTCGGGAAAATTCAGAGCACTGAAAATAGAACTCTGCGCTAAAACAATAGTGTTGAAAATCGAACACATGAGTGAAATGTATCAATAATATCATATATTATGACAGCTCGACACTCGACACTTTGATTTTCAACTCTATTGTATTAGCACATAGTTCTATTTTCAGTGCTCTGATTTTTCTCGGACCCGCCGGATTCCGGATCAAAATGTAAGAAGAGTCGGACTTACATTCATAAAAATCGAAAAGCCAAACATCCGAGTCTGCTGAAGCGATTTGAATGAAAATCAGTCAAAATTGTGACGCCATAATCGACACTCATCAGATTCGTGCCCGCAGCTCATCTGTGCCCGATATGGAGGATTTACACGGGTCGATTTTCGTCGCTCGTCGTCGCTTCACAAATCGCCTCACCATTTATACAGAATGTTTTTTTCACCATGTATACCACACGTATGTACCACCATGTATATGACAGGCAAAATTATCTTGCGTCCTATCCAAATAATTGCCATTCACAAGGTCGGTTTCCGCCGTGCGGCTAAAATCAACTCGTGTAAATACCCCACGGTCAGTTCTAACTAATCCAGACGCGACGGCATGACGTCATGCCGATTGGACGTTAGCAAGTATGGTGTATGGCTAGTCGCTAGTGGCTACCCTTACGTTGTCCGTCCAGAGTTTTACCTCTCATAGGATCTTTATGCCGACGACATCTCTGATAGAGAGTTACTCCGAGTGACTCTGAACGGAATATAATTTGTATATAATAATCGAAGGCGATTCGCGCTAATTCTCACTACTTACATGTGAAGTGTTTCTTCAGCTCCAGAGGAAGTACATCAAGTATTGTTCAGTCCAGTTAGTATAGTATGTTATTGCCGATTCCTCCTTTTTAGGGTTCCGTATTTTTTTTTAATGAAATAGACCAGGAAATGAGCAGACGTATCGCCTGCTGGTAAGCGATTAACGTTGCCCCTGGACACTCGCATCACCAGAGGTCTTGTAACTCCTCTGATAATGCGCACTTGCGTTTCTGGTCTTTAAAATCCCCAACCCCTCTTGGGCCTACATATTACCTTTCCCAAATTTCCCCTAATACATTGTGTAGGTAGTTACTTCGTACGGTGGTGTGCAGAGACCTTCGGCTTTGCCCCTACAGAACAGATGTGCATAGAATAAGTAGAGATAGGGACATAAGTGCATTAAGTTATATAATCCTGCAAGAGTATCAAATGTCTCAACAAAATAATTATAATATTTTCACGTGGAGTAGTAAGTAGATAGATTTTAAATATAAGCAATTTGCAGTATCAATCGTGGATTAAAAAATATCGTAACAACACACATATTATATTTCTCTATTCATGAAGCATTGAATAAAATTCTATTCAGAAAAAAAGTGTCGAGATAAACCTACCTACCTATGCGGTAAAAAAGTTATAATGAAAAGTGACGTCACCAACGAGCGAGGCGTAACTTGATAATATTGGAAATGTTGGAAATCATAAATATGAATACGATTTTCTATCTTACGTATTTGGAATCAAATCAAAAGAATTCATAATAATTAATTAATACGATAGCGTATTGTAGCGTAAAAGGTTGTATAAATCAATGAAGGGTATTTTGGGCATATTATGATCTAGGTACTGCTGCTTAATACTGCTAGTAAGCACCTACCTAGTAGGTACCTACCTGCTAGCTACTGCTTAATAAGTATGTAATGAGGAAAAAAAAAGTTGATCAACCTATAAATTTTATAAGATTACTTATAGCATACATGATACACCTCTACCATGCTATATAAACTACCTAGTTTATATTTAGTATAAGAAGTCATTATAATTGTAAGTATGACTATTAGTGGATAGATATAGTGGTAGTGGATAAGTACCTAGGTATGTATGTGAAATTGCATACAAAATAATAAGTATACCTAACCTAAATTGTTTTGTTTAGTAATACCTAGTCTTTCTACGGGCAAGAGCTTGTTAATTTCTAGAATATAACCAATGTGTCTATAACTATTTGTTAAAAACGTCGTCATTCAATCATTTGACGGTTTTTTTGCAATACAAATTTGACGTTTCTAACAAATTGTTATTGGTAGATAGGTTATTGAAACGCTCCATTAGTAATCTTTGATATTACTTATACAGATAGAGCTCGGCGTCGAAAAAGGAGGATACTGCCAAAAATTTAAAAGACATCGCCATTTTGTCATGATGGTGGATCGAGGGGTAGCAAGATGAGGTGGAAAATTTTAAATTCGTTTAGTGTACATGCAAATCTATTAAAATCACGCTTAGTTATGTGCAAATTATTCATAATTTACGTATTAGCAAGCAGCACAGGAGGTAGCTTTTCCCGGTTTGGCTGAGTTTCGGGCAGGTTTGAGCATGCCAGAGCGACGGTATTTGAACGAGGATTATGAGAGCGACAGATTGACGTATAACTTGACCTTGTTCCCTATGACCTTTTTTTACTGAAAATTCTTACACATTCAGTGCGGTCTAGCTGGAAACTGGTCATGAGTAGGACTGTCAGCCTTGCATTTTTATCGGTTTATAGTTGACGGCAGCCGTGTATTAAAACAGTTTTATTTTTTATTATGACCTTTTTTTATTCAAAATATCTTTACTTTCTTTGGTAAAAAAAATTATTCTGCCAGGTTTAGAAAACTGCCAGACAAGCGGATTTATATCAAACTTTTGGGCCCCTAGCGATCTACAGTGGTCCAATGCTTGTTCGCGTTGACCTCCTTTTTCAAACTCACGTTTGCACTTGTAACGATTGTTCCCGGTTATTATTATATCTTGAGTTAAGACTTAGGTATGTACCTAGAATAATAAATATTAAGTATTAAGAAAAAGAAGGCGTTTAATAAAATGATTGCTCTGAGGCAAACAAGATTTATTCCGATTCCCGTCTTTTGTGCCTTCAGCCTTATTGTGAATATGAATGGTTGTCAGAACTCAGAAGCTCGCCGGACTAACTTCTGGAATTATCCTAACTGATATTGAAATAAATAAGTTCAGACTACCTGGGCGCCCGCGACAGTTTTATTTTTTTTTTCACACACAAATAACTTAATTAGGTACTTTCCTATGTACTTACATTACCTACTATCTATTACTTTTAAAAAGTTCTTAAATAAGTTATGAACCGTTTGAGTATCGACTCAAGAGTAGGTAAACATAATATTATCACTATCATCATCATAACGACATTATTATTAGTTATAAGTTTATGTGAAGGAAGCATTTTTTTTTAAATGATGCTTAGAAATACACAAAATTAATAAAAACTAGATGTTGCCCGCGAATTCGTGCGCGCAAAAGGAAATCTCGCAAAACCTTTTTGCCGCGATAAAAAGGAGCTTCTGTACTTCTCCGTGGTCTACTATATATTTGTGCCAAATTTCACCAAAATCGGTCCAGTAGTTTTGGAGCCTATTCAATGCAAACGAACAAAATTGCAAACAAACCTTTAAAAATCTTTCTTCTTTATAATATTAATAAGTATAACATGTAACAACAACACACGAAGTTTTGCCAGGGAATTCAATGGGTGACGTTGTGTTTTGTATATCTTCATAAATTTGTGTAACTTCGGTTCTTAATATGTAATATTGGTAGAATATTAACCATTAAATATTCCTTAACGTGCACAAGTGTAGACAAGTGGTACAACTTCTAAAAACGTGCTGTTTTTCCTCTTGTGTTCCCTCCAAATCTCCCTATGAACTTTCAGTAAAGCTTCTACCTCTTTACTGAATCGACTGACATGACTCATGGACTGCACTGACTATTTATTTGGACTTTGACTAGACTTTAGACTTGACGATTTAGGAATACGGTATTGAAAATTGAAACAAAAATTTTTTTCCCTGCCATTTTAGCTTGGCACTGGCAAATGGTTATAAGCCGATGCCATATATTAAAAGAAAAACCACAACACACCTCAGATTATTTGATAGATACAATTTTTTTTTTATTTATATATATGGCATCGGCTTATAAAGTTCCTAGGGAGTCTTGGCGGGAAACACATAATATCATTTTTTTAGAAGTTGAACCACTTGCCCACACTTGTGCACGTTAACGAATATTTAATGGTTAATATTCTACCAATATTACACATTAAGAACCGAGATAACACAAATTTATGAAGTTTTACAAATTCCACAACGTCACCCATTGAACTCCCCGGCAAAACTCTACAATTTTGTTACAAGTTGGCGTTTATCAATCTGTGACATGTTCAGAACGTTCACCGTATATTTTTTTCTATTTGAGGCAAAAGAACCCAAAGTTAAACTTAATAATTATATTATGAATTATTATGGGCGAACTCTGCGATTTATAAATACGTAAAGGTTATTGACTGTTCGTGCAATATTATTTAAAGTCAATTTAAAATAAATGTGCCCTCGCCAGCTATTTACCTACGACAATCAAGCTTTAATTAAAATAGTCCGTGCTTGTGAAAAGTCAATCAGTGCAATGGCTTAACCGATTAACAATTATGTCCATCAGCTCAATACTTTAATATAGGTATTGAGCTGATGGACATAATTCGAGTTCGAATCGAGAGCTGCACCGTGCTGCGCAGCGCGGAAAACTCAAACGCATGGAAATAATAGAGCTGTAGCAAGCCGGATGTATTCGGTGCTGAATAACGGGTGCGCCATCTAGTACCGAGTAACGAAACGTAAATATCGTTACTTGCATTTTTCGTAGTATGGGTACCTACACTGATTCCGGCAACAGTTCACTTGTAGTTCTACACTTTACCTATTAAATCAAACTAAATTTAGAATAACTTAAACACAAGTCTGGTTCAAAATATGGAAAAGTGAAAAAATGCACCTTACACCTAGCTTGATATGTAATGTATAAGTATGTTTTCTAGAAATTACGAAAGTTGCGGCACCGCGACATCACACTATACGCGTACGCAATACGACTTGATTTGTTGCTCTAACATAACATAGCATGTTATGAGGTATCAGAAGTAACGAGTAACGTAACGATACTATAGTAACGAGTACTAATTGTTATAGTAACGAATATATACGGATACGCTTATTTTCGTTATTTTTACACCTTTAGGAAATTAATGAATATCGATAATAACCTAACCAAAAGCATGTCAAGACATGTCTAAGGAGGGTTCCGTAACTATGTTTTTACTTAGGTTTTCTTTGAATTACTTCAAAAGTTATTGTCCGATTTCCCTTAAAATAATTTTCCTAAAAAGTTTTTAGCATGATCTATCAGCATGGAAACTTACAAGTTTCTATCTCCTACAGTTTAGATATCCCAGGGGGGGGCAACTTATAAACCACATTGGAGGCTGATTACTCGAAAATGGTTGACTTTGTAAAAGTAAAATGTATGAACCTTTTCTTTTTAAATACCTATTCAACGATATCCCATACGATGGGGTAGAATGAAAAAATATTTTACATTCCCACATCACATGTATGGAGAGCCACAACCGAGATCTATACACAGTCTTTAAGTACACCAAATTTCATCCATAATTACAGGAGCTGGAAACGCGGACAGACAGACAGACGGAGAGACAGAGCGAAACTATAAGGGTATCCTTGAGTGTTACGGAACCCTCAAAATGCTGATTGCAAATTCCATTGAAAGAACGTTTGAGTTTTCGGCGCAGCGCGGATCTTTTGTGTAGTGAATAAAGTTCAATTTTGAATCGCTATCTTTAAAAATGTGTGAACTGACACTTACGGGCACTTCTTACTTCAAACTACTAAGGTACACCTTACAAGGCCGGTATATTTATACTACCGTCACTAATATTAAAACGAGTGAAAAAGTCTTCCGACTATTACGAGTATAAATGTGATGATGGATGGATGTTTGTTACTCTTTCACGCAAAAACTACTGAACGGATTTCGATGCGATTTGTTACGGTAGTAGTTTAGGCTCTGGATTAAATCGTAGACTACTTTTTGTCCCGAAAAAGTACAGTATTACCGTGGGATACCCGATACTATATTTACGCGGGTGGAACCGCGGGAAAAAGCTAGTAGATAATGTGCTAGCTTTGTAATGAAGAAAATAAACTTAAGAGTTTGTGATTAAAGGAGTATAGAGTTAAAAGCTTGGCTCTACGTGAGATCTGAACCCCACTTTCATTGTCCTTTTATTGAATTATAAATGAATAATCTTGATAATATCATAAAATGATTTTTGTAGTTTGGATCAATCAAAACGGGTTTTACGTCGGTTTAACGTTTATGAGAATTTGCATTTTGCAGTTTTAACAAATCGGGACTTGATCGTAACTGTATTATTGCAGGATTTAATTAGCAGAATCGAGATTCTGTTAATTTTTTCATGATTTGTGTAACATTGTCTTGTCTTGGCAACGTTTTTCATAAAAAAAAGTTTTTGGTTGGATCTTATTTCGTTTTATTTTTTGAGCCTAAAATACATAAGCCATGCTACTTAACGAATATTGAGTCCAATATCGAGATTGAAGCCACTGGGGACCACAGAGAGACTCCATTCTGTTACAACTTTGTTCCAAATTATATTTAACTAGTGGCTCGCCCGGTTTCGTGCGGGTGTAAATTATTATTATACATATTAACTTACTTCTTGAATCACTCTCTTTATTGTCGAAAACTGCATGAAAATCCGTTATGTAATTTAAAAGTTCTAAGCAAACAGACAGCGGAAGTGTCTTTATTTTTAGGGTTCCGTAGTTTACGTCTAGCAACCCTGGTTTCGTCATGTCCATCCGTTCGTCCGTGACGTGCTCAGACGATTTTTTTTATTTAGGTATCCGTTTGCGAGATATTCAACTATTTACGTGCACTTTTTTTGTTAAAATAGGGCTCCCTCCCTCAAAAAGCTAAACGGCTAGCTCGAAAAATCTGAAAAAAAAAAACATAATGGTAGTCCATGTGATGAACTTTTAAGAAAAACTATAACGGCATCTATAACTTTGTTAGTTTAGGAGTTATTGTACAGGACTGTATAAATTCACAGGGGTTCAACCGCCGGCTCAGATTAGACTCGAAGATAGCAAGGTTACACCGATTTGGGCAGAGCCGGGGCGATAATAAAACACTTATTTGAGGAGAACGTTTTTTCACTTTTTCGATTCGCTTACCTGGCTCATGGCAATGCCGTATAGAGAGCCCCGCCCGTACGCCTCTTTCGGGCCGATCTTCCATTTCATTTTTACCTCTCTATACGGCTATTTTCCATAATTTTCCCCATTTTCCATGAGCCAGGTGAAGCAAAACGCGTTGTGTGAAATACTTTATTATCATAACCAGACATATAAACCCTTATATACTAAACATCTTATTCTATAGAAAAGTTATTTACATTTTAAGGTTCAACTTATATGAAATGTTGTACATTTTTACCACTGTTTTCGTAATAATTTCTTAACCATTTATTATATAACCTTGAGCGCTATACTACACGTTATGTACTACGTTTATTTATATAAATCAAAAGAAGCTACGTTAAAATTAGCTTTAGTTAAAAATATATAATCAAAATAACCCGCACTTGATAAAACACCATTTTAACACTATTTTTCCACACTGATGCCATATAAATCTATACATATAGTCACTGAGTGTCCACTATTCTAGTTTTACGTACCGTTTTAATTACACGTTTATTGTTCACATTAAAATTCACTCATGTTTTTCGTTACGAGGCCGCTGTCCTTAACATCCTCCCCCCGGCGCAGTAGCCAGGGTCTACGCAGCCTCCTCAGGTGACTGCGGGCTCGCCGATCCCGCCGTGGACTGCTCCGGTGACTGCGAGCTGCTCGTGCTCGCTGTAGGCTGCTCCGGCGGCGACTGCGGGCCGTCCGCGCCCGCCGCAGACTGCTCCGGCGAATGCGAGCTGTGTGAACTCGCTGCGGGCCGCTCCGGCGACTGCGAGCTGTCCGTGCTCGCTGTAGGCTGCTCCGACGCTCGTTCCGCGCCCGGCGCCGTCCCCGGCGTCGTCCGCTCCGCTCCCGGCTCCGTCTGCTCCGCCAGCGGTCGCAACTGCGACTGCGGCGCCTCCTCCAGCACCGCCAGCTTCGACGTCGGCCTCCGGAACACGCCACTGCGCGTGCGAACGTCCGCACAGCGCACTTGTCCGTCCTGGCCGGGGTAGACTCGGTGCACGACCCCCCGCGGCCACGTATTACGCGGCAGCGTCGGGTCGACCACGACAACCAGGTCCCCTGGTACAAGGACTCGGTTGCTCAGCGGGGCCCCGTAGCGTGGTGTGAGCGTGGGAAGGTATTCCTTCACCCAGCGCCTCCAGAACTCGTCGGCAAGGGCTTGCGCGACCCTCCATGTTTTTTTGTCCGCCGGCACACACGGTCCGACGTACGGCAGTCCGGTGGACGACCCGAGGAGGAAATGATTCGGTGTAATCGCCTCCGGGTCGTTGGGGTCCACCGATACGTGCACAAGCGGTCGAGCGTTCACTGAGTACTCCGCCTCGGCCATCAGTGTCTGGAGTACCTCTTCCCTGGGCGACTTCTCGTTCAGCGTGGCTAGCAGGGCGGTTTTCACCGACCTCACCAGTCTTTCCCAGGCACCTCCTTGACTCGGCGCCCCGGGCGGTGTAAACTTCCACTGCATCCGATGAGTGAGGCCCAGCTGAGCCATAGCCGGCGCCCACTCGGCGTACGCCTGCCGCAGCTCGACGTCCGCGCCTCTAAAATTTGTCCCATTGTCGCTGTACATGACTGCCGGCCATCCTCGCCGCGCAGCCATTCTTCTCATTGCCATCAGTGCAGAGTCCGTCGACAGCGAAGCCACCAGCTCCAGGTGGACTGCCCGCGTCGTCAGACATGTGAAGAGAGCTCCCCACCTCTTCTCGTGACGTCGGCCGATGGTGACCGTCATCGGGCCGAAACAGTCGAGACCACAGTACGAAAATGGTCTCTGGAACGCCCCCAGGCGCTCGGCTGGCAGGTCTCCAGTTGGCGGGGTCCTCGGGTGTGCCCGTCGTAGCCGACAGAACGCACATCGGCTCATGATAGTACGCACCGTCGGCCGCACCTTCAATATCCAGAATTTCTGCCTGAGGTCGTTCACGACTCTCTCGCGGCTCCCGTGTCCCGCTCTGGCGTGCTCCCTTGCCACCAGTAACCTTGTGAAGCGATGTCTTCCATCCAGGATGATAGGGTTTTTCATTTCGGCCGGCACCTGCGCCGCTTTGATCCTTCCGTCTAGTACGAGCAGCCCGTCCTTGTACACCGGGTTGAGCCGGTACAAGGAGCTCCATCTAGGCACCGTCTTGCCACTTGCCATCTTCTCGATTTCTTGTGCGAAGCTGTCTCGTTGTGATTTTTGATACCACAACCTCTCGGCCCTCTCCAGGTGTCGTACGTCGAGGTGGGCCCGACGATCTCGGCACTTCTCGACGAACAGCAAGACCATCGCCGTGCATCTTACGAGGCGCTCGTAGTTTGAAAAGCGCGTCACATCTGGTAGACAGCTCAGCTCGCTCGCCTCCGTGGTGTGGAAGGCGACGTATTCTTCTTGATTTTCGATTCTAGCGGGACTCTCCGCGGGCCACTCGTTCATCGGCCTGCGCAGGAAGTCCGGCCCCCGGAACCAAGGGTCCTCGTCGCTCTTCGGAACGTAGCCCGTTCTGGTGGCTAAGTCGGCGACGTTGCTCTTCGTGCTCAGCCATCTCCACTGGTGAACGGACGTCAGCTCGGCAATCTCCCCTAGCCGATGCGCGACGTACGGTGTGTATTTGCGGCTGCCGTTCTGTATCCAACACAGAACCACTTGTGCGTCGATCCAGTAGAAAACCGTGTCCGTTTTCCACCTGTGTTCTGCTGCGACTGCGTTTCCCAGCCTCGCTCCGACCAGGGCAGCCTGTAGCTCCATCCTTGGTATTGTCTGTGCCTTCAGCGGCGCCACCTTGGCCTTGGCGGCGGCCAACACGACTCGTACTTCCCCATTTTCTTGTTCCAATCTCCAATAGACGGCTGCGGCGTATGCGTCCTTACTCGCGTCGCAGAACACGTGCAGCTGTCGGCCTCTCGTCGGACTCCCCCCGTTGTAACTCCGGGGTAGCTCGAGCTGACTGATGTACTCCATGTCGGTCAGCCAACGGGCGAAATCTTGGGCTGACTCAGCGGGTAGCGACTCGTCCCAATCCAGCTTCTGACGCCACAAGCCTTGTAGGATGACTTTGGCGGTGATCGTGTAGCAGCTCAGCAGTCCCAGCGGGTCGTAGATGCTCATCACCGTGCTGAGGGCCTCTCTCTTTGTCGGTGCGCGCTGTAGCTCGCGAACCTCCTTATGGACTCTGGAGAGCGACGTGTTGAATCTTAGTTTGTCGCCTCGGGAGTCCCATAGCATGCCCAAGGTCTTCTGCTCGTCTTTGGTGACACGCTGTGTAGTGTCCTCGGCCAGGCGGTCTTCAGGCAGTCCCTCTAGCACCCTCCGGTCGTTGCTCGTCCAGCCTCGTAAGTGGAAGCCACCTTTCCTATGTATTTGGTCCACTTGTTCCACGGTCTGCATGGCCTTCTGGTGGTCTGGATAGCTGTCTACGTAGTCATCCATGTAGTGGGCTTCGGTGATAGCGCGATGAGCTTCGGGATGCGATTCGGCAAACTCTTCCGCGTTCCGATTCCGGGCTGAGTGTGCCAGGAACGGTGAACACGATGCTCCGAAGATCATTACCACCATCTTGTATGTGGACGGCGGTTCGCCTTCGTCTGGTCTCCACAGGAACAGCTGGGCCGGTTGGTCTTCTTTCCTGACCTTGACACGAAGAAACATCTCCTCTATATCGGCCTTCACAGCGACGGCTTCCTCTCTGAACCGGAACAATATCTTCGGCAGTGAGGTCAGAAGGTCAGGCCCCTCTAACAAGTGATCGTTGAGGCTCACGCCGTTTGTTCTCGCTGCTGCGTCGAAAACCAGTCGCAACTTGCCCGGCTTGTTTGGGTTTTTAACCGGGAAGTGCGGCAGGTACCATGTGATGTCACTTCCGGCCTCTGTCCCGTCGCATTTTTCCGCATATCCCTTGCTTATGAGATTCTTCATCTGTCCATGATACTGCGCCTCGTCCATGGGGTTCTTCTTGAGCTTGTGTTCCAAGTTCTTGAGCCTCTTTAGCGCAGTATTGTAGCTAAGAGGTAGCTTGACGCCGTTCGTGCGCCACAGAAGTCCCACTTCGAATCGACCGTCTTCCGTTCGTTTGGCCGTTCTGCCAAAGAGGTCGATGGCTCGCTGCTCCTCGTCGCTCAGCTTAGCCTTGGACGCTATTCCCAGTGCGTCTATTTCGAAGTGTTTCTTCACCATTTCCTCCAGTCGTTCGCCTCGGGTCTCGATCGTAGACACGTGCAGGATGTTCTCGTGTTCTTCCTGCTTTATGAGGCGTCTGGGGATGCTTCCATGGATTACCCAGCCAAGCTTCGTCTTCGAGGCTGCAGGCTGGTTTCTCTTGCCGATCCTCAGCTCCCTGGATACAATGAGCTGCCAGTTGTCCGTGCCGATGAGAAGTTGGGGTTTCTTGTCTTCATAGCATATCTCTTCGTTCTTGAGATCATGCAGGTGAGCAAGTCGAAACAGTGATTCCGGGACGGACTGAGTAAGTAGGTTCAATCCGGCCACGGTTCTCGCAGTGACGTCATATCTGGTACCGTCGTGACCCCGTACGCCAAGTTGTACGAGTCGGCTTTTTTCTTCCCTTCTCTCGGCATTGATCCCATGCATTCTCAGCACCTTCGGTGGGCCGTCTGCGCCGATAGCCTTCGCGACGTCTTCATCCAGTAGTGTCACTGTCGAGCCCTCGTCGAACAGCGCGAAGATATCCGCTTCGCCCCGTGGACCGACAACTTGAATTCTTCTCATCTTAAGTTTCACCGCACGGTCGGAGGTGACCGATGCGGTAATCACGGCGTCCTCTGTCTGTGGGGCGCCGCCGGACCTGTCTTCGTGCAGCAGCGCATGATGAGGCAAGTTGCAGCCCTTCACGCCGCACGGCTTCGCCCTGCAGTTGTATCTTCTGTGCCTGCTTCGTATGCACCGGAAACACAGCCCTTCCTTTTTGACCGTGTCCCATCTCTTTTGCATGCTCAGTTTCTTGAAAGCAGCGCAGCGAAATAGAGCGTGATCTTCGGCACACTTCGGGCACTTCGTTGACTCCTCGCGTATTCTCTTTGGCTGGCTGCGACTCGGCGAATCCCTGCCCTCGTCTGCTATCGCGAAGACTGGCTTCCTCGTTCGGGCTTCGTTCTTGTTAGGAGGTGGACGCGGCGTTTCCTTCTTCAGTGCCGTGCTGAACCCGTAGCGCAGCGCCCTGTCCGCTTCTCTCATTAAGAATTCAGAGAGAAGGACGACATCGGGCTCGTTCCTGAAGCGCGACGTCTCTTCTGCGTAGTCGTACCACTTGCTCTTCTCGTATGGGCTGAGCTTCTCGAGGATGTCTCTCGTGAGCAACGGGTTAAAGAGATACCCGTGCCTCAGCTTCCTCAGGATGGCTACCATGTTCTGAATCTTCACTGCAAATTGGTTGAGTTCTGCCGCCGAACCTCCGAGCCTCGGTATCTTCTTCAGATCTTCCATCATGCGATCGACCATAACCTCGGGTCGACCGAAGCATTGTTCCAAGGTCTTCATAATTTGTTCAGGCGGCGTCGCGACGCTCAGCAGTGGTGCCACGGCTTCTCTTGCTTCTCCCCGTAGGCAGCTTCTCAGACGAGCTAAGTTCTCGATCGGCTTGAGCTTGTAGAACGCAGTGGTGTCTTCCATGGCTGCTTTGAATGGCAACCATTCAGTGGGAGCGCCCGAGAATATGGGCAACTCCGTAGTGTGGCGCGACTGGCGTTGGTTTAGCAGTTTATCCAATGTTTCGGCAAGTTGTTCCACTCCATTAGCCCTAGACGTGGGCGGTGTGGGTGAGCGTGGGCGGCGTTGCTGCGGCCACTCGAACCTCGTCTTCTGGGCTCCCTTCGGTGGCATGTCTTCTGGCTTCGGCGTCTCTCTTTCTTCCATTGATGTCGGCTCTTGTCTAGCCTCTTCGGGTTCGGGACCCTGTTCGCTTAGCCAGGCTCGGACACGTTGCTCCACCTGTTCTGATGGCTCGTCGTCGTCGGGGCTGCTACCATCTTCTGCAGCGGCGACGTCAGCGGCGAGCTTCTTCTTTATAAGTTCTGCTTCGATCTGCAGTTCCTTCTTACGAAGAGCGGCGAGTTTCTCCTCCGCCTCGTAATGCATACGCGCGACGACACTTGCTGTCGATCGACGCGATCTAATTGAAATAGCCTTCTTTCTGGCTAGGGTTCGTACTTCCGAGGATGCAGGCGCCTTGCTGGTACCTGGTCTCGGTTTCAAAATAGTTTGAAGCAGATCCGCTCTTCCCTCGGTCGGCGGCGGCTGGCTTGTAGCGGCAGCGGACGGCGATCGTGGCGGATCCGGAAATCGATGTGGTTGCTGCTGGTTCTCCTCGGCCCCACTCTGACTTCTTGTTATAACCATCTTCAAATGTTAATCTTCAAATGTTAATCTCAAATGTTAATCTTCAATGTTAATCTTCAATGTTAATCTTCCATAATAATCTTCCTTTTCAAGAATCTTCGGGAGGTTTTTCCGATGAAAAATCTGCGAATCCTTGCTTCCGTTCGCAGCGGTGTATCCTTGTATCCTCGAGTCCGATCTTCTGAGTCCAATCTAATCCCTGGCGTTGACTCCCGTTGATAAATCTTGATAAAGTTTCCAATGTTCTGACTTGAATCTTCAAAAAATTTCTATGTTCAGAACAGCTGACGAAAATTTTCAAGTCCAGTCTTCAGTAAAAATTTCTATCTTGATTCTTCGGTAATTTTTCTATGTTCACAACAGCTGTTCAAATTTTTCTAAGTGCCGTTTTCGTTATTTTCAACTTGATATGGACTTCGAATTTTTCTTCGATCTTGAAATTCGGCTCGCCAAAGGACCACGCACTACTGTACAGGACTGTATAAATTCACAGGGGTTCAACCGCCGGCTCAGATTAGACTCGAAGATAGCAAGGTTACACCGATTTGGGCAGAGCCGGGGCGATAATAAAACACTTATTTGAGGAGAACGTTTTTTCACTTTTTCGATTCGCTTACCTGGCTCATGGCAATGCCGTATAGAGAGCCCCGCCCGTACGCCTCTTTCGGGCCGATCTTCCATTTCATTTTTACCTCTCTATACGGCTATTTTCCATAATTTTCCCCATTTTCCATGAGCCAGGTGAAGCAAAACGCGTTGTGTGAAATACTTTATTATCATAACCAGACATATAAACCCTTATATACTAAACATCTTATTCTATAGAAAAGTTATTTACATTTTAAGGTTCAACTTATATGAAATGTTGTACATTTTTACCACTGTTTTCGTAATAATTTCTTAACCATTTATTATATAACCTTGAGCGCTATACTACACGTTATGTACTACGTTTATTTATATAAATCAAAAGAAGCTACGTTAAAATTAGCTTTAGTTAAAAATATATAATCAAAATAACCCGCACTTGATAAAACACCATTTTAACACTATTTTTCCACACTGATGCCATATAAATCTATACATATAGTCACTGAGTGTCCACTATTCTAGTTTTACGTACCGTTTTAATTACACGTTTATTGTTCACATTAAAATTCACTCATGTTTTTCGTTACGAGGCCGCTGTCCTTAACAGTTATATATGCCTAACTTGTAAAATGCGCTTACTTGGAAAACTTCTTACAAAAATAATGATAGTAAACATGCAAAATATTGGTATAGTGGTACGGAACCCTACGTGCGCGAGTCCGTTTTGCACTTGGCTGGTTTTGTTTGTTCCACCGCACCGTAGCGCCTAAACTACTGGTCCGATTTTAATGTATGAGGTGTCAATATATTCGTAATAAAAGCCTGAGTACCATACGCTATGTTTTTTTTTACAAATTATAGCTTGTTCTACTTTAAATCAAGTTAAGTAAAACTAAATGGTATCTCAGAAACGAACCGATTTCGTGGCAAAAACGAGTTTTGTTATTTCTCCAAAAGAACTATGAGTAGCCATTGGAGATAAGTGCAAGAGAGATTGTAGTTCGCAACAAAGTTTAGTCTTCAATTTTGGTTGAGAGTTTGGCCGATTCCTCGCTATTTAATTGGACGGCAGTTTTGGAAGTGCGCCAAACTTTGGCCACATTCATTTTAGTTTCTTATAATTTATAAGAAATTATAATTTTAGGGTGCCGCAGTACAAGGAACCCTTATAGCTTTACTCTCTCTATCTGCTAACTTCTGTAATTATAAAATGATGAAATTGTGTACACTTATTATTTAGGCTCACCAGTCTCCATACCTTTGAAGTAGGGATGATTTTTTTTTCTCATTCTACCCCATGGTGGTGTATCTACGAATATTACTTTTTAAATAAAGGAGAGGTTTCACGAACGACTTTTTTATAAAGTGAACAATTTTCGAGTAATCGGCGTCCAAAGTGGTTTAAATACTTTAGAAGTAATTTAAAGAAAAAAATCATGATCTGTACAGAGTAAACGTCGCAGGAGTGAAATTTAATTCATTATTTTAAATCCAAAAATGTTCTTGTTGCGCCTCACTTCAAAAAAGAATAGAAAAATTAAAATTTGTACACCTAGCGCCGTCTGCGTATTGAGACGTACTTTAGAAAGTTATGTTGTTGTGTAAGAAGTATAAGTAGGTTCCGACAGATGGTGTTATGTCGATGGCGTTATATCCAAAATCGTGTCGTGGCGGGTGTCGTGACATGAGGCGACTTTAAAATTTCACTCGCAACGCCGCTAAACCACTTCATAAACCTTTTGCTCTTGGTTAGGTTATCTGCTATAAAAATACCATCGTGAACGGATACAAATACTCATTTTTTAAATTAAACACGTCCGATTGGTCCCTTCAAAATAGTTTGAGAAAGCTATTTCTTTGGTGAAATTCCACGGAAACCATACATTTTGCCGCAATAAAAAATAGCGTATGTCCTTCCCCATGGTCTATTTTATATCTGAGCCAAATTTTATCAAAATCAGTCCAGTCGTTTCGGAGCCTATTCAATGCAAACAAACAAACAAATCTTTCCTCTTTATTGTTAGGAAAGGAAATGTGGGACATCCAATCACATCCATTTTCCAATCACAGGACATTGGGAGAACCACGATTTCATTTCATCGCTCTATAAAAATCGATAGTTAGTTAAATGTGTCACATCCGTTCAAAACGAACCCGGTATCCATACAAATTCCCATACAAACGTTCATACCAATTCCCGTGCATAGAAATTCTTTTATATATAAACGTTCGCTCCATTGGAATAGTTGGAAAATAGTATCCGTTTTTATTTCACAGTAGCTGGTGCCCGCAACTTCGTTTACGTAGAACCAACGGAAACTGAACCCAATATTTTAAACGGAACACTAAGATAAAAGAACCTAAGTGACGCATCAGCAGTGAAAATCGGTTCAGCCGTTTCATAGATTAGCCGGAACAAACAGACAGACAGACAGACAGAAAAAATTGACTTTTTATTGTAAGTACCGTATATACTTTCATGTGCATTTAGTGAAAATCTGTTAATTTAATATAACAAAGAGACACTTTAGTTTTATTTATTTGTTTAATTAATTAAGTATAGACATGATTTTTGGTAGGATATTTCTTTTGCACCTATCTAGTGATTTCACTTTAATATTTTCGCGTCTTCAAAATCAAAAAGTAAAAAAATTGCTCGCCTACTGCAGCTCCCCACGTCCTACTATACATAACTTCGTAACTAAGTAAGCTTCTTTATGATTTGACTCAAGGGCGTACCCAGGATTTCAGCTACGGGGGGGCAGCTCATACCTGTTTCGAGAAGATGGTCGGTCAGGTATATTGAAAATTGGAAAATTGACGTTTATTTTGCTGCCCCTACCTGGGTACGCCCATGATTTGAGTAACTAGATGGTAGTAGCTAACCTACCGATCACGCCTGACGTTTCCTACTTTATATTTGGTCGTGTACTAAAATATAAGCTATTTAGTAGTAGATGATGATGATGGTGTTGTTCAAAATTTTTGTGACAATCATTTCATGGTTATTTGGTTGTAGATAATAAAGCTCGAGAAATAAATAATTAAGATCCAGATCTATTATATCCCTTTCATTAATATTAAATAATGTTTTAATGTATATTCAAGTGGAATTTATTTAGGGACTTGATGTTGCGCACAACTTCGATCGCGCAGAAAACTGTGAATTACGCGGAGACCGAGACATTTTGCCGCTATAACCAGTATTCTATGCCCTTCCCCAAGGTCTAATCTAACCCTGTACAAAATTTCATCAAAATCTGACAAACGGTTAAGGCGTAATTGCGTAACAGACAGGTGGTGCTTACAATTTTAAAATCTTAAAAATTTAAGTTACCCCCGAATTGTCAAGAAGTAAGCGAGCTGATGATCATGAATTATAGCTATGACCACTCTCAATCACGTCAGCTTTTAAAGAAAAAAATCTTAATCGGATCGTTCGTTTAGAAGCTACGATGCCTCGGACAGAGACATACACGTCAAACTTATAACACCCCTCTTTTTGCGTCAGGGGATAAAAAGCCGACAAACAAGAAGTAAATGAATGAATAGAACTCATCGAAGAGTTTTTAAACAAATCAATTTTGCTCAAGTATATATTATCTCGTACGATTGCGATGATGAAATAGTTTTGACCCTTGAGCTATCTCTAAGCAGAAAATATTTACTGTCCCCAGGCAAGGGATATCGTTAAATATTCATGTAGGTACGTACCCATGTGTCAGAGTATAATTTATTGTGTGGACGGTGGCGGTGGTCCCTCGTAAAATTTTGCAAAATTTTATGGACATAGTTTAATATTTTATTTGCGTTTTTCCCCTTTGGACTTGACATTGTATTCGACACCGAAACGGAATTTTATTTGACATCGTTTGATATAAATATCAATTTCTTCAGATTTAGAATGACATTTAAATACAAACACTTTTAAAGTCCCGAAATAGAAGTAAGATCAATGAAGCTGGGTTGCGCCTAATTACTTTACCGGAACAATTTCGACAATAAATTAAACAATTTTGAAATTTACAATAATTAACAAGGAATGCTTGTTAGGCCGATTAAATTAAAAAAAAGTACTTTATTATTTGACGATGCTTTCAGTATCTTCAATGATACGTGTTACATAATTGAGTTGTGAATGTTAAAAATGCGGTTAAACCCAAAAACCTGTCCTTCGACCCTGCCAGGATTCGAACCTGGAATCTTCTGATCCGTAGTCAGACGCGTTATCCGTTGCGCCACAGGGCCTTCAGAAAATTTTGCGAAAATTACAATTGTATGCTGCAAGATTATTTTGGTAAGTTAAGTCAAAAACAAAATTCAAAATGGCTACCATCTGATCATCAAATGCCATTGAAGTAGTTTCATGGTTTAGGTTAAGATTATGAAAATTATTGTAATGATCACTATAATTATGAAACAAACTTTATTTTACTTGTTTTTATTTCCTAAAAAAGCCATTTAGTCGCCATTTAAGTCTATACCACCAAACCGTCTTGGCCCTGGGCCCAAGTCGTGGGTAAAGCATGTCACATAAATTAGAAATTCAAGTTTATTATCTGGCCGTGGCCGTGAACTGTTTGTGTACAGACTCAATGGCGTCTGTTTTGCGTATTGCGGCATCATGCTGGTAGACTGTAAACACCTTATGTAATAGAGAAGTAAGTTTTAGGTAGGTATAAGCTTTTGAATATGGATGTGGATATTTTCCTCATTTATGGTTATAAAAATTGGCTAAATACATATGATAAGTTATTATAAAACTATTATTACAAAGGCCACGATACACAATATACCGAAATGTTGTCTATTACACATAGATATCGACAAAACGTGTGATGAAAATGTGTTAAACGCATGATAGTGTGAGTTAATAAACTGAGGTAGTGGTGTAGGATGTATTTTTGTTAATTGAATGTACTTTTTAAGCATCATTATAAAAATATAAATTTAGTGCAGAATACTCCTCTATATAAACTTTAACTGTGCCAAATTTCATATAAGTACTCCTGCGTTTGTATAATTGTCGTGAGGATTTTTATTCGATTTTTATTCACGTATTACCATATAAATAATTATATTAGTTAGAAGAGTGGCCAGACAAACACACAGACGGAAGGACAGAGCAAAACTGCTCGGGTTATTTTCGTGGTACTACGAAAAAAGTTATCTATTTAAATAAAATATGTATTACTGATTCTCTTGTGTTGGTGATGGGAGAATAAGTCGGTGAGTAATGTTCCTGGAACCGGAAGGGAACTGGAACCATCCCAGACATCGATTAAGTTTAAGATTGGCTTAATAAACCCGGGTATGTGTTCATATCACAAGGATAGCACCACAAATATAGTTCGGCATACTCTGGGGAATTAGCAGGAACATTTGACAGCGGCGTAAACGTAACGTTGTCGAATGAAATTTGTATGGGCGCTTCATGATTTTGACAGATTTTCATACAAGTCTCATTCGATAACGTTACCTTTACGCCCCTGTCAAATGTTACTCTTATACTTATACTACTTATATTACATATTCTATTAATTACAATAATTACAAAAAAAATATTTATTACATACATTTAAGTAACACTCAATATTCAGTTTCAATCGCATTCTCTAGAACATTCCGATGCCATTGAGTGAGAGTGACAGGTAGCGAATGACACCTGCTGTTTCATAAATCACACCCACCCTCGTGACGTGTCGTCGGCGCCCAAAATCCAAACCGAATTTTTATATTCACGTAACATCCATTTTAGTGAAATTGTTTGAAGTGCTATCATATCACTGTGCTACATTACAATAATTATTATTAACGAGTTATATTATTACTTATTTTAATTACTAGCTGGTGTCCGCAACTTCGTTTGCGAGGAACTATTAATGGAAACGGAACCCTATTTAAAAAAAACGGAACCCTAAAATTGAAGTACCCTAAGTTACTCAGCATTATATAACATCAGCTATCTGCCAGTGCAAGTTTCAAAGATTAGCCGTAACAAGCAGACAGACGTCTGTCTGACAGGTATTCAAAGTTCCACTGTACAGTGTTACTGAATAAGTTGTTGTACCTTTAAAATCAATTTAAATGTAAGTATTACAATGTAGTACACATTGTAATACTTACAATATACTATACAATCGTAATAATTTTAATAACGCAATGTTTGACAGTGGTGTCAAACATTGCGTACTTACAATATTACTATACAATCCTAATACAACATATTATATAACGAATAACATTGCGTTAGGAAAAGTAACGATCGTGTGCAGCTATTGTCCTTACATTTGTAATGTAATGCGATTAGTTCTCAAAATAAGATAAATTGTACAATTTCGTAGTTTTTTGGTTTGTGGTCGCGACTTTTTAAAAAAGCGGGTAAAAACACCTTAATTTCTTTTAAAGAGTTTTTCCATACATTTAATGGAAAAATATAAACACCATCATCAAATAGTGTAGTACCATAAAATACATCGATGAAGACATTAAGGAGTATATTCTGCGTAGTCACTGGTACTTAGTCGTAACGACTCCCGTCACGTCACGAAGTTACTGCCGACAGTAAAGGAGAATTTGTCTTTAACGAGTAGCTATCGGGGATCGAACATAGATTTAGTTTTATTTTGACACTGCCATTAAATTATACTTAAGGAAGCGAAAGTGTCAAGTAAATAATACTTCAGGATCCAGGAGCTACTAAAAATCTTCAAAATAGAAAACGAGTAGGTAGACTGAGTTAGATGCGGTTTTTCTTAATCGAAAGCTAATATAATCGAGATGATTCTTAGCTATGATTCATCGTCATCAGCCAAGTAAATAACATATTTTAACAACTCTCTACAGGTTGTTTTAACGTCACAGAAGAGTTACTTAAAAGTTTTAATTTGAATACAAGTTATATGTTTATTTTTGTGTTAACTTAAGCCGGCGGAAGTTATTGATATTCGCTTTAAACTTTTCATGTTTTCAAATGTCACTGGAATTGAAATTTTCCGAAGTTGAAGGTAGGAAGGGTAATATAATACGAAAACTGTTGTTTTTCTAGGATAGGAAAAGTTAAGCGTTATAATTACTTAGTCAAAGGCTCTCTTACATCCAGATTCAAAGTAGGTACATCCTATTTTATTGTTCATATACTGTGGAGAAACTATTATGACATACTTACATTTTCATTTCATTTTATACACTGCGTGTGGTTTAAAAAATAAATAAAAATAAAAATAACTTCCTGGTTGCAAAATTCTTAGAAGCTACGCCCCTGTCGACCAAAATGTAATTATAACCTATAAACGAATTCAAACAATATTATTATTACTATACAAAGTGGTATTTGCGTTGCAGAATATAAATATAGGTGCACCTGTCTATCGCATGTCAGTAAACACGTCGGGAACATCAGCCGTGCACAAAAAGTGGATCCATCAATGTGCCTCGCCCCAATATTGATTGTGGAATCACTCTACAGCTTGCCTTTATCAGCAATTTTTCGTATCATCATCGAACATTCTAGAATTTATTTCATGTATCGACGTTCATCAGGAATATTATCATATGACGTCACAGCTTTATAGGGTTCTGTCGATTCGGTGGTGCCAATTTTTATTTCACTTTAATATGCCCAGACTATGAAACAATAGGAATAAGGGACCTATTGTTTTATTAATCTGAGAGAGTAGGTAGGTACTAAAATTAGTTAAAACAGTGATGTACAGTTGAGGACGTCCGTGGTTCCACTTTTGAACTTAATTTTCATAGCAATAAGGTCGAAATATTTTAATCGGAAATTGAACTTTATTAAAAAACACTAAAATGTCAACAGTATACATCAACCTACCTAAATATTCTACGAACATATCCAATTTGTTCACAGTAAAAGAAATATTATGAAACAATTCAACTAAATATTTGACGGCTATACTTTAAGTTATAACCCTCTCAAGCGCGTTGAAATAAACTGCACAGACAGAGTTGACGGATGATATAGTATTATTCACCGCGGCACTCACTGTAAGTGGTGTATTTAAAGCTTTTACGCTGTATATAAATTTATTACTGAGTACAATTAAGTAGAGAACAGGTTTTCATTAATTTCATTTTCGTACTCGGTTTCGGTTATTGGCGTTTAAAATCAATTGCATCATAACTGAATTATTTCATATCCAAGCCGCCAACCGGTGTGGACATTTCGATATCGAAATCATTCATATTTTATATTACGCGATGAAAGAAAATATATATTTAACTTAAAATGCGCAGTTTCCCAGGGACAAGACCTAGCTAGATCGATTTGTCTCCCAAAATACCCTGCATACTAAATTTCATGGAAATACTTGCAGCCGTTTCAGAGATTCCGAATATATATGTATATTGCATATACAAGATTAGCTCGTTTAAAGTATCTGATAAGTGCCATTATGATGTGTAACATATAAAGGTAGGACTCGCGTTGTCTTATAAAAATTTTAGTACTGCTTTCAATATGGCTAATGTGTCATTGCTAAATCAGCAGCTTATTATTATAGCCAGCCAACTATGTTTATTGCATAATCCCTGTGCATACAGATTAAGGCTCCCCCCATTAAAGAGCTGCCTGCAAATGTTGCCATATCTGTATTGCCATTTGCTGCCCGCAAGTTTGTACGGGGCTTAAGCTATGTTGCTTGTGAGGTAAATAGCTAAATATTATATTGACATATCTGACCAAACCCATCGCTTGCGGTTTGTGTGTCTGTAATCATGAACAAAGTAACATATTGTATAGGTACCTAATTAGGTACAGGTATAATTACAATTCTCGCAGGATGTTTGGTTATCCGAATGAAATATTTAACCCACCACATTACATAAGTACCTAATGGCAGTTCGCACAACTAAACATGTTCGTGATTTACAGAAAGATAACATGATTAATATTTCCTGAGAACTCGCACTTCGCATGGACACCATCACACTGTCACACAACGCGTCGGCTTCAAAGTTACGCGCTTGGTGAGTAGTACGGGCGCGCGGTGATGAATAGAATTTAAGAGACCTATTACAAATCTGCACTCTGCGAGATTAGGTATTTGAAGTGCTGCCGACATTTCGCATTTTGTAGTTATTTTGCAGTTGCATTTATCGTTTTTATTGAAATAGGTTAAATTCATGGTTTAAAATTATAAAATCTTTATTCCTCATGAAGTAAGAATTGTTCTGGCATAAATTTTGCTTAATAATATTATCGTAGATAGGAGTAATTCACAGTTAACTTGAAGCGATTTTCGAAGTTTTTTTGGCTTAGAATAAGACTTTTTTCTATATTAAATCAAATATATTTCAAAATTCTAAGGCCGCTACGAACGACTATATAGAAGATAACATTCTCATTTTATTATTTCATTCGCTTAGAACAGAAGTTCAATCCAGGAGCTCAAAAAAGTGCCTTAGCGCATTTTATGAAAATATTTCTCTGCAATTTTGGGTTTAATTAAAAAGTTAAGCAAAATTTACAAAAAGCGAGGCCGCTACGAACTACGCCAATAGGTATTCTGCACTATTCAATATGTCAAAATAGTTAATGTATTAAATAATAATGATAATAATAATAATAATATTTAATGTGTTAAATCACAGTCGAGATGTAATATGCCTCTAAGTACACACACCGGCATATTTAGCGGAACATAAAATAAAGGTTTGATATCAGTATCATATAAGGTTGCTAGCTGGTTTATACGTCATTTAATTTAAAAAAAAATATTTTCAAATTAAGAAAACAAGTGAATATCACATTTTATGCAATTGTTTTAATTTTATTCAAATACACCTTATCTGGAACGAACTTCGAGTATTTCTTCCTTCTGAGTTTGATTTAAAATTTCATTGAAATACTGTTTTTTGTTAGTTTTTTTTTAATCGCGTATCTTTTTGGAGTTGAGGACTGAATTATGCCTGACTTAGCCCCAACGGAGATTGCCAGGGCACTCGAAATGCGAAGAAATGGTCAAACCTACAGAGTGATATCCAGAGATCTTCGTCGACCAGTTTCAACGATCCATCGCAGTATCCAACGGTTCAGGGAGACCGGTACTTATGTGAGAAGAGCAGGACAAGGCAGAAAAACACGCACTTCGGGTAGGGATGATCGTTTCATTCGACTTCGTGTACGTAGGAACCCCCGTTTGACGGCCGTCCAAGCCCGACATGAGTACGGGGTGTAACCGTAAGTGAGCGTACGGTACGAAGAAGGTTCGAAGAAGCTGGTTTGGGTTCATTTGTGCCCGCCAAGGCTCCAATGCTCGAGGTAAATCATCGTAGAAACAGGTTAACTTTTGCTCAGGAACATCGACTTTGGAACGCGGACAAATGGAGTAAGGTATGATTTAGTGATGAGTGCAGAATTCTCTTAAATCAAATTGACGGCAGGCAAAGAATATACAGACGCAAAGAAGAACGATACATTCAGACAAATTTTGAAACTACAGTTGCACACGGTGGTGGATCAATAATGGTTTGGGCGGGTATTTGTTTGGGAGCTCGCACAGACTTGGTAGTGATTGACAGAGGGAGTCTGACTGCAGACCGCTATATCAGAGAAGTTTTAGAAGAAAATGTCGTACCGTTTGCCCTATATATCGGTGACGATTTTGTTTTTATGCAGGATAATGCTCGGCCGCATAGCGCTCGGGTAACTCAAGCTTATCTTAATGATATGAATATCACTGTTATGGAGTGGCCGGCGAGATCACCGGATATGAACCCAATAGAGCACGTTTGGGACTTGCTGAAAAGAAAAGTTAAGTCCAGAATTCCAGCTCCTGCCAACGTGGGTGAACTGCGAATCGCCGTAGTTGAGGAATGGCGGAGACTATCCCAGGAGACCATCGATAACATCATTCTCAGTATGCCTAGACGGGTAGAAACTTTAATAAGAGCACGTGGAGGAAATACGCGTTATTAATCACTATTTTTCTAATTTAATTAATTGTTATTTTAATATTAATTTTCACTTTTCCCGGTTACATGAAAAGTTCAAAAATGTACCATTTTTCACAAATAGCCTTTACTCGCAAAATCTGTTCTTAGTGTGATCTCATTTTAAGTAAAACAAATTTAACTTTAAATAACAAAAGAACTGTAGTAAGTAGATTTTAAAATAAAACAATATTTTTTTAATTATGGACCTTTTTTTTGTGTTCCGCTAAATATGCCGGTGTGTTTATTTTATAGGATAATCTGGTCAACATTTAAGGTCACATGTTATATATATATATTATATCTTTGCAACGAGAATCAAACACTGAATACGCTCCTTGAATATCTATTTTTGTTAACCAAACATTCTGTACAGTGTAATTACTAAGAAAACCCTTCCATAGATAACTAGATGGTGCCCGCTACTTTGTGCGCGCTAAAGGAAATCTCGTGAAAGGAAATGGAACTGTACATTTTGCCGCGATAAGAAGTTGCCTGTATCCTTCCCCGTGGTCTACTCTATATCTGTGCCAAATTTCATCAAATCAGTCCAGTAGTTTCGGTCCCTATTCAATGCAAACAAACAAACAAACCTTTCCCCTTTATAAATTTAGTAAAGATGATTCCTTAAGCCCCGCTTCTTATTAAAGTCGTTGATATAAACAAAAGCTAATATTACAAACCAAAGCTAATATTGCAAAATGTAAAAAAAAATATTTTTGATGAGAGACTTAACAATCAAAACATGTTGTGGACCAAAAATCTTTCTGATTGTACGAGTGTATTTTTAAACAGTTAAGTATAATTCATTACCTGTCAGATTTTCAGCAAAAGAGGGATGAGAAATGTACAAGTTACACCTTTATTATCTTTTGATTGATAGTAGCATCGTGCTATATTTATGGGTGGAATACGATATTGTACCGTAGGGTTACCCACCAATATCTATATAATATATGGATAGAGTAACCCAATCCCCTTATATTTTATGTTTTTTTTTTATAATCGAAGGCAGCTCACATTCGAGCCCTGATATCACTATAACCCAAGTGGATCTATTGTGACTCCTTCGCGTTATAGTACCGGCCCCAGGCCTATGCTGCTCATAAACTGAACGATATGGTTGGGGTTGGTGCTGCGGATTTCCTCTGCGGTAGAGTGTTCGTGCAGTTAGCCAGTTCTTATTTATGCAGCGAAACTTATACGAGTATTAAGTAAAGTTCCTAAAAGTCGCTCTTGCAACTTGTCTTATATTTTTGAGGTGGTAAGTAGAAAGAATTCTGAAGTCGCTGAATTTTTACGTGTTGATAGTGTAGTCCCTAGGGTGATTATTATTAAGGTTTGTGCCATTGTTACCTATTGATCGAGCAATTCGATGATTTGAGGTTTATTTTTTTAAATGGCCATAAAAGTTGTAAAATTTTTTGTATTATTTAAAGTTGAAATATTATTATATTATGTTCCTAGCGTTATGTTATAATATATTATGGCCTATAGTCAATTTGAAAAAAAAAATGAGCTAAAATAAAGATAAATTATGACCTATAGATTTTAATCAATTGATTATCCAGCGCAAAAAATCAAATTGAACTTGCATTTTCTGAGAAACGCGCGTTCATTGTTCAATCGAACTGACTCTTGTGCTTTTGTAATTAGTATCTAACTATATATTTTAGCTTCTGTCCGAAATAAAATTGCTATTTAAATATTTATAACTATCCAGTTCCAATAGATCTATGGTGCCACTCAGTACTGTTTGATTGAAGGTGTTGTGTTTACCGAACCCCATTAAAATTGAATCGACCCTGTAATTTGACTCTCGGAGATTGTTTTAGTTACTCAATACTCAATTATAATTACTTATTTATTTTGGTATTAGAAACGTTTAGGTAATATACCATTTATTGACGGAATTTTAAAAAAAGGGATAACAATTGTATCTTTTTAATTATGATTTTTATGCTTTATTATTTTTTAAATATTAGTACAAAAGGTTCTTTAAAATTTGAATGCTAAGCTACTATTATAAATGTGATTGTTTGGATGTATAGATGGATAGATGGACGGATGTTTGTAACTCATTCACGTAAAAACTACTGAACAGACTTCATGAAATTTGGTTTGGTAGTGGTTTAGGCTTTGGATTTACACATATCTTAGTTTTTATCCTGAAAAAGTAGGTATAGTGCTCAAGTGCGATACTGTACGGGACGATAGTTCACTTCCAAGCGGGCGGAGCCGCGGACAAAAGCTAGTATTTAATGAGATTATTCACAGGGCACAATTTAGGTTACAACCTTAACGTTTTACATATTTTATCACAGTCGGTTTCACCCGACGACGGCGAAGCCAAAAGATAGGGATATATGTTTGTTCCACCGTAGCGCCTAAACAACTGGTCCGATTTTAATGAATGAGGTTTCAATAGATTCGTAATTATTATTTTCAATATATTCGTAGTTATTTATTTTAATTATAATTTCTTATATAAATTGTAGTTATCAATGATTCCGATGGTTTCGATTACAGTTTATATTAGTGATAAACATTACATAATTAAAATTATGGCGATTATGAAAGTAGTTGTAGGAATCGTACTACAATATAAAAATGTAAGGCGAAAAACACACTCAAATAATTATATTATTATGATGCTTCAACACACATTTTGGCGATTCAGTGTGTAGTTTACACGTTTGATTTTCTCAGTCATGGTCGTATTGAAAAATGCGCGATACCTCCTTGTCGCCCACAAAATCAGTATGGGACTTAACGCGCAAGGTCACTGCCGTTATACAGAGGCTTAAAATAATATTCTTGCCTACATAGTAGTCGGTTTATTTACAACTAGCTTTTTCACGCAGCTCCGCCCGCGTAAATATTGTATGGCACGGGAATACTGTAATTTTTCAGGATAAAAAGTAGCTGTTAATCCAGAGCCTAAACTTCTGCCATACCAAATTTCATCGAAATTCGTTCAATCGTTTTTGCATGAAAGATTAACAAACATCCATCCATACATCCATCCTCACAAATTTTCACGTTTATAATAGTAGTAGGATGTTCATTTGTAAACAAATGAATTTGTGTTAATATGAGAACCAGGCCAGTGCCACGCGTGTTCTCAGCAGCTCTGATTGACCCGCTCGACCTCAAATTGATAGAGAGGATCGAGTGTCACTTGGCTAATGCCATCCAATCAGCCGGCTCGAGTTAAAGGTAAATGTCAAAGGTAAAAAGGAATATGACTTGCCGGATGCCGGAGTAACTAATTAAATTTAACAAAACGTGAACAATTGCGATACTGATGTAAACGTTGACGTCACCACGACTAATCGCGAAAATATACAAAATGAACAAGCGCAATTATATTCTAGTCTGATACGAGTCTGACAGATAAAGACAGCGACATGGATAAGCGTATCCGTGGTGTGATATTTCTATTATTCTTATATTCCCCCCTAATAATAGATCTAAATACATTTTACATTGTGTTTGCCCCGACTTCGGTGTTCTCGATCAGTGCGCACTTTTACTCTTGTGGGAATAGTAGTGGAAGCCTCAAAGGGAGATCTCTGACCGCGTGAGGTGGTATGCTCGGTCAGGCCGAAGCCCACTTGTATGCATTTTTTTTTTTTTTTTTTTTTTCCGAACGGGTCTATGCTAAGGGTCGGGTTAAGACCGCTGTAGCTAAGTCGGACTATAACTAGCCTGGTGGCTAGTTTGTTTGGTGGTAGACGATGGGAGGGTTTGACCCTCCCTAACATCACCCGGGTGATGTTCAAACCGGATATTGGGGACAGCTACGGATTAGAAGCTATTATTTTGACAGGGGAGACGCGGGTCTCTCCTGCTGAGGGGTCCGACCCCTTCCTCACTCGCTGATGAGTGAGGTTGCTCGCGCGCGGTAGCAGAGACTAGCGGCGTGCGAGTTATCGCGATAGAGGAGCTCTCGATTTGGTCGATATCGGTACTGAGAGGGCCGTCCCTCTCCCCTTCCGCGTACGGTCGGGATGACTCGCGCGCGTAAGTCCTAATGTCGATGAGGTTCGCGGTATTGGTAGAGCTCTCTATATCAATATCGCGGTCGCGGACACTATTTAGGAGTGTACCTAGACTACTGGGATGCGAACTCGAACTCGGGTTCGGGTCCGGTCCCGTGTTAGGGTCGGTCTGTACGTCTGTACGTGTTGTCGTGTCGGATGTGGGACCTCGGGGTAGGCGCCGGCGTCGACCCCGGTGCGATGCTAGCGTCGCGGGTGCGTGTGATTTGTGTTTACGTAACTGTACACAGTACGTTACGTATTTTGTGATCGGGTCAACGGGATCGGCTAAGATATGCTTAGGCCGTTTGTGCGGGTGTCGGAAAGTCAGTGCGCCGTGGTTGTAGTCCAGTGCCTTTTTGATAAGGGGGTTTGGGTGGTTTTTGCCTTTATCAAAGAATCTCTCTACGAGTTCCTTGATATAGGCTTTAATAGTGACTAGTTCGCAGTCCCTATGCAAGTCGATGTTACGCATGTACCAGGGGGCGCCTGTTGCCATGCGTAGAAACCGGTTCTGGACTCTTTGCAAGCGGTCCATTTGAGACTCGCTTATCTGTGCGAAAGAGACGCACTGTTATGTCCCGTCCCTGTTAGGGTTGTTGCTGACGTAACATCGAATCAGCACATCCCGTGTTTAGTCTGGTCTAGACTCTAGCTGTGAGTCTCAGTTGGTCTTCAGTCCTCGGTCGTGACGGTTCTGCCCAAGGGTCCTTTCATATATTATTGTATTTTCCTTTAATAAAAGTGGTTGTGGAAAGAAACCTTTTTTTTAAAAAGCCTAATCCGAAGGGACCCCTAACATATTTGGTGGCAGCGGTGGGATCGGATATCCCCAGTGTCGTTTAATCCTGGAAAGTTATCGTAAGAAAGTGAAAATCTAAAAATTCGTCAAAAAAAAAAAAAAATCTTTAGTGAAAGTGCAGTGAGGAAACCAACTCATTTCCAATATCCATAAAGTCATTAAGAGCAAAAGTCAAAGTGAAAAGTGAAAATCCCAAGTGCATAGTGTTAAAATCCTAAAAGTTATAACCGTGTGAACGAGTCATACTATCCGGCCGGGCGCGGGCATGCATCGAGTCGCCGTGCAGCTTATCTTCGCCGCCCACGCGTTGATATCACAGTGAGTCTTTGGTCACTGTTTACATTTAGTAGCCTTCTAAGGTTACCTAGATTTAGGGTTCGGTACTCCACTAAGATAATCCATATTTGTAATTTAATTTGTTATCATTCTCATTAATACTATTTTTCAATATGTCGAAAAGTGAACTATTAAATCTTAACATTCCTATGTCCGAATCGGAAGCTGGTCCATCTGACACAGCTAAAAACCCTCCTGTTTCTCCCAAAGCAACGACCCGAAAGGGAACCGTTTCGGCTACGAGTGCCATGATGGTCGAACTGGATCTAAATACACTATTTAAATTTATCAAACCATTTGATGGTTCCCGGGAGTGTGTAAATTCATTTATTATAAATTGTAATAACGCGTATGACTTGGCCACTGAAGTACAAAAGCCAATCCTATTTCGTTATATCTTTAGCCAGTTGCAAGGTAAAGCCGAAATTGCTTGCGCTATCAAAGAATTCAAAAAGTGGGACCAATTAAAAGAATTCCTGCGAAACCAATTTTGTGAACGTAAGCATTATGCTCACATACTTATGGACTTGCAAGAAAGTAAACAGGGTCTTAATGAAAACGTAACACAATATTCTTTACGCGTAGAAACCTATCTTTCACAGCTTCTGACTGAGGTAACCCTGTCCAATTGCACACTAAAGGAAATCCCTGGTCGTTCAGCGGCCATGGAGGATTTAGCACTTCATCATTTTCTTATTGGCTTACATCCCCGTATCTCAAATATTGTGCGTTGCAGAAATCCGCGAAATTTAAATGACGCTATTAATATTGCGATCTCTGAGGAGCGCATACAACAAAGTCTTTACAAACGACCTCAGTTGGGAGAATCGAAGTTAAATAATAATCAAAGTAACTTGAGACCCAGACCGTTTTTCCCACGATCACATGGACAACCAAACACGTCACGTAATCAGCCTTCTTATCAGCCGAGATTTAATTCTCCAAATAGTAACCTTAATAACAACAATAATAATAATTATTCAGACAGAACCCAATCGGTGTTTTGTCGATATTGTAAAACTACGGGCCATGATATTAAAGATTGCGCGAAAAGGGAATACAATAACAGCCGATTTAATAATAAATTCCGGCAACAACCGAATCGAATGCATTTGGTTATGAATGAACATGATGATCAACACGTCGATGACTCATTCCAATCGGATAATAATAATTTAAACTAAATTCCGTCTCGCTCTCGTGTCGTGCGGGACTAATTAAATCTGAAATCGACACGAAAACTTTCTCTCGCGTTATACGACAGGGTAACCAGCCCCAAAATGGAAACGCTAAAAAATCGTCTCGCGTTATACGACAGGGTAACCAGCCCCAAAATGGAAACGCTAAAAAATCGTCTCGCGTTATACGACAGGGTAACCAGCCCCAAAATGGAAACGCTAATAAATCGTCTCGCGTTATACGACAGGGTAACCAGCCCCAAAATGGAAACGCTAATAAATCGTCTCGCGTTATACGACAGGGTAATCAGCCCCAAAATGGAAACGCTAATAAATCTCTCAGCATCATACAACAGGGTAATCAGCCCCAAAACGGAGATGCATCCTTCAGAGTCACGCAGCAGGGTAACCAGCCCCAAACCGAAGACTCCCTCGTAGTTGAACCTGAAAAAAAAGAAATTTACGAAATTAATATTGATACAACTAAGCGACGCTTACCTCACATATTAGTAGAATCTTCAGTTTCAGATATCCCTTTATCTTTGTTAGTCGACTCGGGCTCGTCGATCTGCTTAATAAAAGAAACCTGTATATTAAATAGTCAAAAATTAATTAAAGAACCTGTAAAACTTAAAGGTATAGATCCAGGCGACGAACCGACTTCTACAGAGGGTCACTTACAACTTAGGCTAAAATTAAATGACAAAAATCCGTTAGTATTTAAATTTCATGTAATAAAAGAGATTAGCTTACCTTACGATGGTATTATAGGCACAGATTTCTTAACAAAATTCGGCTGCAAAATAGATTACACGAATGATATATTAAAAATAGGAAAATCCGAAATTAAATTACTTTTCACCGAACCGTTCTTTATTGTTCCACCTCGAAGTGAAGCTGTAATTCAATGTTCAATACAGAAAACTAATTTAAAAGAGGGTGTTATAGTTGATCAACATCTTTCGGAAGATTTACTTATATCTAATTGCATCGTTAAAATCAAAAATAATAATCGCGTTAATTTAACTATTGCCAACACCTCTGAAAATTATGCACATATTAAAGGAGATCTAAAACTCCATGTTGAACCTTTAAATTTTCCTCTACATCCGGTAAATACATGTAGTTTATTTACCTCAGAAAGATCCGAAGCAGTAATAAAAGAACTTCGGACAGATCATTTAAATAAAGAAGAACTCAATGCTCTTGTTGATCTCTGTAGTCAATATCCGGATATCTTTCACATGCCTAGTGATCAGCTCACACATACGTCTGCAATCGAACATACCATCAGAACAAATAACGAAATTCCAATACATACCAAGTCATATAGGTTTCCCGAATGTCACAAGCAAGAAGTTGAAAAACAAATAAATCAAATGCTTGAACATAACATAATAGAGCCGTCATCCTCTCCTTGGAGCTCACCAATATGGGTAGTTCCCAAAAAAATTGACTCAAGCGGACAACGCAAATGGCGAATAGTGATAGATTATAGAAAGCTTAATGACATAAGTGTAGGCGAAACTTATCCGATACCTCAAATTTCTGAAATTCTAGACCAGTTAGGTAAAAGTAAATATTTTACAACACTAGATCTTGCTTCTGGATTCCACCAAATTCGTATTTCAGCTGACGATGCACCCAAAACTGCATTTTCAGTCCCTCAAGGTCACTTTCAATTTAATCGTATGCCATTTGGCCTCAGAAACGCACCTAGTACATTTCAAAAACTAATGAATACTTGCCTGTCAGGACTACAGGGAAGTCGATGTTTTGTTTATTTGGACGACATTGTAATCTATTCCTTCGATCTCGACACACACATAGATAACCTTAAAGCCGTATTTGATAGACTTCGAAAGTTTAATCTTAAATTACAACCGGAAAAATGTCAGTTCCTTCGTAAAGAGGTAGTTTATTTAGGGCACATAATAGGCGAAGACGGCGTAAGGCCAAACCCAGAAAAAACAGAGGCTGTAGCTAAGTTTCCTATACCCAAGTCCCCTAAAGACATTAAATCCTTCCTAGGCCTTGTTTCCTATTATAGAAGATTTATTCCTAATTTCTCTAAAATAGCAAAATCACTTACCAGTTTGTTGAAAAAGGATGTTCCGTTCATCTGGAAAGAGGAACAACAACTTGCTTTTGAATCTCTTAAGGAAAATCTTATAAGTGCTCCGGTATTAGCTTATCCTGATTTTAACAAACCTTTCCTGTTAACTTGTGATGCATCCAATTACGCCATTTCTGCAATTTTGTCCCAAGGTCCTATTGGTCAAGATCGTCCCATAGCTTATTCCTCTAGAACTTTAAATAAAGCCGAAACCAATTATTCAGTAACTGAAAAGGAATGTCTCGCGATAGTTTTCGGAACAAAAGTTTTCCGGCCTTACCTGTTTGGTCGCCGTTTTACAATAATTACAGACCATAAACCGCTGAATTGGCTATTCAGCTGTAAAGATCCGGGCTCTAGGTTAATTCGCTGGAGACTAAAACTTGAAGAATTTGATTATGATATTCAATATAAAAAAGGTAAAATAAATACAAATGCCGACGCTCTTTCCCGGTACCCCGTGAACCCAATCCAAGCCGAAAACCCATCTCCTTCAGCACCAAAACCCCAGGAGGAACAACCGTACTCACCAGATAGAGATCTTTTAGATTTGTTAGTGACACCGCCATCCTTTGATCCCGAGAGAGACCTCTTGGAGCTCTTGCCCGATCCAATCCCTGTAGAAAATACTGAATCTCCATCAGAACTTTTGAATACTCCTCCTGATCCATTTGATCCACCCGGCCTCGAAGATGCCGTGGCTAATGAGCCTAACGATCAGCCTAACGTTGAACCAGATTTTGAAGTACCATCCGAGCCAACTCCTTCCACTAGCGCGAATCCAGATGCTCCTGTAGATGATTATCCTACCTTCTTAAAGTCCATGTCAGATAAAAGTAAAACATTTAATACTGTAATCGAAGAATATAACGAAAGTTTATTAAAATGTCCGGCTAAAGTAATCCTTGTACCAACATCTATTGACCTTGATGAATCCAACCTTTATCTTGAAGAAATGCTGAATGATTCTGAAACAAATCAAACAATATTAAATTCTGAAAGAGAGCTTTTTGGTTTCCATAAAATAGAACGTAATAATAAAATATGTTATTTGTTATTTTATAAAATTCATCATTTTGATGAAGCATCCTATCCAGAAATATTTGAAACCTTAAAGAGGATTCGTAATGAATTATTAATTTTCGGAAATAGCAACGAAATAGGTATATCAGATATGAAAAATCCTTTTGAAAAACATTCATTTATTAAAATATTTAATATTTTAACTTACCTTTTTCATAATACGCAGTTTAAAATTAAAATATATCATAATAAAATTATTTTCCCTGTCCCGACTGAAATAAAGAAAATATTACACGATAATCATGATGTCCCGATTGCTGGCCATTTAGGTTCTGCTCGTATGTATAACAGGATAAAAGAAATTTACTATTGGAAAGGGATGCGTAGCGACATAGAAACATATGTTAAACAATGTAAATCCTGCCAAGAAAATAAAGCACTCCGACAAATAAATCGTGCTCCCATGCAAATAACTAGTACTTCAACAGAACCTTGTCAACGTGTAGCTCTTGATATTGTCGGGCCACTTCCAGAATCTGGTCCCGGTAAATTGAAATATATATTAACAGTTCAAGATGACCTAACGAAATTCTCTTCAGCATATCCTATTAGGACCACAACCGCGGAGGAAACATGTGAATGTCTCCTTCATTACATCTCAATTTTTGGTATACCCAAAATGATCCTCACAGATCAAGGGACAAATTTTACATCTGGACTGTTTAAAGAGACATGCAAATTCTTAAAAATTAAAAATCTTTGGGCTTCGCCATACCATCCACAGACGCAAGGGGCTCTTGAACGAAGTCATTCCACCCTTAAGGAATATTTAAAATCATACATTAATGAGGAACAAACAAATTGGCCTCGATATATATACACTGCCATGCTAGCTTATAATACATCCGTCCACTCTACTACGCATTTTACACCATATGAACTAATGTTCGGTAATAAACCATTTATACCAAATTCTATCTATAGCGAATCCCCAGGGGCTACATACCCTGAATATGTCCGCATGTTGCAGAATCGTCTCAAGTACTCCCGGCAAAAAGCCGTAGAATTCATCAATAAATCTAAAGGAAATTCCAAAACATATTATGATACACGGACACGACCAGTCAGCTATCATGCAGGCGATTACGTTTACGTAAAGAATCATTTAAGACTGCGGAAAGCCTTGTCCCCAGTGTGGAAAGGCCCCTATAAAATAATTAAGATCAATGGTAATAATACATTGACAATATTAATTAATCGACGTCATGTCGTACACCACTATGACCAGGTCAAACCTGCTCATGTGCCGAGTTCGTAAAATGCTTGCTTTTATACATACTTTACATTTAAATTTTACTTTATAATACTTACCTATACATTATTTACAAATAACTTTTACCTTACCTTTTTTTTTTTACTCTTCATACTAGTGCACACTAAGTATATAATATTAGTTATTATAATTTATAATAGCAAGATACTGTTCTATTCTTGCAGAACTCATCAACATGCTGAAAGTCAGCAAAATCATTACGTTCAACAATTTAAATCAAGCCCAGGGATCTATTTTGACTATCTTGGCAAGCTCAGCGTTATTAACGGGAAATTAAATATCTTGATGCCAATGGACATATCTCACTTAAGTACACATATTGAAAATATAGACTATGCTATAAAATTAGTTAAGGATCTTTGTGAGAAAACAACATTTAGTAATATCGATTGTCACCATCTCCTCGAGCCGCTAGCTGTTAGATATAATGATATGTATAAGGAATTTAGTTCTGTATCCCATTTAGTTACCAGGAAATCAAAGCGTGCTTGGGTGAGTGGAATAGGCTCAATAATAAAACATGTATTTGGCAATTTAGATGAGAATGATGGTCTTAAATACGACGAGGCTATAAAAGTATTGTTTAATAATCAAAATAAATTAGTTTCTCTTGTCAAAAATAATATTTTACTTACCACATCTACCGTGTCGATGTATAACGATACTATAAATAAAATTAAAATTAACGAATTAAATTTGAATGATGCTATCGACAACCTCTCTGTTAAAGTACGTAACATATCTATCATCACGGATGAGCTCTGGTCTCAGATCAGTATTAACCAGGTTATTAATAATTTAGAAACTTCAATTTTAACATTATCCTTCCAACTGGAAGACATAACTAATTCTATTTTATTCAGTAACCAAAATATCTTACACCCTTCTTTAATCACGACACAGCAGTTATTCAGAGAACTTGCCGATAATCATCAACATTTACCTAATAATATGAAGTATCCTGTGAGCCTCGACATAGCCTCAATGAGTTATATGTTAAGTATTTCTAAAATTGATAGTTATTATGTAGATAATAAGATATTTTTTGTTCTCCAAATTCCGTTAGTGTTAATTAAGGAATTTATGTTATTTCATAATATTGGATTACCGACACCACATGACTCTAGCAACCCCAACTCTTTCAGTTTAATAATACCTAATTCAAAATACATAGCAATGACCAAAGACAAATCGCAGTATTGTATCTTGGAAGATGTAAATAGTTGCAAAAACATGTTAAACGAAAACTATATTTGTGAAATTTCAATAATTTATGTAACAGAAACTAAGTCCACATGTGAAACAGAGTTTATGAGTAAAGTAATTGATAAAGTCCCGGAAAATTGTGAAACTAAATTAATTTTTGGAGAGTTAGATATTTGGAAACCGCTTAAAAATAATAAATGGATTTTTGTACAGTCAGTACCCGGTAAGGTATCTATAGATTGTAGAAATAGCGAAGCATCCGAAATTAAGATTTTAGGCACTGGCGTTATGTCACTTCCTAGTAATTGTATCGGTTATCATAAAAGCAATACTCTCATAACTCAACACGATTTTGTCAACGCTACCATAGAAATTGGAATACCTGATTTTAATCTTATTAATGACAGCTGTTGTAATTTTAAGAAATTAAATTTAAGCGCGAGGAATGTGACCCCTATCAAACTACAAAATTTTGATTTAGATAATATTAAATTTAATCAACAAATTTTCCTTAAAAATCTTGAGGACTCAGAAAATATTCTAGAAAATCCTCATATAGTTAAATACGGTACACATTACTCCGTATTAGTCATACTCATAGTGATAGTAATATTTCTTTATTCCATATTTAGACTTTATAACTGTGTTAAACCCGGCAGCAGAACCTTAAAATTGAATCTAGCAAAAGTTGACTCTAATTCCAAAGTATCTAAAAATATTCAGTGTAACATAATAGAAATGAAAGAACCTGAACAGAATGTTGAAGATAATATAGAAATTGAAAACATTAATAATATTCGAAGTAGATTTTAGAATTTCAACTGTAACTTCGATGTTCCTCGAAGTTACATCTTAGGGGGGAGGTGTTATGTCCCGTCCCTGTTAGGGTTGTTGCTGACGTAACATCGAATCAGCACATCCCGTGTTTAGTCTGGTCTAGACTCTAGCTGTGAGTCTCAGTTGGTCTTCAGTCCTCGGTCGTGACGGTTCTGCCCAAGGGTCCTTTCATATATTATTGTATTTTCCTTTAATAAAAGTGGTTGTGGAAAGAAACCTTTTTTTTAAAAAGCCTAATCCGAAGGGACCCCTAACAGCACGCATAAGTGAGTATCGTTCTGATGCAAACCTTATACAATGTAAGCTTATGTCTTAAGGACATTTTGCTTCGCGAATTAAGTAGCGGATATAATTTGTAGAGTACAAATTTCGCTTTACGTAGTGTGTTACTGATGTGACTCGAAAACGTCATCGACTTGCCTAGTACTACGCCTAAATATTTGACCTGAGAGACCTCAGGGATAATGTTGCCGTGCAGGCTAATAGGGCTCATTACTTTACGGGGCAATTACGCCCCGCTGTCTTATTACCATTGAATTGAATGGCGTGACTTTTATCGGGATTGACTTCTATTCTCCACTTGGAGAACCAATTACCGAGAGCGGTAACTGACTCCTGGAGGACTTTAGACGCGGTACGGGCTCGTGTGTTTGAATAATAAAGGGCTGTGTCGTCCGCGAACATAGCTAATTGCACCTTAGCGTGTTTGGGGATGTCACTAGTGTACAGGTTATATAGGGAGGGCGAGAGGACCGAGCCCTGCGGTACTCCCGCCTCCATATATCTTGGCGACGACAGTGCGCCTTCTACGCGGAAATGAAATTTACGATTTTTTAAAAAGTTACTAATTAGTAAGACGAGATAATCGGGTATTTCCATTTGATAGAGTTTGTATAACAGTCCGTTATGCCAAATTTTATCAAAAGTTTTTGCAATGTCAAAGAATACGGCGCATGTCGTCTTCCTGTCGTTTTTGCTAGATAATATGTACTCCGTTAAGCGGTGTACTTGAGCGGGACAGCTGTGCATTTCGCGGAAGGCAAACTGCTCGTCTGGAAGGAGTTTTTTGTCGGTTATGACGTCATTAAGGCGCCTTTTAATAACTCTTTCGTAGACTTTACCTAGGGAGCTAATGAGACTTATTGGACGGTAGCTACCAGGCACCTTCCGGGGTTTCCCCGGTTTGTGGATACCTATGACAATAGCTACTTTCCAAATGTCTGGAAATGAACATCCTACTAAGAGGGCGTTAAAGATGTTCACTAGGAGTTGAATTAGCTCGGACGGTAACATTTTAAGTGTTTTGTTTGAAATACCGTCGAGGCCTGGGGCCTTTTTGGCATTCATACATTAATAATGTCACTGACCTCCTCCGAGTCCACCATCCTCACCCTGTCTACATCAGGTGGCCTCGAGAGTCGGCTGTTGACCTCGCTATTAACTAAGCTAAGGTGCACGGGATCAATCGGGAGAGTACTCGGCCGGCACTGTTGTTCGAAATTATCAGCTAGGCACTCGGCCTTGTCAATGTCTTCGAATGCAGGAGGACGGTTAGGTCTATCTAACGGAGGCATGTCGCTCTCCGTGTTGTTTTTGAGGGCCTTCGCGAGTGGCCAGTACGCCACGTGAGACGGTTCTAAATCACTGAGAAGTCGATCCCAACTCTCGGCTTTGTGCTGTTTGATTTTAAACTTAACTTCCCTCTCGTAGTGACGGAGGGCTTTCCTCCACTCTTCCGACGGGTAGCGATCATATGTGCGCTTAGCCGCATTTCGGAGTCTGATGGACTCCCTTATGTCCTCAGGGAGGGGCCAACGGCCCTTGGGGGTCGTTGGCACCTCCCTAGATGAGTTCTCTATGGTCGCTACCAGGTGATCGGTCAAGTGGGAGGCGGCCTCTATGGCTGTCTCTTTACTATCTATAATATCGGGGATTTTGTCTAAGTGGCTAGAATGAAGGACTTTAATGTTCTCCGCTAGTGAGTTATAATCTATTATCTTCCTAGTACTAGAATTATTGGGGTTAAGACTACCAAGTGTAATCATAACCGGTCTGTGGTCTGAGTTAAGCTCGTGGAGAGTCTCAATATTGATATTGAGAGAAACATTTTTAACTAAGGCTATGTCTATCGTACTAGGATCGCGTATGACACCGTTGATGTTTTCATTGGTGTCATAGCGAGTGGGGTCGGTGGGGGCTAATAGTGCAAAATTTAAAGTGTCGGTTAAATTACAAAGGATGGTGCCGTTTCTATTGTTATGAACATTGCCCCACTCGGTGTGTTTGCAATTAAAGTCGCCGGCAATGATGACAGCGTTACCTAAATTGAATAGCGCCTGTAGGTCGCTTGAATGGAGTTCTTTGTTGCACGCTAAGTACGCGCTTACTATAACAATGGGTCCGTGACCGGACATACTAATATGGCAAACAGATGTTTCTAAAGTTAACAATGACGGTGGCTCTAGTGGAATACAATGTAGTGATTTTTTATAGTAGATAAGAGTACCTCCGAGTCGGGATCGAGTTCTATCGTTTCTGACTATTTTGTAGTTAGCTATTTTAGGGCTCCTCATGCTAGGTTTTAAGAAAGTCTCCTGCACTAGAAGAATATCGACATTTTGGCTGCTTACAAAATCGCGAATTTCGCTAATGTTATTCCTAATGCCGTTCGTATTGAACGACACTACGCGTAACGAGTGCGGCTTTGTCCTTCCCGAGGGCTCCATTAATTACCGTTTGTGGAGAGGGCCTTGATCTGACGGATCAAGACCTGATGGTCTGACAAAGCTTGGATGCGGTCTGTGGCCGAACCTTTTAGCTTTGTCGCTAAAATAGAAAGCTCCATCGGGTCAATAGGCCCGATGTTGCTTAAAAACTGCTGGACGAAAGAGAGGTCTGCAGTGAAGCTGGGAGTCGGAGGGGGCGTGGCCTTAGGCGCTACGGGCGCGGAGGGCATGGCCTTACTGGGGAGAGCGGGGAAAACCGCTAGCTCCGGACTACGTTTCTGCGCGGGCTTGAACCATGCAGATTGAGAGGGTAGGGGGGCAGCGACGAATCTCTGTTTGGGGGGGGCACTTTTTGTCTGCGGTGCACTGCGCTTTTTTACTTTGGGTGCTTTTTTGCACCCTCTATAATTGGCGGGGTGTCCTTTAGACTTACAGAGAACACAGCTGGGGGGTTCGGACTCCTCAGCTGGGCTCTTACGGAGACAGTCAGAGGTGCCGTGGTCACCGAGGCACTTAACGCAACGCGGCCTAGCTTGGCAATTCCGTGCCGAGTGCCCGTAAAGTTGGCATCGGTGGCACTGGCCAGGGATGCCCCTTTTACGGGGGGGCTCGACGCGGATGCCCGTAATATGACAGATGGCTCGGATATTGAAGATATCCTTGCCCTCTGGTGTAAGAGGGAGGGTTACTAGTACCATATTGTACTCGTGTTTTTTGATAGGGTGGTACATGCGATGTACCTCTAAGGCGGGAAAACCTTGGGACTGGATGTCCATGAGTACCTCTTTTGTGGAGAGGCACTTATCGACTCCTGTAATGACGACGCGCAGAAGGCGCTCGTCTTCAAGGGCATACGTATGGTAGCCTATGTTCTTTGCGCGTAAGAACGCGGTGAGGAGGCGGTGGTCCTCCGACGATTTAACCTGCACTTTGATCCCTATGGGGGTCGTGTGCGCAGAAGAGTATCGAAGCTTTTGCTCGTTTATTGCCGCAGAAATTATATTCCATTTGGCCTTCTCCTGTATGATTACAGGAGGAGGCATTTTTGTCGTACGGACGGCCTGAGGGGCCTGGGAGGCCTGAGGGGCCTGGGAGGCCTGAGGGGCCAGGGAGGCCTGAGATGCCGGAAGGGCCTGGGAGGCCAGCGGAGCCTGGGTGGCCAGAGGGGCCTGGGAGGCCAGAGGGGCCGTTGAGGTAACGGGGGTCGCGGAGCCATGAGCCTGCACGGTTTTCCTATTTTTGCGGACCGATTTGGTCGGGGAAGATAAGACTGGAGAGGAGGTGCCTTCTGGGCGCTTCCTCTTCTTCGTCTTCTTATATCTGACGGTAGTGAACTCGCCTTGTTCACTACGGTCGGTTTCTTGCTCTGAGCAAGACATCTCTGAAGGAGATGATAAGGGCTCTGTTTCGGCCGGGATTAGCGGGGCGTCGCAATCGGGCGACGCCGGTGAGTCTGCTTCATGGGCGCTCGCGAAGCGTTCCCATTTCTTAGCGGCATCAGGGAATTCGTTCTGAAGGAACGACAGGAACTTCCTGATTAAGGCGTCGGCCATAATTAGGAAGTTTTATCCTGGTTGTGAAAAGAAATTCTGCTCTCTAATTAATATTGGGGGATACAGCCCCTCCCGGCGACCGGGAGGGGAGGTGTGTAGGGAGGAAAACTCCTCGTGTAGTGTGCCTAACCGTGTCACGGTACTTACAATTGTTCCTAGGGCGGCTGGAACTCACTCACTCACTAACGTTGCGCTAAACACTAGGGCGCTAGTGTTCGCGAACGAGACGCGGCGGAGCGCGAGCAGAAGGCTCGCGCTAAGAACGAGACGGACGATGCGACCGGTCGCACGCTCGTCCTAACGCGGCGATAACTTCGCGGCGGGTGTGCGAGCAGAAGGCTCGCACTAAAGAGCGAGACGGACGATGCGAGCGGTCGCACGAATCGTCCGGTAGGCGGCGATCGCGGCGCGGCGCGAGACACGGTACGGCACGGGTCGGGCGGCAAAGGCGGTTGGGTGGCGCCTTGTCTCTTCACTCTTGAGTCTTGCCTCTTGAAGCTTGACTCTTGAGTCTTCTGTCTTCTTTCTTCCAGTGGTGCACTATTGTGAGCAATGACACACGGATAGAGCGAGAGCGCAATTAGAGAGCGCGGGACGACGGCAACGATCGTAGCGAGCGGAGCTGTTCATCGGACGGTGTCCGAGAGCAGATTCCACTTGTATGCATTTCAGATGTCGTATATATAGTGCCGATTTTAGAAAACTTCGATAGCGCGATTCAGGATCGTGGCGCTAACTAGTCCGCCACACTCTCATAGTAAGTAAAGAAAACCAGAAAAAATGAAGTTACAAGAATACAAGCGGCTCGAATGCAAGCTGGGTCACCTTATATTATAATATTTATTTGGCTATATAAATACAAAAGGCTAGTTGACTGATTTTTTATTGCATATATGAATTGTACTCTTAAAATATAAGAGTAACTTCTGAGAAGAAACTCATACTACAAATAAACATTTCAAAGGTAAAAGAGATTTTTAATGCAGAATTTTGCAAGTCTCGTGCAAACGCTCCATACAGAAGTCTAACGTCACACTTTCCTGCAGTTGCATGTTGCAAAGATATTAGCAAATTATATGGTCTCAAGAACATATAATTTGCTAATATCTTCGAAATTATTGCTTTTAAGTTTATTTATACTGTAATGAGTAATTTGTATTTCATATAAGTAAACTAATTATGTAGGTGTAACAAATAATGTAAAAAAATATTTCAACTTTGAAATGCAAAAATACACAAAAAAAATTATAATTTGTCACATATTTTATCAAGTAATAATATCTTTATTCCAAATATTATATAAATTAAACTAAATAATATTTCTTTACATGTAGTCAACTACCCTATAATAGGGTATCCCTATTCTAACTTTTGCAGGCAACCAATGTAAGCCATTGACTACGCGCTTCAGGGTATCTAATAAAAACATGATACGAACCATAAAATATTCTGTTCCCGTTTCATTCACAGAATCGCCACTTTGGAGGTCGTGGATTGTAAGCTCATGTTACAAAATATACAGCAATTTTGAATTTTCGAGATCACTGCGGCTACATTTCTTATCTATCTTTCGGTAATTTTATTTTGTTTTTTTTTTTTTTTAGGAAGTTCAACAACAGCTGAACATCCAGGTCGTTAAGCAATAGTCGGATAAGGGGCAAAAAAAGGTCATCTGGTATTCGATTTCACAGTGGAGTGGATTTATCATGGGATTACGTTGAACCCTGCAGAGAGGGTAATTTATGTTAACAATCATCGTCTGTTAAAATGCTGTCGAAATGAAAATGATTCAAAATTCCTAACAATTCCAAGTTACTTAGGGGATGTCCATTAATCACTAGATGTTTTTCAGCAACTTTTTAGACCCCCCCTCTCCCCTGGTGATACGTGGTGAGGTTTTGTACTCCCCCCTCCACTTAATTTTGTGTGTATTTTTTTTACACACTAAGTAGGTCATGTTTAAAAATAAACCATAACTAAAAACAGATTAATCGAATAATTTATGCACTTAAAAACCTATACGAGTCATATTTGTCTTGTAAGTTGGAATAATATTTAAACAACACTGCGAATCTACAACCGATAAGAATTTGGGTATGCATAGACTAGATTCGAAAATTAATACACGTGATGCCTCTTTAAGCCCCGCCCCCTTGTGATACTAGGATTTTTTTTCGGAGCCCCCCTTTGGACATCACGTGATTAAAGGACGGCCCTTTACGTAGCATTCGAAACTAATAAGAAGTTTCACTTGGTCAAATTTATCCATGAAGAAGTGTCATGTCATTGAGGGTTATTAGTTTCAATTGTAAGGGTTTTATAACACGAATGAATGATCTAGGTAAATTTGATGGATTTGTTATTCAATTCTATGACAACGTGACGAAACTGTGTTAGGGTTCCGTAGTACTCAAGGAAAGGAACCATTATAGTTTCGCTCCGTTCGTCTGACTGTCTGTCTGTCCGCCCTTCTAACTTCTGTAATTAAAAGTATAAATGGATAAAATTTGGATAGAAGATTGTGTATAGATCTCAGTTTTGTGTGTAAACATTTCAGTTAGTAAGTAAACAAATATTTAGGGTATCGCATCGGTCCGTTAACCTAAATATTAAATATTTGTTTTTTATTTGTCTCCTGAACTCGGCTATAGTATACAATCCAGTGCTCCAAAAGCAATACCTGTAGGCCTACTGGTGTTGACAGTTAGAACACTATTCAATCTTTAATTAGGCCACATTCTGGCACTTCTGTAAAGAATGCTCTATGCCCGTAAACAAAACCGTAAAAATATTTATAGAGTTTCATCATTCATGACATGAATTTCACGATTGGTAATCTTCTGGCTGATGTAATTTTTATGAGGGTGATATTAGAAGGTTTCTGAATTGATATTTATAAGGCTCAAACGAAACATTAATGGTATTTTTTATTTCGATTTTATTTACGCGAATTAGCTTTTAGTGCCGGTACCTCGATAACAACGTGAAACGTCTTTGTTTATTATATGATTCGATTCTTGCTATATCAGCAAAATATTTTATCTCGGGACATGAAGATAGTACCTAGTCGGGTATTTTAAAATTGGCCAGATAAACATTGGCTAGATGGCGTTTGACGTGTAAACATCGGCTCCGTATATTATTTAACTTTAAAAATCGCAAAGTTATTTGTTAAAGCTAAAAAGTAAATAAAACTGTTAACAAACTTTAACAAATATTGTGTAAGAGTTATCTAATGACTAAGTGACTTAATAGACCAGTTATAGTAAATTTTATGTTCCTATAGTGAATAAGTGAATCTTGTGAAATAGTGTAAATAATGATCTCTCCGGACTAAATATTGGAAAACTAATATCAAGATAGTTAAAACTATACGAAAGTGAAATTAATGTGTAAAACTAAAAATTCTTCTTTAAAACAAAAACAAATATACATTTTTTTGTGACAAAAGTGATGGTGATTTAAAATAAATTTAAAAAATCATAACTGACTAAACAATATAAAGTAAAGCTACAGAATTGAAATTTAGATATGATCGTCACAAGTCGATTGGCACATTCTGCCACAACATTATAAGACTTCTATTGATAGTGGGTTCGCTACTCAAACAAAGTGTCCCTTTTTCTTGCTTCTACTGTTATTGCTAGTACAAGTAGCAGTAGTACCAGTACAGTAACAGCAAAATAATAATAAAAAAAAACTGTTCATATTACAAACTAAATGAAACATTTTAATAACATTATCGTATGTAGCAGAAACATGTGGCAGTGTTGAAGTGGTATAAAATCACATCCGATAAGGTAAATCATAGAGGGCGCTGAAATTATCTCGCATAAAAATGTCTTGTGAAAATCTATCCAGTCATAACATCACTTTTAGAAAAAAACACTGTTACAAATCGAAATCAATGGATCTTGAAAAAACTTTCCCATCGCTAAAGTAAAATTCATAATATATAAATATCATAATATATATATAATAAATTCCTATAGTGAAATTAATGGTAAAAGTCTCGACTTGTCAACAGGCTTATACAGTGGACTGATTAGCGAACTAAAAATTGAAATAAATGATCTAAAGATTCAACTTGAAAGCACGCGTGAGAAAATATACAACATACTATTAGAAAATAATGACCTAAAGCGTATAATTTCTCGGCAAAATCATCAGTTAAGCACTCTAAAAGATATTTGTTCAAGTCCTCGGAGCACACATAAGAAACAAATTCTATCTTCCAGGAAAAAGAATAGGAGATCAATACAAGACAACTACAGAAAATTAATGACCGAATGCAGCGAAACCTCCTTTTTTGACAATACGGATCATGTACTAAATTCATCTCTACAAATTTCTGAAACAGCTCTAGACCCGGATCCATCCGAACACGAGGTCATTCTAAGTTCTTCAGAAAGTTTACAAAAAAGCAGCATTAATCTCAAAAGTGATATCCAGCCACCTAGCTGCGAGAAACTAAGCCTGAACTTAAGCCAACCAGTGCCTACCACTAGCCAAGAACCTGAGAAGAAAATAAGCCATTTGATAGAAAACAAACAAAAATATATTTATGTCATAGGTGGTGCACATTGCTAGAAATTTGCGTAAAATTTGATTAAATCAAGAGATAACAACAGACATCAATATAATGTAACATCATTTATGAAGGCAGGAGCAACCACACGTGAAATTTTAAATACGTGCTCGCAATTTACCTTTACCCAGGACGACCGCGTTGTATTACAAGTCGGTGAACACGACAAAAACCTGATGGAAGTGATGATAGAGCTTAGTACTGCGTTAAGGCGTATACCGTACAACTTATACTTTATTACAACTCTCTGACCATAACACGGCTCAAAAACTGAATATTCCAGCTATGAATAAAGACTATATACCAAAAATATACTACGTTTACATTAAGGATTATTCTCAAGAAAATTTGGAAAAGTTCCGCTATTGCCTAAGCTGTTTATCTTTTAATAATGTTTTCAGATGCAAAGATAATATTATAAACACAGCATTAAATTATTTTTATGATGAATTTATCATTTTATATATTTTATGTTTTCCTTTCAAAAGAATAAAAAAACAATGAAATAAGCCTACATGGATTACTAACTGTATAAAAACTAGCTGCAAAACAAAAAGACGTCTTAGATTTACTTATTATAAAAATATAAATAATAAACACAAATTGAAATATCAAATATACTCTAAAATTATATGTAAAAGCTTTAACATCGCACAAAAAAGATTTAATAATGATCTACAGCCGCCAAAAAAAAATGCAGAGCATCGTGGAAAAATTTTTCAGAAAGATGCTGTTTTTTGACTGTTTATATTTTATAAACAGTCAAAAAACAGCATCTTTCTGAATCCATGTACCTACTTCGAAATAAAAACTCTAATTGGATCACTTAAAAATACTAGATCGGAAGGATATGACGGAGTGTCTACTAAGGTTACTGCAGAAATGAAATAACACCTATAATTACCTATTTGACTAATCTTTCTTTCGAAACCGGCACATTTCCAGATCTTTTCAAAACATCGGTAGTAAAACCGTAGTATAAGAAAGGAGATAAGTCACTATAACAAAATTATCATCCAATAACACTCATACCTGTTTTATCAAAGATTTTCGAAAAAGTAATGTGCAAGCGACTAACAACGTTTATAGAAAAAATAATATAATTAAACAAGAACAATTCAGATTACAAAGTAATAAAAGCACAACCACATAGTATTAAATATAGTTAAGTACTTAAATGACAGGAAGTCAACAACTTGCATCTTTTTTTATTGTCAAGGGCCTTTGACTTCGTGTGTGTCCCACAAAGTGCTGCTGAGGAAATTGAGCAACCTGGGTATCAGAGGTCTTGCTTAAAACTGATAAGAATCATATCTATCTGATAGAGAACAGTATACCGAAATTATGACTATTATTAACCAAAATATTTTAACTGCCGTAAATTTTTTTGTAGAGTCAATAGAGTAGAAGTACCCTAAGGGAGTATTCTTAGTCCAGTCCTGTTCCTGCTCTATATTAACGATTTTCCTGACATAACAAATTATAATTGCACCCTTTTTGCAGATGACATATCCATACTAATAAATAATGACAATAATAATACTTACCTTGACATCCATAATTTAATTAAAACAGTAATTACCTGGACTACTAACAATAACTTAAACATAAATTTAACTAAAACCAATTTCATTAAATTTAAAAATTATAGGACTACTTCTAAAATTAAATATAATGACTTTACCGAGCATGTACATTTACAAATTACTGAATTATATAAAAATAAATTATAAAACTTTCAAAAAGGCACGAAATATACCCTAGGAATAAGGGAAATCCTGACAGGCTAGTGCTTGACGTTATCCCGAAAAATGCATAGTACCAGAGACAATATTATGCCATGTGCATAAAAGCATATAATTCTATCCCAAGTCATATAAAAAAGCTACCGTATAATATTAAACATTAAATTTAAACAGGAAATAATTAAATGGGTTAAACTTAAAAGCTTCTACTCGGTAGAGGAATTATTTAAACAAAAAAATTATAATCAATAGCATAATAACATAATTAATCTATGCTGAATTAATCATTACTTCAACTTCAATAATTACTATGACATTAATGACCATTATAACATTATTATTTTTAAATGTGTTTCGTTTGTATTATTATTTTTTGTTACTGATTTATGACATCTATTATATAACCCTGACATGTTATTGTAATTACCGACAAATATCTACTCGATTGACATCATAATATGTTATGTACTGACTACTAATATTTTGCGAATTTTATTATTAATTTAAATGTGTTATGTGTGATTTCCTGTGTTTATTTTTTTTGTTATCTATTAAACATCCTAACAGTATGACATGTAATTACTAATGAAATAATTAGAAGAATATATAATAAATAGAACTTATTTAGAATGTATTATAATAAATGTAATTAATAATGTATAATATAAATGTATATTAATGTATATTAATTGTATTATAATAATGTATTATAATTCGAACTTAAATTAATATATTTGCATGCTATTTATATACAGCTAAAAATGCCGGAGCCTATAGATTTTGTTACCAACTATTGTTACCACTTTTAGAGCAAATGACTTAGGACTTGCAGCCTATAATAGACGTACTGGTCATTTCTTAACTGAGAATTTAAGAATAGGGTGGTAAAATCGAAACAACTACTGAAGCGGTACGCAAAGGGAGGTCACAGAAAAATTTAAAATGTTTACGGATGAGATTTTTTTTACAATTGAGCAACATTTTAACAAACAAAATGCCCCTATTTATGCTCAAAGCTCTAAGGAAGCTTCTCAATTGTCGACAGAGTGCAACGTGGGTATCCTACTTCAGTGATGGTTTGGTGGGGTATTACCTATGAAGGAGTGACTGAGCCATACTTTTGTGTAGAAGGTATCAAAAATCGGCACAAGTGTATCAAGATACCATTCTTGAGAAGATAGTGAAGCCCTTAACAACACTATGTTCAATAACCAAGAATGGTCCTTCCAGCAAGCGCCAGGTCATAAAGCTCGGTCTACGCAGTCTTGGTTGGAAACGAACGTTTCGGACTTCATCAGAGCTGAAGGACTGGCCGTCGTCTAGTCCGGATCTTAATCAGCTGGATTATGATTTATGGTCAGTTTTAGAGAGTACGGCTTGCTCTAAACGCCATTATAATTTGGAGTCCCTAAAACAATCCGTACGATTGGCAGTGAAGAATTTTCCCATGGAAAGAGTGCGTGCTTCTATTGATAACTGGCCTCAACGTTTAAAGGACTGTATAGCAGCCAATGGAGACCACTTCGAATAAGCTTTTTATATTTTAAATTGGTTTATATTTTTGTATTTAACTAACACACTGTTAGAGTAATAAATGTTATTTGCAATAGAATTTTTTTTTCTTTGTTTCAGTATTTATGGCAAGACTAGGTATATACGGTAATTACAATAAAAAATCAACATTTAAATTTTTTGTTACTTTGTCTGTCGGTTTGTTCCGGTTAATCTCTGAAATTACTAGACCGATTTACAGGACTTTTGCTGGCCGATAGTATGATGTTATAATAGGTAGTGATGTTATAAGGTGTAACATAGGCTACTTTATCTTAGGATTCCCTTTAAATTACATTTAAAATGGGTTCCGTTTCCGTTAGTTCTATCCAAACGAAGTTGAGGGCACCAGCTAGTATTTTAATAAACATGTGAGCCACAGTATTTTACTTATCACGTACGTTAGAGAATTGACCTTCATCTAACATAAGAGAAATAAATAATATTATGTTGGGAGCAAATTACAAGGGAGTACATTAACGGCTTTGCATAGACGAAATGACTTCATCTCCCGCGACGCCGCGTAGACGCCAGCCAGGCGCCTTTAAGTCTGCAAAACATATTATACACCCTCGAGCCATAATACAATCTGTTACCGAAAACGAAGTTCGAGAATAGCTTGAAGTTGTCAAGATTCAGGAATTAAGAGAGGAGTCGTGGGTTACATCATCTACCGAATCTTGCCAAGTCACACTTTCATTGACCGGTTTTATTTGAAAGTAAGCGAGGTTGTAGGTGGTGGGAGGTCTTTGTTGTTGGTTGCCAGTTATCCTAGATGGAAACCGACTCAAGGGCGGGTCAGTGTAACTCTAATGTATGAATTCATGAGGCGTAGGACAATACGATCTAGTTATTCTTAAAAAACTTTCACTAAAACTTACACCGTGTATTCCATGTGTTTTTTCCTTATCATCGTTTTTACCTGCCTACGGCGAAGCTTAAAGGATGGGTAATGATTTAGGCACTCTATCTATGTATGTATTTTTGAATGTATTATATATGTTTGTTCGACCTTAGCGCCTAAGCTACTGATCCAATTTAAATGAATTAGATGTAAATAGAACTAATAGACTGAGATCCCTGCCCCGCTAGACTCCCCTTATATTCTTAATTTCTTACTGATAAAATGTATGTCATAGTATGTTGTAGTTGGGTACAATGAACGTTTGTATACCCGCCAGATTGTGCGGTGGGCCAATTCTCAATTACATGGAGCCAAAGATACAAAAAAATTGTACTCACATTACTTAGATTCTGATAAAGTATCAATCTTATTTTTTGGACTCAGAATAATGTACTCAGAATGTAAAGGAACAAAACTCATCCAAGTAATTTTTCTCTAAACTTAGTATGAACAGTAATATAAAGGTAAGAAGTTTAATGATTTTTATTTCTACGTGGATTATTTTCCATTTTTTATTTTTATGAAAACTGCAACATAAAAATAAGCAATCCGTGTAAATTTCACTTTATAATATTCAAACATCATTATTCTACTATAATATATGTTTGAATCATTTCAAAGGCTGTAAGAAAAGTTAGTACAATTTTTGCTTTTGCAATTTCGGGCGGGGCTGGGATCTCAGTCTATAAGGATGGGCTATGACATACATTTGACAGAAAAAATTTTCATACATGAGAAAGATGAGATGAATGTTGATGAATAAAGAAAGATTTTCTCAAACAAATGCGGACTGATTAAATTGTGAAAAGCAAAAGTCAAGATGAAAAATGTTAAACTGCCCTAAACAATCCCAAAATTAGGTCAGTTTAAGTGTGAACACTTTTTGCTTCGACATGCCTCGTCTATAATATATAGATCTATGCTCATTTATATAAATAATAGGGTCTATGCTTTATAGTCTGGATTAACCTATTATTCTCAAAATACGTACCGTTTCCTTGCAAAATAGATTGTAGGGGAGACCGAGGGGTTTCAAAGGTGATTTGAAACAGTACCCATTTCTTGGAACTTAAAACCGTTAGCGAGTTCGCAACGTTGCATTTCAACCACTCCTCTGCACCCACAGAATTTTCATTACGCATCGGTGGCGTGAGATTGTGCGTGCCATGTGATAAAAATCATGAAAAGTAAGTAAGATAATAATAATATCTATGGGCGCTTCACACCACGTCAAGCTCGTGGTAAGTTCTCGAAGAACTTGTGTTACGGGTACCAGACAACGGAAATATATTTAACACTTTTTATATTATACATATATTTAACATTTTTATTATATTATACACATCCATGACCCACGAACACAAAAAAACTTTTTGTTCCTTCGGCGGGGTTCGAACACCCTACCGTAGGATGTCGACTCGTCAAGTTATTAACGTTTTTTACCATGCCTATATTTCGATAAGGGGTTTGTATTTTAGTTTGATTTATGTTGGTTTCGAAATCTGTACTCTTCTAGGTATTTATTATATATATTTGGTACAATTGATTTCTGTGTATTTGCTTCTTGATTGTAGGTTAAATAAATATATGGAGGATTTTCTTACTGATGAGATTTGAAACAGGCTTTTTCAACTCTCCTCGTTTTCAATTTTGTATCAGATAACAGTCAATTAAATAAAGGGCACAAAATAAATTATTATTTTTTGTTGATTTATTTTTTTGTTTCAGTATGCCTACTGATTATATAATAAAGACTGACAGAGGTATGGCGAGTCGTAAAATATATGATCCCGCAGCAGAAGAAGTAACTTTGCCAAAATTGCTTGTCTGATTGACGTTTTTTGTTTTCTTAATTACATTTGTGACATTTGTGAGATTGTTGTAAATAATATACATTTATTTAAAAAAAATGATCAAGACTGATTGTAATACATAAGAAACGACTTAGAGTTAATTATTTTATGTTAAAAATTATTTCATTTCAAAGATCTATCAAGACTATTATTATGTTGTGTTTACTGTTATTATACGAACGCGTGGTAGTGCAAAGTATTTTACGTGCTTCTAAGCATATTTAAAAAAAATATCAGCTTTCTGAACAGTTTTCTCAACATAAACTTTAACTGTGCCAAGGAGTGTGAACTCCTCCATTCACATAATGAGATTTTTTGATATTTTTTCCGGTGTTAGGAGGCAGACCCAACTCACACAAAGCGTCATCTGGTGGCGAAAGTGGTATCAAAAACGGTCAATAAGAATTTTCGATTCTTTTTCTGGTATCAGGCTTGGTAGCCCGACGGTCCTAGTCGTGCCAAAACTGTACTCAAAGTTTTTGTTTCACGTATTAATATAAATTATATTCCCTTTATTTGTAAAAATATATAATTTCCTGTTTGATATTAATTTTTATGTAAAGAGGACGAGACTTCTTTCCCTAAAAATCATCTTTTCCTTACACCCTATATATGCTACAAACTACATACCTAAAACTCAGCTTTAATTAAATTAAGATCGTTCGTTGACAGAAGGAAGATGAAAGAGAGCAAAATATTTCATTTAAAATTTAATAACCCGAGGCAAGTACCAAAATACATAATATTTTTTATTAATTATAAATTGGTAGCAAAGGTAGGTGAAAGGAAATGAAAGTAATAATATATGTATGAAACAGAATTTTGGTCACGCCTTTTTTTTCCGATAAAACATCAAATGCAAAAAATTTCATATATATTTTGTATGTTTTTTAATAATTTTACTGAACTCGTATGCGCATAAAGAAATCCCGTGGTAATGGTAAATTTTACCGTGATAAAAAGCAGCCAATGTCTTTTCCTGTTACCCTATATCTTTGCCAAATTTCATCAAAATCGGTCCAGTAGTTTCGGCGCTTATTCAATGCAAACAAACAATTTTTTTCCACTTTACATTATTAGTGTAGATAATTATTCCAGTTCATAACAAGCTTTATTAAAATCACCATTAGTCATAAATAACATTTTGTAAATCAGCAAAAAATGTTAGGAAAATGTTTTATGGACTGAACGAAAACATCTTTACCCTTTTATATAATCTTAATGACCAAGGGAAAATGATACAATGAAATTACTATTACAATGAAAAGATTTAGGTGAGGAAGGCATATATTGGTCTTAGATAATTTAAAATTATGAAAATATAATAATAAACATTTGGCTAATTTATTTGCTACTGGAAAGTAACTAAAATATAATAGTCTATCTTATACTTTCAACGAGCTAATCTTGTATATATATAATTCGAATCTGGGCAGCGACTGCAAGTATTACCATAAAATTTAGTAAACAGGGAGTTTCAGGAGAGGAAAATCGATCTAGCTAGGACTTATCCCCTGGAAACTGCGCATTTCTAAGCTAAATATGTTTTTTCTTTCGTCTTGCAACAATATATCGATAACTTCGACTGTATTATATCAGTTCGATTGGCAGATTGGTATGCTTATGTATAATTTTGCTTTGTATGGAAATATGGAATGTGGTGGGTTTGAATCCCGGTTCGAAAGTACTTGACCGATTTTGATGAAAGGCACAGATATAGAGTAGACTACGAGGAAGGACATGGGCTACTTTTCATATAGGCAAAATGAACGGTTCCTGCGCGATTTATTTTTGCGCGCATGAATTTGCAGACAATATCTAATAACATATAATATATAATGGGATTTGCGTCTATTATTTAATCTATTACTCCATTATTCCACCACCACTCAGCACAACTTACTGACTATTGATCATTGATCTACTAACTTACAAATTAATACTTATGTTGTAGAGTTAGGGAAGTGGTAGAGGTGACCATTGGTCATATAGTGAAATAAATTTAGGTTTTTTTTAATCTTTCAGAGGACTGACAAAAACAAATCACCAATTAACGAAATGATTTAAGTTTAATATACAATTTATGTTTACGTTTGTTAAGTTTGCTGTAGAAATTTACTTTTCAGAAATTGTGTCACTCATTAGCAACGCTATCGAATGGTGTAATAATACTGGGTAATTTTATTTGCAAAATTACTCAGTTCAATTTCAAGCTAGGGCCCTGTCTATCAAAAATCTAATGATGAATTTTTATATTTTACCAAAATCGGGCTCGTAACTCTTCAACGCAACACGGCTATTCTACAACGGCACGTCTATATTCATTAAGTCTATGGCATATCCTGAGGAGAATACAACCTAATGGTCGGCGCCGGGCAGTCGCCCGGTTACGACGCACTAAACAATAAAGAGGTAAATTATTATCACATCACCTCCATAAAGATTATCACTGTGATTTATGACTAAAAGATACACATCAACATTGACGTATAAAACTTAGATAAATAACTATAAATAGCATAGATTTTTAGTTCTACCTTTTTAGCAGGCAAAAAGACATATTATGTCGATCCTTATTCTACTTACCTTACATGATAATGAAGGAGAAAGAGATGTCTAATCGTTAGTAACACCCTAAACTTTTCTAGTTGTCCCTTGTTTTGTTGAATCTTTTCGTTGAAGCTGTTCGTGCACAAATGTCGTACTCGTATATATTGCTATCAATTTAAAAATCACATATTTTCGTATTTTTAATACAATAATAATACAAAATACAAAGTACAAAAACCTATTGAAAAAAAGGAAAAAGACATGGATTTGCTTTCACTTTCACTCTTATTAGTTTTTTTCTTTGATCTATTGTGAGACATAACTTTTTTCTGCTTCGATTTTAGTCATCCACGATATTCTTCTTCCAAGTTCTATACAGAATCATGTGAAACGTCATAGGTTCACAAGGCAATGGGTATTATGAAGCTCCATTTTAGAAGGAAAATCGATCTTTTGGCTGTTTTAGATCATCATAGGAGAGACGCTAACCGCTGGGGAGTAAAGGTTCTAGAGTGGAGACCACGAACTGGAAAGCGCAGCGTTGGACGGCCTCCCTCTAGGTGGACCGATTACCTTATGAAGGTCGCGGGCCGCCGTTCGTTGCGGGTGGCCCAGGACCGTTCGTTGTGGAAATCTTTGGGGAGGCCTATGTCCAGTAGTGGACGTCCTATGGCTGTTTTAGATATATAAGATAATCTTGGACAAGAATGCAGATCCTTAGATGTATACTCTGTTAGAATCTTATTTAATATGAAAGTAACCGAATATATTAAATTCGACCTAAAAATTAAATCAATTTGTATTTCTTTAATACACGTTTTTAAGTAATATTTGGTATTATGATAGTGCCCTTTTGTTTGTGATCTGAACTGAATATACGCAAAAACTTATTCTATTTTACAAGATAAAAAGGAAAAGTTGAACCTGACCACAAATAAAAACAAAGCAATAAAAAAGCTCCTTGTTCTTATGATGACGTCATGTAAATAACATTTCCGTAGCCCGTAGCCATTTGGCGCCGTAGCTGCGGTCACGCTTGCTCTACGCCGTAGTTCTGCTACGACGACTGCGTAGACATTTTAATCTTAGGGTGTCGGCACATATTTTTATCACCGTTCGAGTATATATACAGGCCCTCATTATATAAATATGATAATAATATAATTGTAAAAACTTAAAACCTTTCAATTAGCAGATGTTTGCGAGTTGTTTGGAGAAATGTTTCCTATATCAGTTACATAAATATTGTATGTCGATAAAAATAGTAGTATCAGTTCAATAGAAGTTGGCTCCGGTTCCGATCAGGTAAGTAATTAGTTTAACTTTTAACTGATGCGGGCAAGTGAGTTACTACGTGAGGGGTTTTAAATGTTGCAGGTTATACAGTGTGTGTCGTCTCTAGGCTAAAGATTTTAACTGCAGATATTAGGTTTAATTTTATCGACAAAACACCTTATACAGTCGCAACCCTCACTGTTTACGTTTTAAAAAAAATATTTTTTTTTTCATCAATTGTTAAATTGTATAGAAAACACCCCCCCCCCCCAAACCGGTGAGGGTTGCAGCTCCCCAAAGGGGGAGGCGGTGCCCCCCCAGGTTTAATTTTGCCAACAAAATTAAACCTGTTGTTAAAATCTATTAGCCTCGAAACGATACACTAAATTAAGAAAGGTATGGATAAAAGGTACGGCGTCATGAACACGACCGTCTGTTACACGTAGGTACGTGAATACGTCAGTCGTTAACGTAACATTTTACGTAACATTATTTTCGACGGTGTACGTGCGTAGCTTACGTAACTTTCTTTTTTGAGACAGTCAAAAATTAAATGGACACGTGATAATATGTATCAAATTACCTTAAATTGGTGGCACTTTATAAACACGTGACGCGTCACTATCCTCACATAGCGTAATAAATTCTTGTATGTTGGGATTAAAGAATTTATTGATAGAAGCGATTTCAAATACAACAATGAAATTATTATTTCAATAAGAAATTATATTCTCGATTCGTCGTAAATTAAACTCCCCATTGCAGTCATGATTTCTATTTTCTGTCACAGATTAATTTTCATATTTCAAGTTGTATTTTAATCATCTGTCTTACATTTATTTCACCACTGGATGGATGGATGGAACTGTTTAAAGTTTTTTATTTTCCCGCGGGTCCCCCGCGTAGACATACTATCCCATATCCCACGGGAAAGCTGTACCTTTTCGGGATAAAAAGTAGCCTATGTTTTAATCCAGTGCCTAAACTTCTACCATACTAAATTTTATCGAAATCCGTTCAGTAGTTTTTGCGTGAAAGAGTAACAAACATCCATCCATACATCCATCCACCCTCACAAACTTTCACATTTATAATATTAGTAGGATATTGCTATATCTATATTAATATTATATATTATGGTGCTAAGTATAATATATTAATATTATACTTAGCACCATGACTGCCACGCAACAAAATAAGTACGCAGTTCCGGCCACCGATGACCGGCACGGCTTAATGAAGTAAGGGAGTAAACTAAAATAAACAATCAAAATGGATAAATCCATTAATCTATATAAAAATGGATACCTTCACATAGGTGCTTAATAATAAATTCTAGTCTGGGGAATTAAACTATCACAATCAATTACAACGTAGTAAATGCAAGATGAGTCACAATAATGATGTTACAAATATGCAATATTCGTACGGGTAATATAATCCAAATTAAATTTGGAAGCCTTTGTTCGAGGCGCGGGAACGATGCAATTACCCGCCATTTTGCATGCATAGTGCATACACAGACATTTGTTGGATATGCAGATGTTATCCTGATCATTAACATTTTACAGCGTTGTTACTGCGACGATACGCGATGCTACGCAGCGCTGCATTTTTAATATAGCTAATCAAAATTGAACTTCATTCACTATACAAAAAGATACGCGTTTCATATGACATGAGTCATACACTGCACATGCGCTATATAGCGCAGTGCAACATGACATTCCAACTTTTACAATGAAACCTCTTCTTGCGTAATTATTGAAGTTAAATTTTGAATAACTATCTTAAAAAAGCACCGCCATTTCGCGTATCGTTTGTTTCGGTATGAATTTTTTTTTTCTTCATTTGGATGAATATCATCGTTATATCTTCGTCACAGACCATTTCCATTTAAATACGATGGTTCCTGAGGGTCATTAAGAAATGCTTGGTACTGTAACATAATAAGACGTTAAAAATAATCATGTCTTGATTTATTTAATTTAGCATTTTAAAATTGTGACATGAAAAACCGTGACTTTACATTTTAATTTGTATTTTAACTCAAATGAGAATTTAGTACAGAACTTAAGCATATCCGAATACACTTAACTATGAAACTGTGTTACCAATATAGGTCAGCAGAAGTGGTTCGCTCTCCAAAGAAAGTAAAGTAATCAATAAAAGAAATAACAAATCACAAACATTAATTAATATTTTGATGTGTTCGTGTGTTTGTGCGAAAGTTTATGTAACCTTTTCGGGCTACCCGTATAAAATGTTTTTACACCTGACCGAATGTTCTTTCCTTCCTATCTTTTAGATCAAAATACTTTACTTATTTTCCTCAATACACATATCCTTACTAAGTATAACAACCATATGACCTTAGCTAATAGTCTTAAGTTAGAAGATATCATGTTATTTTTGTTATTTTTCACAATATCACTTCTTATTTCCTGCTGATTTTTGTGCACAGATAGACTGCTTCTTAGCATTCCTTTGTTCAATCAACCGTCAAATAATGTGTACATTCAATTGCAAAGTTCGCCCTACATCGCTAGAAAGATCGCTTTACGTCCCGAATCCCCAGCAAACCCATTAAAAGAAAAATAATACATTACTCAAGAAACTTAGCTTTGATCTCGATGAAAGCCGCCTGCGTGACGTCTCGTCGAGCGAATGTATATCTTATTGCGAGGATATAAAGTTATTTTTGTGCTTGCAAGCTAACAGCCGAGTTAACAATAGGGCTGGCATTTTAGGAAATTATATAATTACTAGATGCTGCCCTCAACTACGTACGTATACCACGGGAATCTTACATTTTGCTGCGAAAGTACCCTATGTCCTTCCCGTGATCTATTCCCTGTTTAATGCAAAATAACATACAAACAAATCTTTTCTCTGTATATATTAGTAATATTTAGATTCCGCTAACTAGCTAGTTTTAGTCAGCTAGTGTTAGGCCCGCGTAGACGGGCCACTAAAGACCACAATAGTTTTCATACACTGTAAGTATGTATAAAATGTATGAAAAAACGTGTATTAGTTTTTAGAGTAGCACGTTTGCGTGATCCTTATTTGATTTTTGTTTGAATGATTGCTCGAAAAGCTACAGTAAATAATAATTAATTGTTATAAATTTATTTATTCTGGGTGATAGTTTCTTTTTAAGAAAGTAATCTATGAAACTATCTCAAGACAGTGAAAGCGTACCAGTTTAGATTATAGCCATAGCGCGAATGAACGAAATTTATTTGTAAAATAGATTTCTGGGTTTGAATTGCAAAAATTGAAACCCAGGAGTCTATTTTACTAATAAATATTTAAATTTCACACAGTGATGTTTTATAACTTTTCTCTTATAATCTTATCAAAATACCGATTCTGCTAATTAAATCCTGCAATAATGCAGTTACAATCCAGTCCCGATATGTTAAAACTGCAAAATTGTATTCTCATAAATGTCAAACCTAAGTCAAACGCGTTTTGATTGGTACAAAGTACAAAAATCAGTTTATGATATCAAGACGATTCATTTATAATTAAATAAAATTAAAATGAACAGTGTAAGTTATTTGCGAGAATTGGGGTTCTGAAATCGTGTCTTAATCTTAAACATTCAAACTTATGCAATTAATCACTTTAACAGTGTTGTACGTTACATAGGCAGCAAGCCGAGCCTTAAGCTTATTAAATATGTTAAGAACTTCAGCAGGCCTAGCATGCGCACCCTAGAAATACCGAGGAATCGACAAAATTACAGATTGAAGAAACATTAATACCATTCGGAGCAAAAAGGCTTGTAAGGCAGCAAGGTCGATGCATCGTCGTTATGAGAAACAACATTTATTTTCTTCCCGAGTAATAGCGCACAAAATGGCCTCTTTTGACATCTAAAGTAAAAACGTTTTCTTAATTCAATGTATAATAGTCTCATAATAATGTCAACACTCCACACCATGGCGGTCCAAGTCAAGCTGTTTCTTTACGTTCAGTCTGTTCAGTTTGTTCGTTTTTGACAGAAGTTTTCCCGGTAGCCATTTTAACAATATGGCTGTTTAGAAATATTGACTTCTATTGACGACCTTGTTACCATGGATTAAGAACTATTTGGCAACGAACTATTTTGGGTAGAGTACTTCTTCTTTAAAATTATTTCTTCGGATCGCCATGCTAAGCCCGCATAGAGCTAAGTTAGTTAAGTTACAACGAAGCTCGGTTCCTGTTATTCAATTACACACACAGGGTTTGTCGCATATACAACTTGTTCGAAATATTAAGTAAGTTTTTAATTAAAAAAAATACTAAGTACTTTGCCCGCCGCTCCGCTCGCGTTAAAAAAGTATCCCACGGGAACACTGCACTTTTTCGGGATAAAAAGTATCCTAGATTTTAATCCAATGCCACAATTACTACCATACCAAATTTTAGTACATTTTGCGTGAAAGAGTAACAAACATCCGTCATCCATCCATTAATCCATCCTCACAAACTTTAATATATATAATAAGTAGTAGTAGGATTGAATGTATAATATAATTATTGAATTTACTTACACAAAAATGATGGGTAAAAGAACTATTTCTACTGTGTAATGATAAGATATTAGATACTTTAGGTTAATTCAGACTTACGTAGATACATTGTGCCTGGACTAACAATAACTTAATAATGCCTTATTCCAATAAAGGTGAAGCAAATAAGCACGATTTCTCTGGATTTCTTATTTTTATTTTACGTTGCTTCTTTTTTCAAATATAAAATCTAGTAGGCTGTGAAATTTTGGCGGGAACTGTCACATTCAATATTCTGGGATTTTCGAGAAAGTTTGAATTCGCGTCTGGGCAAATCTAGCCTGAATAATTTAGCTCTAGTTTATGGATAAGATCTGTATCAGCCATTTACACCTTTTTGCCCAATACTCACTTAATTTCGAGTTGCTGCGAATTGCTACGTGCATTTCCGGTAGCGTCGTATCATAAAAATTTCGATTAGTCGCGAACATCGGTCGCCCGTTTGCGCGGACCTCAATTTCGTCTAGAGTCCACATTCCAGGAACTCGTCTAATAGTTTCATCAATATGAATGGAACAGTTTAATGCAGTAGACGTTTCAATACGACCCGACTCAACGAAAAAGGTTTATTCGAATGCAAAGTTTAGTTTATCGCTACTTTTACCAATTCCATAAATGTCAAGTTTGACAATACCTGTGAGGGCCGAAACACCCACATAGTATTATGTCGCTTTTGAAAGTCAATCTGTATTAAGTTCAATGTTAGTTGCTTCATAATTTGTAAAACTTCTTACCAAAATGATCAAAGGTACGTCTAGCGCAGGCATATTCGCAGATTCGTGTAGAATTTCAGGGAATCTAAAGGCCCATATACACAAATCTGGAATGCGACGTCACATCGCACGACTTATTGCTTTTATGTTATATTAAAACCTTATAAAAACCGCATCTATTTTAAATTATTGTAATTCAAATAAAAGAGTACAGTTTACGAGCTAGGATGCGATGTCGCAATTGGCTATTCTACATTTTTTTGCAAATATATTTTAAAATGTTCGTATCGATTCGATAGTCAACTAGTATTTTTACTGCCTGGAAATAATGTCTTTATGCAAAGAAAAAATGATTAAAATTTAAGCGATAAATGTTGTGACGTCATAAGAACACAAACAAATAAATGTCATATGTGCGTGTGTAGTGCATGAAGTTTAGATTTAACTTTCGCTGTTGTTTATTCGATTTTATATGTTCTTATTCACTTACAAGAAAAATATGGCGGCCGGCGTTTTCGGTCACGTGACATGCAGATAGTAAAACTAAAGTTTTATTTTCGAAATTATAAATAAATAGCATATTTATATAGCAAAATAGTGTTGTGTTCGCATTTATTATGATAGAAACTATATAAAGAACAAATGTATATCATTTGATATTGATAGATGACGCTAGCTTATTGTGTTTGACAAATCCTATGCACACTCAGTAATCACGAAAACTTGTGCCTGTTCTTACCAAGTATTCTATCTTGGTAACCCTTTGTATTTTCATATTTTAATGCCGTCCCTAGTCGTACGTTTAATAAACTGAACATCACTTGAGGGTTAGCTCGCGAATTTCCTGAACGTGAAGGTTCGTACATGTCATGATAATGGTCTTTGTTTTAATGCATGACTTGACTAGATGTTTCAGCACTATTTTTTCTGGAAACTTCTGTGACGTGGTCCATTTAGAAAATGCAACTTTTTACTTAAGTTATTTACTAACAAGGAACGGACTATTTACCTGTCTGTGTATCTATTTACGGACACATACAAATAAACAGTAGCATATAGTATATTAGTATGGTTTTCTATAGAATATCATAAAAATATAAGTATTATGTTTCTTTGATATTACAGATACTCTTGGGGTGTTATTACGTTACAACCGAATAAAACTCATAGTTATTGGTAACTTTTTATTTAAAATAATAAACATTTTTTCGCTTAATTTAATCGTACAATCGAAAATATTTAATTTGCAGCGTATACCTACTTAACGGTAAATTTACAATGCTTACCCTAACTCATACAAAGCTATACAAACTATACAATTTACAATATTAAACTTAAATTTGACAATTAGCACTTATTTTGCGTTCACACTCTTGATTTTTTTTTATTTGAAAACACATCAAGGGTAGTTTACTGTATAGAGCGTATTCGACAAAGGTTAGCAAACGATCTACCGATTGTGGCTATCGTACGTATCTCCACAGAATTTTCAAACATTTTTGACGAGACCGCTCGCATGCGTTATCGCGGTGTAGCCGGTTGCGACAACCCAAAAATACGAAAATTGTGTAACGGTAGCGCATGACTGTTACAGTCGCTAGCTCGTCTGCCCTAAGCCTAAATAGGAAAATATTTTAATATCTTAAGAATTTTCTCCTACAATGCACCCCTAATTCAGGGTTTTAGTACACTGTAAGTGTAAAAGAACTAATAATGATCCTTACAACATCTATTTGTGCAGTCTAACATTCTAGTGTAGTATCAAATTCACAAATAGCATATCGCAATCCATATCTAGCATGCTACGAAGCGCATACTATGCTACCATCCCACCCCTTGTAGAGGGGCTACAGCCCCTGACCATAGTTCCCCGCCCAAGGCCCCCTTCATGGGCCCGGTGTGAAAAGACGTAGATAGAAAATACTATGCTACCAAGTCAGGTTAGACACTGCGTTTCGACAACGCAACGTGAACATGACGTCGACAAACTTAGCCATGCGCTGATTAGCATACATAATGGCTGCACGTCCGTTCAAATCGTCAACGTGAATCGGAGCGGTGTCGCGGCACGCTGCGTTGACATAAAATGAAAATGTACGTCACCGTAAAAATGCACGTCACGACGCCTGATCGTTAGGCTAGGACTATAATATGATCCGAAATTCGGAAGGCAGTAGAAAATTCAGAGCGCTGAAAATAGAACTCTAATAGAACTAATAAAATAGTTGAAAATGGAAGTGCCGAGTGTAGTAGCATCAAGCTGTCATATAAGAATTTGACATTGGACTCGACACTTGTATATTCGATTTTCAGATCTATCGTATTAGCGCAGAGTTCTATTTTCAATGTTCTGAACTTTCCCCGGCCTTCGGATTACGGATCATATAGTCCCAGCCAGCGTTTCAGGATGACGTTGTCGTGACTTGGAGATGTGAACAGATCCTTCGGTTTATAAATCTAGACGCGTTGTACAAAAAAAAATAGAAAAATTTTAAAGAACCAAAAAAATCTGAACAATTTTGTACAAAACATAAAAGGAGGGTTTGCATTGAAATCTGAGTTAAATACTCAGCACACACTGTGTACAAGGAAGGAAATGTCATGATTTAGCACATTTAACAATATGGGGTGTGAAAGAATAACCATTGTTTTAAATTTTGATATCTACAACTCCTGATTTCAGCTAAGCGAGGACTTATAAAAGCTTTACGCCTAATTTATTAAACGCTACTTAAAGTTGAGAGGCTTCCAAGCTACGTGCTGCCCTTGTCATTGACAATTGGCAGGCCTTACTTTTAAGGAGCGTTTGAAAATTCGGCCGATAACCTATTTGTATTTATACCAATGTTGGCTCAGTATTCAATATTCTTACAAGGCACCGCCTAGTTATTTCATTTACAGCTAAGTATCTTAACAGCGACTATTAGTCTAGTCAACAAGTTCAAAAACGTGTTAAATAGAAATAAAGCTCCTAAAATATGTGCGATAGCTCATTCGATTCGGAATGACGACTAGATTTTTCTTTTTGGGTATATTAGCACATAAAAAATTGCGATTGTTATTAACAAAATAAGATAAAAAAAGGCATTTAGTTTTTCGTTAATAACTTTTAAAATAATAATATTTAAGGAATTTTGAAAAAAGATCCTGAAAGAGAAGGAAATTTATAATAAATTTTATTCAAATTTTTAAATTGTAATTTAATATTTAAAAAAAAATATTTTAGGTGATATACCGGCTTTTTAGACGGCACGCCTATGCCGTAACACCCTCGCGGAGCCCTATTTCCAGCGTTAAAAAAAATTATAAATAATATAGACAGAGTTCCGGGAGTTAGGACTTTTTGGAAATTTCGTCCTCTTTCAGGATCTTTTTTCAAAACTCCTTAAATATCATCATTTAAAAAGTTATTAACGAAAAACTAAATACCTTTTTTTATCTTATTTTGTTAATAACAATCGCAATTTTTTATGTGCTAATATACCCTTAAAAAACATTTTTCTAGACGTCATTCCGAATCAAATGAGCTATCGCACATATTTTTAGGAGCTTTATTTCTATTTAACACGTTTTTGAACTTGTTGACTAGACTATATCTTACTTACACAAATAAGCTTTAGTAAACGAACTTTTATAATATTTTGGCATATCCTGCAATATTTTACGTAATGAATACTCACTGTATGCACAACAGTTTCTGTAGTCTATTCGCGTTAAGATGGCAGTGCAAAAAATTAAAATTGACCAATGACGCTGCTGCCGTGTTTGCATTTTGACATATTGTGTACGCGCGATTTTTTACATTTACTGACTTCTTTAATCTTAATAGACTATTATATAGTTTAAACATCTTGTTTTGACAGTGAAAATAATTAATTTTAAAACAAGCAATAAGTATTATAATTATTTTATGAATAAATTACTAGCATTGCAGTGTCTTGCTAAAGCTTCATTTTGACAATGTTTTTGGTTTTTTGTTATGACAAAATAATATAGCTCAGCACATGTTTCACTGAAAAATATTAATTCATTTGTAAATGAAGATGGGATGATAACATTAATGTTACCAAAAACCAATTAATATGAAATTTTATTAAGATTGTATAAACCAATCAAAATTGATAAATTGATCCTACAAAGTTAAAACAATATTAATATAACTTTGTGAAAGTATACCTTATGTTTACCAAAGAAATAAAACTTGTACAATAATTTAAGATATAAATAATATAATTAATTACACGATTATAATTACTTCGGCATTATATTTTCCTTGGATGGTTATTTGAGAAACAAATGAGAAATATGTTAATATTTGATTTTGAATTTATTTCAATATTTTATGAAATAAGATACGATTCCTCGTATCTGTAGCCAAAAGGTACATGTATTTGATTGAGATCGTTATAAAAGCATATTATTACTAACTGAACATTCAATTCCTTCAACTATATGTATTATAATAGTTTTGTAAGCTTTTCGAGAATCATAAAAATCCCCAAGCGCAATAAAGTAATTTATTCTATTTTTATATCACTTTAAATGGTCCTACAAAGACAGCGTAGCCTATCGTGGATGTATATAAATATTGTATTGCACCATAAAAAAGTCTGTAGGACATAAAAAAGCGCTATAGAGACGTCTCATCCCCTGAGTCGGTGTATGGAAGTCTTATTATTTTGGAACCTGCGAGTACGCCGACTCCTTCTAAGCACGACCTCCGGTTTGACACTACATCTTTCAAAAATGCTCGTCGCGGTCCTGCGAAGTCGGTACCCGTTATGGACCTAGTTAACTTTCTTAGAGCTGGAAGCTTCAACGCCTCCTCGTAAGAGGGCGGCTCGTCTGTCGGAGTAGTGGTAGCTCTCCCCCCAAATGGATCTCTCGAACACGTCGGGGAAAGCTCCCTAGATAAATAATACTCCCCGTTCCTTCTGGGTTCAGGCATCGGCTCGTAATTCACAGAGTTGCTGCGGAAATCTTCTAGCACCTGTCTCGCGCTGCGCGCTGAGGATATCACTCCTGCCCACGATCTTCTGTTCTGCTGCTTCGCTTCGTTTCTCGCGCTACTTATGCTGTAGCTGGAGTGAGTACTGGATATCGTTACCTTTGGCCTCCGCGGTGGTTCGTCGAAGGATAGGGCCTTGACTGTAGTTCGCGACCTCGGCTCTTCTGCCTCGGGATTCGAAGATTCCGTGTTCGAATTCTCCCCAGGCTCCTCTCGTAATGCGGCGTCGATTCTCATTGCTTCCGAATATGAAGGCACTATAGCACAATTACCTCTAATAGCTGCAAAAAGTTCTAAGCTGTCTACCGTTGAAGCATGGGACAGTGGAAGAGTTCGGGGCGGCCTGGCAGTTGCGCACAGAACCGCGCTCTGCTCATCCGGAAGAGCCCAGGTGTAGTTTGTCGACGGCACCGGAGGCAGAGTGTCTGACAAGTGCGTCTCTAAATCTAACTGACGACTAGGATCCAGCTCGTAATTTGTACCAAATATTTTAGTTATCTGAAACACAAAATGTAAGTCCTCGTGAACTGGGGTTTATCAAATTTATTGTAATATCAGTAACAGTATCGTCATTTTGCATCGCATTATATATTAATACATGAACCAAAAACTTCTGACTCCTTTCTACAAAAATTATGCAAACGGAGGTGTATGGAATTTGGCACAGGTAAAGTTCATGTGGAGAAAGATGTGCAGAAAGCTAAACTTTTTTAAAATAATGCTTCGAAATTCATAAAATCAATAACAACACACACTATCCCCACTGACAATACCACGCGTTTGTACATTAACATTACTTAGGTGTTGGTTTGACAGACATTTTGAGTCTTTCTGATCTTTCTTTAACATTCAATAGGTAAAATTTACTTATTTTTTATTGCGTAAAAGTTACTTAAAATTAAAACATGAATTATGGTAGATTTCGACCACAGGACGACCTGGTTTAAATATAAATAAGCAATGTGTCATATGAATGCTGTAATGAAATTCGAGTGATTAAGCACCACGAGGATTCGAACCGCGGTGTGAATTGCCTCAGCACTGTTTCTGAATGGGTCGATTCGCACCGCTTAACAATTTTGATGTGAATCACCCTAGATATTTTTTGGAAAGGTCGATTCGGACCACAGATTGAAATATTTGTGTCACAATATTTAGGACTCTTTAATTTTTTTAAAAACAGTAGAATAGTGGTCTGAAAAATATGCCAAATAACTATTATATTAAAAAAATACAGATTAAATATCTACTATCCATAGCAAAATACACACTTTTAACACATATTATCTAAATCATCTGTTTTAGATAAGTGTTAAAACAAGATTGTGTTTTAGAATAAGTTTTGTTCCACCTTTGTATAACATTTTTATTAGGAGATTGATAATCACAGATTATGATGTATATATACTATAATTTACTTATTATTACTCTCTTTGGTTAAAAATTACGGGCGTCAAAGCCAATTACCAATTTTCGCCTTGCCTTTATTTTTCCGATAGTTATGGGTTATTTGATCTTCTGAACTTTGTAAATTGATTTATGTAGAATAGTTTAAGTCCATTTCATTATAATATTTTGAGTAAATTATTATTGATAATGGTACAGTTCAAAAAGCTTGAATTTAAACTGTGTGGTAAGTAAAAATGAAAGGTGTACTTTTTATTTTTCTTCGTTTCAAACTAAAGCCAATAATTAATGTTTGGGGTAGAACGATACCCACTCTTTAAATAAATTACAGCCTCACTTAGTCTTGGCATATTAGCGTGTGATTTTTGAACATTTTTTGTGCAAAATTTACTCCCAGAAGATTGCTGCCAATCGCTTAAAGTCCTGAAATAAATATTCTAATATTTCAACGGTCTTGGTAGCGATGCTGAACGACCGGTTCCATCAAACAAACCTCTGGTTTCTAAAGACAACCATGAACCGAACCACGGCATGATCGTTGTTGTATTGAGAGTCAATTGGAATACCGAAATAGCAGTTTTTCCTAATGGAGTAACTTATAAACTATTTTTAACTTTTCTGCTATTTTCTGCATGGTTGTAATATTTTACCGTCTAAAATTCATCCAAAAAAATAAATGTTTCCTACTGCGGTTGGAATCGACCCATTCTAAAAATGTCTTGAGCGATTCGAACCGCGGCGCGAATCGACCCATTCAAAACCAGCGCTGGGGCGATTCACACCGCGGTTCGAATTCTCGCGGCGCGGAAGGACAGCGAAGTCTCAATAGTAGGGTCACGTTTTTACCCTTTGGGTACGGAACTCTAAAAAAGTTTTAATTGAACTAATTGAGATCAATTATTATGCAGACTATGCTCTATTTAAAGGGTATAACGGTAAAAATGTTTAAACATTTCATCCGACCTCAATAGCAAGTTAACTGGCTGTCAGGAGTTATAATGCATAAAAATTAAACGGCAGACGGTAATTAGAGAGCTTCAGGCAACTCGCGTTTAATGTAAAAAGAAAAATGTTTGTCAAGTTCGCGCGGAGTTTTTTTGCCTGTATAAAATGGAATATGTGATGGCACGACATCTTTATATGTGAAGAAATACATAATGTTTTTTCCTGTGGCGTCAGAACAAAAGGAAGACATTTTATAAATTGTGTGAAAAATTACGTAACACAAAATATATAAAAGAACAGCAGTGAACTCCTTCATAGATGCATACTATATTTGGAAGATCTGTAAACGGCACAATGCCGTTCGGATTTGCCGTTTGCTTACATATTAATGGCACAATATGTGAATTACACGTAAATGAATAACACTATAATTTTATAAAAAAAAACTATAACCCAACTACGTAAGTTATAAAGCCTTTGTTACCCGAGCTATTATTACGAATGTGTTGACACTTATTGTACCTATTGACACCTTATTTATTAAAATACATACACATTAACAAACATACTTATATAAACTGCCAAATCATTACCCTTCCTTTTGGCTTCGCCGTAGACTGGTAATTATGCATGTACACCTTTATATTATGTTAATAGTCGCGTGCAATTGTCTCAGGCCCGTACCACATGGCGATGTTATATCTATGGTATTGAGATCGATAAGTGGTACACCAGATTTGTCGGCGACTGTACGGGGTACATGCTTTAGTTTCCTTACCAACTTTAGACTATACAATACTTATTGTACCATCAATTTTCAGCAAACCCACCGTATAATGGACGTATGCTGTGTTACACTCTATGATGATGCGCAGCGGCCAAGACAGGAGCAGACAGGAGAGAGTCCAGAACAGCAGCTGGGAGGAGTACCATGGACACCGATCCGAGTCCCTGGGTAAATAATGTTGGTGAGTTGTGTCCACTTAGATATTTTTCCCACGTCTACCTCTATGTCAAGTCTATCGAATGACGATTCTTTACGTTAGTAATATATATTCTTTGCTTGTCGGCAGCTGTGATCAGTCAAGGTGATTGGCATAATATGGGGCGAAAGCCACGAATCAAAAATAAATATTTTGGCAGTTGCGTTGTTGCCGTTTAGATAATAAAGACAGGCTCATAAGCCTGAAAACAGGAAGTCGCCTTACATGAAATAAAAAAAAATTGTAGCTGATTTATGGAAGTGGAGCTATGCATACGTTTTTCACGCACCTACTTAACATTGTTTGTGTATCTATTTAAAGTTAAAACGCAACGTAGATTTTTATAGCGTATATTAATGTGCTTGTGAGTGTAGAGGAAAATATATAAAGTAGGTAATAGAAACAAACCTGTATGCGATCATGTACTCCTTGAAAGAGCTGACTCCAATGAGGTCCAGTCCTTCCCTCATCTCCATGAAATCATCGAACCTCTCGTGCTCAGCGAAAAACCTCGATCTTTGATCTTCGAATTCTACAGCAAATAAAAAATCACTCGATTTATTATATAAATAATAATATTAGGTCATTATATATGAATTTGGCGTTTTGTAAATGAGGAACCATAAAGTCGATCTTTTTTAAACATAATATATTTATTAATTTAAAGTATATACCGTTGCTATCTGTACACTTTTGCCATCTCAGAGGTAGTTCATTGATTCCTTTACTAAAAAAACCATTCGGACAGGAATCAATAAAATCTTTGAAGGCGCTTTGGACTGCCCCATCGGAGTTGAATATTTCCCTTACAAGAAGTTATCCAAATTTCGAAAAACATGGTAATCTGTTGGAGCAACGTCCGGGAGTACGGTGGATGTCTTAGACTTTCAAATTGAAGCTCCTCTAATTTGGTAACCGTCTGTTGTGCAGTGTGTGGTCTAGCGTTGTCCTGAAGCAGCAGTGGCCTAGAGCGAATGACCAACTTCGGTTATTTGGCAGCTAGCTTTTCCATCATGATTTGCAGTTCTAGCAACTGCAAATCATCAGTGCAATAGACATCTACCGTAATCGTCTGGCCAGATTTAAGAAAGATTTGAAAAAGATTTCAGCAGTGAACGACACCGGCACTAGTCCACCAAACGCTCACAAGTTACTTTTTTTGACTCAATTTTAGCTTGGGGCAGGCTTTGACTGGTTCGCTAGGGTTCAGCCATTGCGATGGGCATTTCCGATTATCGTACAGGATCCAATTGTCATCACATGTCATCACACATATGAGAGAATTGAATATTCGATTTAAAATCCCTTAATTATTGTGCCGGTTGAGTAATGTAACGCAGCAGTCGACGCGCGTTTGTCGGTTTGCTGCACTCAATTCATGAGGTACCAACCTTTCAAACTTTTTCACCTTCCTAATTTGCTTCAAGTATATTATTACTTTATATTTACTTATTTATCACTAACACCGCAGCCTGCAGCTAACTCGTACGTGGTTTGCGATGGATCCGCTTCCACAATAGCCTTCAATTCTTCATTATCAACTTTGGTCTCCGGCCGTCCACGGGGCTTGTTCTGCAGGTCGAAATTTCCAGAACGAAAACGTTGGAACCAAAAACGCACTGCATTTTCTTTTGCGACACCGCCGCCATACACATCATTAATACTTCGAGCTGTTCCTGCAGCACTGGTGCCATGGTGGAACTCGTACTCGAAAATAATACGAAATTGCTTATATGACGCAAAGAAAAAAATAAAAGAGGAAAAAACTAATGAATTACGGTTTTCGAAACGCAAATGCATGAGTAAATAGCGGTATAAATTTAAAATTGGAAGTCCTAACCAAAGGAGATATATTTGAAATCAAAGTGGCCAGTACGACAAAACGCCAATTTCATATTTAAGGACCTAATACCTAATTTAAATAATAATATTATATATTTTGATTTTCTAATTTATATGACATAGTAAAACGGAACATAACAGGTTTGATTTAATTATAACTTAACCACCCTGATCCAAAACTGACCAGGGTTTTGAAACCTAATAAAAACCTGCAAAGCAAACTCTAAGAGACAATTCACACCGAAACGGCAGCGGAGTGGCCAGCAGTATCTCTGTCATATAATTTTAAACTTTATCTTTATAACTATAATACACATTATCGCTTTAGAAAATGAAAACATCCCGCGGCCGCTAGCGACCGTTAGTAGCCTTGAGCAGCGGTGGTTGTCTCAAGCAAAACTGTGTTTTATAGTAATGAAGAAAATAGATATGTTTAAATTACATGACGTTTATGCTGCTGGCCGCTCTTCTGCCGTTTCGGTGTGCTTTGGCACTTATGGCACAGATTGATAAACGGTTACTACGTAACTTACGGCCCAATTCTATAGTATTATACAGTATATATAATATAGTATTATACTTATACGATGTATGAAAAGTGCCATTGGTCCAATATTCTATACTGTCACAGCAAAACTGACGTTTCATTGAAAGGGCATTTTCACGAAACGGCGGTACGTGATCAGACTTGGCTATTCTTTTTTGCATTTCGTCCAAAGAAGTCGATAAATTAAACAAAAGACATTTGGGGCCAACCTGAATATTAATTTAATTACGCTGTGAATAATGGAGGTAATTCATTAGTTAGTACCAAATACCAGTCACCAAAAATTAGCAATTATTTTTGTATTTTCACCTTTTGAATAAGTCTACAGATATGGGAGCTTGATGCGGTTAAAAAAATTTGCACGGTTATTCAGTTTGCTCCAATATAAGGCGATTACGATAAAATTGTGATACAAGAAAATTCTTGTAGTAAATGAAAATTTTACTGCATAATAATAAAAACGAACACAAACTACAGTAGAATATCATCTTATTTCTATCCTGTTCCTTGCCCGAAGCATTACTAAAGTGGAGTCATTTTAATAGGTAACATTTGACAATTTATTAAAATTCAACAACGTAACCTTGTAACGGCGGGCATAAAATAATATATTTTTTCGTTTTGTTAGAACTGCACAATTGCTTAACTTTTATCAATTACGATTACATATTTATTGTAATAATGACCGATACGAGTAATTTTATGATTTGCTTTCTCTAATAAACCATTCTAAACATAATAAACAATTTCTGATCTAAACAACTGGACGTCGTTACAATGTTGCGTCAGTTAACCCTTTTTCTTTTCAAACACTAGGGATGTTACTCTAAAAATCGAAAGCTGATAAGAAGAATCGAATGCAATGATTACTTGTGAAGAAATATCACCATAAATTAATAACCACGTTGTGATATAAAAATACAAAAAATAAAAAAGTTAAATTATGTACTTGTCATATTTTGTTCCCTAAATTTACGACAGAAAAAATAATTATGGGACAGGGATTCGCCTGATGATTTTTAAAATTCACATATGTTTCAAGTCCGTATCGATTCATTCACTTTAATCGATGTTTTTAAGCAGGTCACGTTCAGGTTCATAGTGAGGTCACTATGAAGATAAAACTGACAGACGTCAAATGTTACCTATTAAAATGACTCCACTGTAATGTGGGATTTACACGGGCGACTTATGGGGGATTTACATGGGTCGATTTTCACCCTGCGACGAGTCGTTTGAAAAATCACCTTCTCATTTTTGTTGACAAGATTGCCTTGCGATCTCGCCGAATTTTCATTTACACGGACAATTTTCACCGTGCGGCGGAAATCGACCCATGTAAATCCCCCACAAAGCCGCGCGATTTTCACCGCACGCGTTATAGACTCATATAAATCCTGTATTAGGTTCATTTTGACCAGTTAAGTAATAGCGTCTTAAGTTTTTTTAGCATACATACCACTAGCCGCTTCAATATTAGCGAACGCGAACCCCTTGCTGAACCGGACTTTAGTGATGGGGGTCTTGGAGTCTAACACGAGGTTTCGTGACGCGTCTCTCTGTCCGCAGCACGCGTGGGCGAACGCGGTGCTGGCACTGTGTGTGTTCACTCGCTCGTAGTATACCTGGGGAAAGGTCATAATCATAGTCTTCATAACAACCAGCATCACCATCATCTTAAGCCAATAACTACTACTGAAGCACGGGTGTTGGGGGAAGGGTTAGGTTATAGTGCACAAGTCAACTTTCTGCCGGTTGTCTTCATGTGTCTTTAGATACGCGAGAATAAACTCACTATACTATATTCGCGCTAAGAAAGCCGTGAGTCGTCAGTGCTCATGTCAAAATGGCTCACTGTGTTCTATTCTTTATCTGTGCCATATTTAATCAAAATCCGTTCAGTAGTTTCGGAGTCTATTCAATACAAACAAACACACAAACAAACAAACAATTCCTCTTTATTATATTAGTAAAGAAGTAGTCTACAAAATTTATAGGGATCCCTATAGATATTTTGACTTTTTTTGAAGTAACTCCAGTATATGCTACCAAAAAGTGAGTTGTGCCAAGGTATACCATGATGTGCATATAGCACTGAACGGCACTCCTCAGTCTTTGAAGATACACGTTTGGAAATTTCCGCATTGTTTATAAAAATACAAGCATGTTATATCACGAATAAATAATCATCATCACCACCACCATCATCACACCATAATCACACTTTACATCATGATACTATGTTGATATAGGTATTTCACATAGTCTTTTACATCGGTATCGATTTCTTTGAAAGCTATCAAATAGTGAGATTTTGTGCCAAGGTATACCCTAGATCCACCAGGACTGATCAGAACTCCTCAGTCTTTAAATATATACGTTTGGAAATTTCAGCATTGTTTAAAAAACTGCAAGCATATGTCACTGTTAAATAATCATTATCACTACCAGCATCATCACACCATAAATAATCATATGATGAAATATGTACTTCTCTTAGTCTTTTACACCAATATCTATTCCCATCTAGTCCAATCATAATCATCATTATATTTATATAGTGTGTCAATTGTTACATAATTTATATATTTTATAAGCATATTATGTTACCAAAATGTGACATTATGTAGACATGTTACCCTTATTCCAAAAGCACTGAATGGAACTCGTCAGTCTTTAAAGATAGGAAACTACACACGTTTGGAAATTTTTGAATTGTTTAACGAACTGTTGTGAAGATGAATGTGAAAGGTCTTCAATGTCAGACGTCTGTCTAAAGACTTATTGGATAATATTTATAGTTTAAACGTCCAACGGAGAGACCTTTTCCAAAAAGTTTGTGAGGCTGAGGAAATTTATTTGCAGGCATAAGAACGCCAATTATTGTTATCACCCGTGGTGCAGGAAGAGGAAAGTCCTTTGTCTTGAAATTACTCGTGAAACATATCAAACGGTGTTATGCATCTACAGTTGACATGATGCTCAATACTAGATTTGTTGAGGTGGAATATTTAATAGAAGTAGCTGCATGTCAAATATCCGGGAAATACAAGACAATAGACAAAATGTATATGGTGTCACTTGAAAATTTAAGAATTATTCACCTGCATCCCCAAGAATACAAAAAAAACAACGATGATGATAGGATCCATTATATTGATGTATTGGGATGATACAAACAAAAACAATTTGCCCAAACAATTATATAAATCCTTTAATTAAAAAAATCATTAATTTTAACACAACTACGTCCTTATACATACAAACAATATTTTAAATAACTCACGTTCAAATTGGCTGGTACCGACTTCAAAAATAAGAAGATTTAAGAAATAGTTTAAATTCTGCTAAAATTGAAAATTTTAGCAGAATTTAAAATGGGAACTATTTCGACAATGAGAATTATACTTATAATATACCTTTTGATATTCATATAAAGAAAAATTAGCCATATTGACTATATGATTTTGCTTATATTGTCGTGGCTCAGTGGTTAGCGCGTCAGTAAAAGTTTTCTGTGTTCCGGGTCATGGTGTGTATCAAATATGTGTAAAATATAATAAAAATCTTAAATATGTATATAGTAAAAAAGAATTAAATATATAAGTATTTCCGTTGTCTGGTACCCGTAACACAAGTTCTTCGAGAACTTACCAAGGGACCAGATTGACGTGGTGTGAAATAGTCCATAGATATTATTATAGTTTCACAAACAATATACAGAATGCAAGTCACTGAAGCCTAAGCTTCAGTGACTTGCATTCTGTATCGGTCTCTATCGGCTATCTTCAGATTTGCATAATCTGTAGGTGTAGGGGTAAGGGGATACGATAATAATGTCGTTTGTTTATTCAGGAGGATGATTTTCACTTCAAAGCCACGAAATATGTTCAGCAATTTCATCGTCCTCATATTATGTTTGTGGTGTCATGTCGTCATTATTGCGTTTGCAGTCGAAAAATATTTGTCCAACTCGTTATGTGTGCGTGTGCTTGTAATGAGGGCCACCGTTTTCGTGCTCACCAGTGGACGCCACTGTAGATTGAGGTTGCCTGTCAAAGTTTGTTATTAACTTATTATGCCCGTGGTAATTTTTAATACCTTAAAACCGTACTGTAAAAATATAAACGAGCGTGCCGAAGTGTTACGCAGTGTTGTTTTATTCGAAAAAAAAGGAGGACATAAGTTCCCGAAAGATAAAACTGTGTCTTTCTCTCTCAGCTCCACTTTTAAAGCACAAACATTGAGCCGTAAATCGTATTTTCCATAATTAATGCACTCACAAATTTATTTAATTTTCATTCGGACATTTCACCCACACATCGCGCACAGATATAGCGCACAAATGAGTTGAACGAAAGTTGAAGTCTTCTTATCCGAACCACAACCGCACCACACCAACACGACAAAATGTGGTCAAGCTGTGGCTTCTTGTCGTTGCGTTATGGTACCGACAAAATTTCGATGTTTGTCGTGAATTACCGGTGTAAATACTCGGTGCCACTGGTGGTTACGATGTAGTTGCGATGTGGTTGCGATGTGGTCCACACGTTACCACAGCGTGCCGTATGTGCTGTATGCAACTATTCGACATTTGAAATCGCCTGTCCCACGCACTACAGTATTTCAAGAGTGGTAACTCGCTCAGAGAATACTGTATAAATCATCCAACGGATGAAAAGGTCTAAGTTTTTTTTAGTAGTGTGGTTGTGGTTCGTGTGGGAAGACCCTTATACTTATATATTCCATTCCTGAAGTATGTAAATCTGCTATACATACAATTTCCTCGACCGTATGTTGACTCAGCTGTACATAATATATCGTTCTACAGATAAAGAAAATAATACATACATTTTTCAAACATGTAGCTTTCAAACAAAACACTTCAGTGATAATACTTTATATACATCGCTATGTAATTTTATGTGATTTCCGACGTAAAAACGTACAGTCGCCGACAAACTCAACACTTATGAACCTGGTGTACCACATTTCTTAGGCAATAATTCAATAGCAATATTGGTTAGGCAATAAAATCGAAATGTGGTACACCGGGTCTGTCGGCGACCGAACATATTATCTGTATGTACTGAATATGTGGGCATTATTATTCGCGGGGCAGGTCGCCAGAGCCCGTGAAGCGTTTTGTTTGCTACAATTTGCAGGGAAATGTGTTTCATTATAACATGTAATGGGGCATAACAGCCTAACGTGGTATGTAGGTACAAATATTCATTTACTAATAGTAACTTATTGTTATCAAAAGAAAAGGATTCGTACGATAATCGTAAGCTAAAAAAAAACTTTACAATATATTTTCATCATCGTTTTCATCCACTCGGCGCAACGCAAGAATTATTTCACGTTGGTTCTGTATGAACACAGATTAAAGAAAGCTAGGACCAGATAAACAGCTACATAGTTTACTTTCGACTTGATTGCACTACTACAAGCATACGGTGTGTCCACAATTCTCCTATCGCGTACACGGCAATAGTGTCAAAAATCCGGTTAAGATTGTGCGCCACCGAAGGGACGTCCAAATTTTCAAATTTCATGTTTGAGTTTTTATGTCATGTGAGATTGAGAATTCTTATGTATTGTTGGTTGTCATGACGACAAATAACGAAATTTTAAAATACTATATTTGTGTCCAACGAATGTTTAAACTTTATAATAAAATAATATTAAATACAAGTAATATCAAACAAAAAAGGGGTTATGTATTGTACTGTGTGTATGAAAAATATTATAATAAATAAAAATATATCTTATTTTACCTATCAAATATTTCATTTTCTAGGAGATGTTGTGCTTTATTAAAAGAGCGTCCATGACCTAGTGAATACTTGAGACACCCGCCTGATCGTGCAGGTTTGATGTGGGGTTGTGGTGTGTACCAATTAGACTTTATCATTATCCGTATACGCTAGACTTAGTTTAATTTACCCCATCTTCTATGACAACCCTGATAAAATTTAGATCTTTCTATGAAAGATGCTTCTCTGTACGTAAGTATATATTTATTGTCCAGATTGTCACAGGCTGAGCCGACCCATTAATGGCCCGTTTCAATAACCTATCTACCAATAACTATTTGTTAGAAACGTCAAACTTGTATCCCAAAAAACCGTACGGGCGGGCGGTAAGCAAAAGTTATCTTCGGTTGAAAATAAATAATAATATGTGTGACCTTTGTATAATAATAGAGTCTCAACTGTCAAAGATCAAACACAATCATTAATGAAACTCGATATTCGTATTTTTAGAAACAAGAATACTTTATAGATGCACTTTTCACAGAGATATTCACTAACGCCACAGATTAAAGAAAGAGGAACAGATAAACAGCTATATAGTTAGCTTTCTTTTTGATTGCACTACTACAAGCATACGGTGTGCCCACGATTGTGGCCCGTTGAAGGGGACGTGAAAATATTCAAATTTGGATCAATTTGGATCATTCTATGAAAGCTGTTGAATGAGAATATACTCGTACCTATTATATTGGGTATATTTAATGTTGATATTTCAAAAAGGTCAGGATGTTATTTAGTTCCTCTGTTAAGGTGGGCCCGCACTAGGCGTAACTACGCGGCAGCGGAACTACGCGATGCGATACGGCAAAATATTCATTGCATGAAATTGTATGATATCTCATACATACGTTATATATCTAAGGCACTAGGCGGTAGCGGAAATACGCGAAGCACCACTCCATTGCGGTATTATTAGTAGGGAAGTGTCGCGTCGCGTCGCTCCGCTACCGCTTAGTGCGGAACCTTTAGGAACTCTACCTAAAACTGTCACGTGTTTCAAAATCTTAATACAATTTGGGTAAAGTAATTACATTTTGGATAAAGCATTACACTGGAGGTTAATGCCTCGACCACCACGTGAAAGGTTGAACGGTGTACTGTGTAATACTTTTCGATCTTATTACTACGGTAATAAGGTTCGAAACTGTTACACTAGCTTACTGTTACCCTGAAGCGTAGCGTCCTACGAGCTACGACTTAGCCAAAACATCGTTGTGACTTTCATAAAGTAATAATAATAGGTCCCACACCGATTTCGGTGGCAGTGGCTGGTTTCGTTGAAATCAGTCTGGCTACGCTGGAGTTATTTTATAGTGCCCAAGTGTGTGCGCCGTACACAAGAGGACTCTCTTATCCTTTATTCTTATAACCCAGTGGGACGTTTAACCGTCAGGACTGCCAAGAGATCAAGCGCAGGATGTGTCAGACAATCCAGTGATCTGCCTGCACTGTCCTAACCAGACTTAAAAACAACATTTTTTCGTTCATCCAACGCGGGAATGAACCCACGACCTTCGAAGTCGAATGCCAAGCTCTAAAGTTCAAACCATTAGACCACGGAGACATCATGTGACTTTGATTTATAAATATTTCTTCAAATCTTTATTTCACGGATTTAAGGAAAGGGGCAACTCGTACCTACATGGATAAATTATCCATTTTCTCGTTTGTAAGCTTAATATTATATTATTAACCATTACTTATAAGTACAATCCTATAACTAAACGTTTTTATTTACTTGGCAGAAGTGAAACTTCATTCATAATTTAAAATCCAAAAATACTCTCATCATGCCTAAAAACATCAATTCAAAAGAGAATGGAAAAATTAAAATTTGTACACTTAGTGATAGCGCCATATTGAGCCGTACTTTAGAAAGTTTAGTCGTTATGTTAGAAGTATAAGTAGCATCTAACTGATGGCGTTATATCCAAAATTGACACGATTTTGATTAATATCCATTTTATATCGAAAGTCGTGTAGTGACGTGACGCAACCTTGAAATTTCACTATAGACGCCACTAAATTTAAAAAAAATCTGTACCAACCTGTGTAGTGGTGTAGGCGTCGCCGTTTCTATACCGCGTGACCTGCCGCTTGCGCCGCACGTAGTGGTAGCAGATCGCCTTCCACCTGTAGGTATAACATACTATTATACATTGTACAGATGTACATTGTACACCTTCCATCTGTTAAAAATATTATATGTACTGTCACGAGCACTGACATAAAATGAAAAAAAAAATGGAAGAAAAGGTATATAGAAATATACCTTTACGAGTTACGACAAAAATGCATCACAATATATCGATATATAAGATTTGGTGAAATCAATTAAAATATTTTAAAAAAATATTTCAAAAGTACCTATTTTAAACTAGTTAAAATAAGTAAATTATTATCAAAACTATATATTATATAAGTTATTGTCTAAATGAAAAATAAAAAGGGCTATAGGTAAAAAACTGAATAATTGAATTATCCGTTTGTAATTTTAAATTAATAGCTTTTCAATAAATGCATATGAAAGTATTTACGGCACTTACAATTATTTTATTTTTATTTTTGTCTGTCCGTCTATCGGTCTCTCTGTTTGTTGTTTCCAACTAAACGGCTGGTCCGATTTTCACGGGACTTTTACTGGCAGATAGCTTATGTTATAAAGAGTAACTTAGGCTACTTTAATCTTGGGGTTCCTTTTTACGTACACGAAATTGCTGGCACCGGCTAGTATAAATAAATACAAGTTTCATTATCATTTTTGTTACACATTTGTTTGTACATTCACATTTGTTACAAAGTTTTAGTATCGAAGCTATATGTTCTTGACTATACGAAACAGTTTATCGAGTGTTCTATTGTATTTCCGCGTGTTCGTGTCAGCACAGCGCCTAAACATGCATGTTTAATAGCAATGTAGGAAGCGCTGAAATATCGCGTTTTGCAAATGTTGGATGTCATTTGTAAATCGCAAACTTTTGATCGAATGGGGAATCGAAGATACAAAGTATTTTACTATGGTTTACCCAGTGGTTGGGACCTTGTTGGTAAGTTTTGATGGGTTGAGTTAGTTAACCTACAATACTTAAAGGTAGCAGAGGTAACGAAAAACAAAATGCCATAATGCGTTACAGATTAAAAATAGTAAAACTAGTAATGTAAAAAAGGTCAATTCTGCTAATTAAATCCTGCTATAATACAGTTACGATCCAGTCCCGATATGTTAAAACTGCAAAATGGTATTCTCATAAACGTCAAAACAACGTCAAACGCTTTTAGATTGGTCCAAACTCCCCAAATCAGTTTATGATATCAAGACGATTCATTTATAATTAAATAAAAGTAAAATGAAAGTATAAGTTAATTACGAGAATTGAGTTTCAGGTCAATTACTTAAGATAAGGGCTAAAAATCATTTAATTCTGGTAAAAAATGGCTTTTGTTGAGTTATTCACAATAATTCAAGGTAGATCTTTTCGTTTTAATGGAATGATGTTGCTCGGTCATTGTACTAGAATATTCCAGAGTTCATTGTTCTTATTTCCATGGCGTTCAACAATGGATAACGAAGTGATCATATCAAGCCATAAAAGATAATTGTTAATGGACAGGTTACGTTGTGAATTATTACGTGAATTATTTAGATGCCGCTCGCATCCTATTATAGTTACATACTGTGTGATTTTATGCATACTAGAGGCCGCCTTGTCAAAACTTTTAAGTTTGAACTTTATAAGGCTTCTTTTGCCTCTTAGATAGAAAAAAAATGTAAATGTGACAGATTGACAAACGTCAACATGTAACAAATTTGTATCAAACGCACGGTAGTGTGTGTTAGTAATCCGAGGTAGTGTGTGTTGTTTATATTTTTATATTTTTGTGTTTCAGAGCATTATTTAAAAAAATTAGCTTTCTCCACATAAACTTCAACCGTGCCAAATATCATACTCCTCCATTTGCACAATTCTCGTGAAACTGTACTGAAAGTTTATGCTTCACGTATTAACAGGTACCTACTTCTATTTTTCGTAAATTATACCTACATGTTCGCATATGCCATAAGTATATTTACGCGATTAATGTAAACGCGAAGTATGTAGAAGGAACTCATGGAATTTTTACGGAACTCTTGGTTATCAAACACGTTAGAAAAAAAGCACGCTGAAAAATTTATGCACCTGATGTGTTGGCCTAGCTCTGAAACTTACAATTTTTTGGAGGCTTGTCGACGTCTTAATAAATATTTTGTTTCATCGTCATCCTGTAATGATTAACTATTATTTGAACTATGTTACATCCTATAAACGTTGCGATAATCCATAATTTGCTCACAAACATGATGATGACGTCGGAATACGAGTACCTAGTAATATAATTGTAATACAATATTTATATTTGCAATATCACATTCGTAGACGCCAAATCCTTTTATATATCGCTTTTGCCTCCAGAGAATATGAAAAGATTCTGTCCTCTCGATAAAATCGTTTTTGCAATCTTATAAAGGTCAAATAGAAAGCAAACATTATTAATAATATAATAACAGAGAAAATGTTTATCACACCAAAAGCATTAAATGCAAAAGGTATTAAGTACTAGGTAGTAAGAAGTCATAGGCTAGTAGGGTAGGTTAGGTTTTTAGGCAATTTATGTAGATACCTATTGCCTAAAAACCCAACTGATTCTAACACCACAGACTAAAAAAAGAGGAACAGATAAACAGCTACCTAATTAGCTTTCGATTTGATTGCACTACTACAAGTATACGGTGTGTCCACGATTGTGTGGAAAAATTGTGGGCCGTTGAAGGGGACGTCAAAATGTTCAAATTTGGAGCGTTCTATAAAAGCTGTTTCTCTGTACGAAAGTATATTATATATTTTCTACTCTGTGCTATGATGTAATATAGTCTACAGCTATGTGAACTATAAAAAATAAGTGGCGCTTTGTTTTTTTTTAATAATTTCAAAATGAGGGTTTTTAAAATCGTGACATCTGACAGCTTTTTGACACGACAAGGACCGTCGTGCTACCAAGCGCCGCCTGGTGACAGAAAAAGAATCGAAAATTCTTATTGACCGTTTTGATACCACTTACGCCAGCTGTGATGGTGACGCTTTGTGTAAGTTGGGTCTATCCCCTAACGGCAGAAAAAATATCAAAAACTCTCATTAACAAAAACTGTCAAAAATGATTATTAACGGCCACCTGATCAGTTTAATTGTCCTCATAATTTGTTCGCATTATAATAATAAGGTGTCGTCTTTAGTCGTTTGCCGTTGAGAAATAGTACTACGATCAATTTCAGAAGTAAATCTAAAGTCTAAAGGTTCAATTTATTTGACCTTATCCCTATTGATTTTGTGCTTAAAACAACGAAATGATTTTCAAAGGGTGAGATCGAGTGCGTTATAACGAGTGTTTTGCATTACTTATCTCTCTTCTCTTTCTTTCACACGTTGACGTAATTTGATTATAAAGTATAACTAACCTTAAAGCTAATCGTAAGTTTGAAGATTTCGTGACGGTGCAAACAAAGTTATGTAAGGAAGTACTATTGAGTTGTGGGAAGAGTGTGCGCGTCTACTCTTCCCATAACGGGAAATCTCCGACCGAGCGAGGGGGTATGCCCGGTCAGGTCGAAGCCCACTTGTAGCGTGTTAGAGAAGGAGACTCTTCTCTCTCGCGCCGGGCCCCTGAAAAGGGCCTTGGGCGGGGAACCAAAACCAGGGGCATAGCCCCTCTACTTGGGGTGGGAAAGACGCGCCCAGTACGAGTACTGAGCGCATGAGTCTACGTTTTAAGGGAAGACCCCCCGCGACAGAACGCGGGGGAAACCCATGGGGGGGGCAACATCAAAACCAAGGGAGTGAAGATTGCCAGTCCAGGCACAACCGGGACCTGCGGTCGGCTCCAAACGGCGCGTGGGGGTCCCGACCCGGGGGCCGGGAAACGTGTTTGGGTCCACTCCCTCACGCGCCGCGTTCACCGGACCGCGGAAACGAGCGACCTGGGGAAGGGGGGGGGAAGGAAAGCTTCCGGTTCCCGACTTTTGGTGTCGGGGGGGAAGGTGCACCAAGGGGGCGACGGGGTGGCAAGAGGGCTGCCACTCCGACAGACCCCAGGTGGTCATTTTGACGATGTACGCCGGCGTTGGGTTGCCGACGTAAGGGAAAGGTGTGGGGGGGGATACGATCCCACGGTGGATGGGGCGCTGTTGCGCCGGGGCGCATCATTGCGCGTGGATGTGACGCATCAGTGCGTCATGGGCTCCTCCTCTTCAGGGGGGTGGTGGGGCGGGCTGCGTGGCTCCGCTGGGTCCTCCGAAGGAGACGGCATCTCTTGGCAGGCGGTGGCGGTCGGGCGGGCGGGCATGCCACGGCGCCAGGTCGGTCAACTCAACCAGGCGCGAGGCATCCGCTCGCGCGAACAGCTTCGCAGAGAGCTGGGCCACAAAGGCCTCCACGCTCTCCACCCTGAGGTCCCTAGATATAGTGGTGTTGCGGACGTACCACGGTGCGCCCGCGATTCGGCGCAGCACCCGGTTTTGGGCTCTCTGCAGCAACCCTTTCTGGGGTGCAGAGAGCAGGTGGTGCCACGCGGGTGCCGCGTACGTGAGGCGGGACCGTACGTACGTCCGGTAGAGGGCGATGCGCATCCTCAGGGGGATCTGCGGGGACGCGTAGGCCGGGCGCAGCAACGCTATCGCCGCGTTCGCCTTCGCCACCGCTGATGCACATTGGGCGGCCATCGAGAGTCGGCGGTCCAGGGTGACCCCGAGGTACCTAGCAGTCCTACCCCACGGGATCGCAGCGTCACCAATCCTCAGAGGCGCCGGAAGAAAACACCTCGTACTGACGGCGAGCGCCTGGGACTTGCCTGCGTTGACAGAGAGTCTCCATTTGCTCAGCCAGTCAGGGAGGAGATCCAGCGTCCTCTGGAGCTTGATGGCGGCATGCTCGGTGGACAAAGAGGAGGTGAAGTACGCCGTGTCGTCGGCGTAAAGCGCCACGGTGGTGCCCTGGTCCGCGGGCACGTCGCTGGCGTAAAAATTATAAAGCCCCGGGGAGAGAACGCTACCTTGCGGGACGCCAGCGGTGATGGGACGCTCGCCAGAGAGGACTCCGTCGACGCGCACCCTGAAGGTCCTGCCAGAAAGGAAAGAGGCTAGTAGCCTTACCAGTGTCGAAGGTACGTTGGCCCGGATGAGTTTGCAGAGCAGACCCTCATGCCAAACGCTGTCGAACGCCTTCTCCATGTCTAGGAAGACCGCGACCGACGATTCCTTTTTATTTGCCGCAACGGACAGGTGATGCACTACACGTACCAGCTGGAGGGTGGTGCTCAGGTGCGACCTGAACCCGAATTGTTCCTCACGAGGAGGGAGGTAAGGAGAGAGATGTTTAAGAAGGAGAAGTTCGAACACTTTGGAAAGAGTTGAAAGGAGGGTAATGGGCCGGTAGCCCTCAGCCTTCCTTAGGTTTTTATGAGGTTTGGGGATGGTAACTACCAGGCCCATTTTCCAGGGAGAGGGAAAGTGGCCGGTCCTGACAATGCCGTTGTAAAGGCGGGTCAGGGCGGCCACCGTCCTGAAGGGAAGGTGACGGAGAGCGGAGTTTGGGATGCCATCTGCACCGGGGGCCTTTTTTGGTTTAAGGCAGCTGAGGGTCTTTTGGACCACCCTCGGTGAGAAAAAGAAATTTGGGGGGGAGGAGGGGGACAGTAGGAAAACCTTTACCTCCTCGGAGACCACTCGGGCGTGTTCCGTTGCGGTCGTCGGCCGCGGTGAGAATTGGCGCTCTAGGTGCTCGGCATGGATGTCCGCTCTGTCCTCTGCACGGTACCTAAGATTACCATCAGGGTGCAGCAGGGGGAGTACGGGGGCAGTGGCTCCGGAGAGGCTGCGGCAGAAGCGGTGGAGGGAGGGCCAATCCTCTCCCGCATCCTGGATGCGTCGGGTCCAGTCCGCAGCGTTGCGGTCCTCGAGCGCGGCTTTTACCTCTGCGGTGAGGCGGTTGAGTTTCGCCTTCAGCGTGGGGCAACGCGTGCGCTGCCATTCGCGGCGCAGGCGCTTCTTCTTCACGATGAGGTCAGCGATGTGGCGGGGGAGGGGGGGCCGCTTGGAATGGCGGTGGATAGGCGTTTGGGTTGCCGCGTCCATCGCGGCTGCAATTGCCTCGGTGATCTGCAGAGTCATCAGTTCGACGTTCTCTGCAGAGTCGACCGGGAAATTGGGGGTGCTCCCGTGGAGCCGCGAGGCGAAGACGTCCCAGTCACAGACTGGGCGGGGAGGGAGAGGGGGGACGCTTGCGGGGGCGGCACGTATAGTGGCTAAAACTGGGAGGTGGTCAGACCCGAGGGCCACATCGAGGACCTCCTGGTGAAGATCGCCTGGTAGCTGGTGGGAGATGGCAACGTCGAGAACGTCAGGGGAATGTAGAGGGTTCTCGGGGTAATGGGTGGGCGTGTATGTGCCCACCACAGAGTAACCGACTCGTGCTGAATCGGCGTGCAGTCGGTTTCCGTCCGCGTTCGAGGAGCGAGAGCCCCATCCGGGGTGCTTACAGTTTAGATCTCCGGCAATCACAGTCGGCTCCTCTGATAGGAGCCTATGGATGTCGGAGATATCTAAACGCGACCCCGGAGGTTTGTATGCCGCGAAAAGGCGTGTACGGTGGGACCCGAGGAGCAGTTCTATGCCCAGGGCGTATAATGAAGAGACCGCAGGGGGGGGGGAGGAGCTGATGCAGGAACCTTCTGCCGACTAAGACGGCGAGGCCGCGACACACACGCTCGCCCCCCAGAAAGTCCTGGCGGTAGACGTGGAATCCGGGGGCATTGAAGCGGTCCTGAGGGGACAGGAGGGTCTCGCTCAACAAGGCAACGTCCACCTCATACTCCCGAAGGAGATGGCGGATCAAGGTCACCTTGCCGCGGACCCCCCGGACGTTCCAATGGACGACCTTTAGTGAAATTGGGGCGTGGGGATCCATAGGGATATTATTTGAGAAATGAGGGTGGCCCCCTCCGGGAGGGCCTTCAATAGGGTTTGGAGGATTTCATCCCCGGCCATGATTTTGTTGAAGGTATCCAAGGCCAGGGAGAGCAGAGCTTGAAGAAGCTGGGCCGTGGTCCTGGGGGACTCACGCCTTTGAGAGAGTGGGGGGGCCCGAGAGGGCCGGGTGGCGGTTTTGACTGCCGGGTTAGCAGGCTCAGTGCTGACCTCGGTCACTTCGGTAGTGATAGTGGCCGGTTTGGGAGCACGGGCTGCGCGAGATGGACGAGGGGGGCGCGGGGTGCGCTGAGGTAAGGGGGAGGGGGCCGGTATGGCGGTGGAGGTTTGGGGCAGTGGGAGCGCTAAAGGCTCAAACTCTGAGTCCGTGGCAGCCGCAGAAGTGGCTCTGGACTTGGGGGCCTTCTTCTTCTTTCTTCTCGCCTTCCGAGCAACAGGGGCGGGGGTGGCGGAAGGAGCGAGGCGGGGGGTTGGTTCATTGGCCTCTGCCATGAGTGAGGTGGCGGTAGGCGGAGGGGGGGGGGACCTCTTGGTCCGGAATGGGGGGGTCATTTGTTGACCTAGGGGGGGCGGTACGGGTTTCCCTAGAGGTGCGTGCAATGGGCCCCGCATTGCGATTTCGCTTCTCTTTGAGGAAGACGGGACAGTTTTTACTGTTCGCCGGATGGGCTCCCTTACAATTTGCACAGGTGGGCTCGTCGGAAATGGGGCGGGGGCAGTCGCTGGCGGCGTGCTCCTCGGCACACCTTACACAAACTAAGGGGCGGTGGCAATTTTTACTGGAGTGCCTAAATAGTTGGCACCGGTGGCACTGAGCGGGACCGCTCTTACCTCTCCAGGCTTCGACCCTGATACCCGGCATATTCAGAAGCTCTGTTATCTGATAAATTCCGGGCACCAGATTCGGAGATCTTTTGAGCAGGGCAAAATAAACACACCCGGGGCGGTCCTTACGGGCGAGGATACGGGATACGTGTTCAGTCTCGTACCCTAGATTGTTTAATTCGGCGGCGAGCTCCTCCGTCGGTGTATTTGTAGGTAGGCCGTATATACCCACCTTTAATCCACGGTCCTGGGGGAGGGCGTATGAAAACCAGCTGACCTGCTCCGTTCCGGTAAGTTCAGCTAGGTATTTTTGTACGCACCCCACTTGTAGTCATTTCAGGTGTTGTATATATACCGCCGATCTTAGAAAACTTCGATAGCGCGATTCAGGATTGTGGCGCTAATTGGTCCGCCACATCACTTCCCCCCGAAGACCAGAGGTCGAAATCTTCGATGCGATCTTATGCTTGTGTTTTGACAAATTTCAGGTGTTGTATATATACCGCCGATCTTAGAAAACTTCGATAGCGCGATTCAGGATTGTGGCGCTAATTGGTCCGCCATAAAGTCAACGGTCAGTTCACACCGCGTCGATAAGCGGTGCTGCATTTTTAAGATAGCTATTCAAAATTTCACTCTATTCACTAGACAAAAAGACGTTTTGTCCTAAGCATAAATATACGTACAATACATCTGTTATACTCGTAGTACAGAGTAAAAATATATACTTTAATATAATAAATTTTCACACGTACATTTTAATTTTAAGATATCTCCTAGTTATCTAGGAGATCTAAATAAATTGTATCCGTCTAAATAGCTTCTGAAAATACCACGTTATTTCAGATATAAATTTAGAATGTGTAACCTATCCTTAAAAGATAAAATTATCTATGCCATCGCGGACTTTTTTGTAGACCTAAAGAGAAAAAATCCCACCATGCATTGTTTTGTTATTTATCTCCAACGAACCCATTTAGGCAGCGTTTTCGATAAAACTTCCCAGATGGCTAGATTTTTTCCGACACCTTCAACAATTATCGTCATAAATCAAACAATTTCCACAAAACCTCAACAAATTATTATCGACCTAAACCTTCCTAAGGAACCACTCGGTCGGTCAATGTAAACGGCATGAAAATCCTTTTAGTAGTTTTAGAGATTATTGTGAACAAACAGACAGACAGACTCAGCAGGACACTTAAGTATCCCTTATCCGTCTCCTGGTACTAAGCTACCTCCCCACTAATTTTCAGACAAATCGGTTCAGCCGTTCTTGAGTTATAAATAATGTAACTAACACGACTTTCTTATAAATATTACTAGCTGTCCCGACACACGTTATTCTGCCTTAAATATGAACTGAATGAATAAATAACTACACCTACAATACAACCTACGTCATAGTCCTACACCTACACCTACTCCTACAACCTACAGCTTTTCCAATATTTCTCACCGTTTAAACCTTCCTGAACTTCCACAATTATTTCAAGACCAAAGTTAGCCAAATCGGTCCAGGCGTTCTCGAGTTTTAGCGAGACATTGGAATTGTAATCCATATTTACGTTCCTCGGGAACGGGATGAAAGTATTCTATGTCCGTCTCCTGGTTCTAAGCCACCTCCCCACCAATTTCCAGCCAAATCGGTTCAGCCGTTCTTGAGTTACAAATAGTGTAACTAACACGACTTTCTTTTATATATATATAGATAAAGATTTATACTTGAATAAATCTGTGTGTGATGAGAAATGCTTGTGCTTTCATTTGAAAGAAAAACAGAAAAAGAATTTATATTTATAAAGCTATATTGATTAGGTACCTATAATCTACATAGTATTACTATTTTACATAGTAATTTACTTGTGTATATTGTATGATACTGAAAATAAGGCGAAAAACAGGCTTGTTCCGTTTTCACTACTTAACTTCCTGACAAATAGTGTATAGGGACTATAGTTCGGATTTTTTTTCCGTTTTCACTACCATTTTATGATGCTAAGGGCCTTTTTACACTTTGAAATAATTCATAACTTTCGTAACTACATAATAGGTGAAAATAATAACTAATATACAATTATTTAATTTAATAACCTATGAAATTGCTGTTCTGCAGTACTGGCCATTTCAAATCAAAATAATTTTGTTTGGCTAAGAATTCTAATTTCAAATTAATTTTATTTTAAAAACATGGAATTCTTTTTCCAAAAGTAGTCATTTGTTTATTGATTAGTGTTAAATTTTCATCGCATTTTCGCATCGCATCGCAATTATGGAATATGAGTACCGTCATGGCAGCAACGCGGCACTAGCGGCACGCAACATCAACGACGTTTACGGAGCTAACACTACAAACCAACGCACCACCTGTTATTGGTTTGCTTGCTTCCGTTCTGGAAATTCCGACCTGAAAAATGAACCTCGCGGTCGTCCGAAGACTTTGGTCGACAATGACGAATTAAAGGCGATTGTGGAAGCTGATGATACACAATCTACGGCTGAATTAGCAGCAGCTTTCGACGTTAGCGTCAAAACAATATTGGTCCATTTGCGTCAAATTGGCAAGTAAAAAAGCTTGACAAATGGGTGCCCCACGAATTCAATGATCGCCAGCGCGAAGTACGCGTCGAGACGTGCCTTGCACTGCTCAACAGACACACAAATGAAGGAATTTTGAACCGCATTGTTACCTGCGATAAAAAATGGATTCTGTTTGATAACCGCAAGCGCTCAGCAAGTTGGTTGGATCCTGGTTCAACACCTAAACAATGCCCTAAGCGAAAACTTACCCCTAGAAAAGTGATGGTCACTGTTTGGTGGTCTAGCGCCTGTGTGATTTATCACACAGCTTCTTACCAAACGGGGTGAGCATTACTGCAGATGTGTACTGTGAAGAACTGAACACAATGATGGAGAAGCTGGCACATCTCCAACCAGCATTGGTCAATCGCTCGTCTCCGCTGCTCCTGCACGACAACGCGCGACCTCATACTGCACAGCAGACGGTCTCCAAGTAGCAAGAACTGGGGTTGGAAGCTCTCCGTCATCCGCCCTACTCACCAGACCTTGCGCCTACAGACTACTACTTTTTCCAGAATTTGAATAACTTCTTGGCGGGAAAAAAAATTCAATACCCGAGAGGCAGTACAAAATGCCTTTGAAGAATTTGTTGCCTCCCGTCCAGCTGATTTCTTTAAGAAGAATTTCTTTCAGTTTATTAACTGCGTTGGCAAAGATGCATTGATTGCATGGGTGATTACTTCGATTAATACAAATAAAAAATACATGAAAAAAAAATTGTTTAAAATTTTTCATACAAAACGGCAATTTCATAGGTAAAGGCCTAATACTCGTAATAACGAAACGATTGGTCTCTTCAATCATGCTATCTATGATGCAAAGTTGTTCTTTTTTGTATGGGAGTGCTGTTGTTATGTCAAAATTCTCACTTTGAATATAATAGAGGAGAAATATTTGAGGAATAGAGCGTAATAGAATCTTACTTACATAGGTATACGTATATATTATAAGAAGACGAGGTTGAGGCAAAAACTGTACCCACTTAAATGGCCCCAAGATGAAATATCTAGATGGCATAACTTTTTTTGTATCAAGATTTGTTTTGTCAAATGTACGTCATAGTCTATCTTTAATTTTGAATTCTTTGGTAGCATGGTTGAAGAGACCAATTATAGTTTCGATATTATGTCTCAAAAGTAATGAATTATTTAAAAGTGGAAAATAGTAGTGAAAACGGAAAATATATTCCGAATTATAATCCCTTTTCACTACTTGTCAGGAAGTTAAGTAGTGAAAACGGATCAAGCCAAAAAACACATAGCGCTGCGTATTTTATATACTAAAATAGCAAGCAAATGGCACTGTATAATGCGTGTGCTTGAGCTCGTTATTAGTGTGTATGTATTACCTATGTGTTTTTATACAAAACTTGCGCTCAATTTTGAAATATGCGCTAGGCCTTTTGGCAGTGTTTTAAACAGGATTAAAAGATTCAAACATCCTAAGCTCCAAGCCCATAAGCTTCATTCATATACCCATTTTCATAGTAAGAATTGTTAGACTGATTGTAAGCGTCGTCAACATACAAGCTTTACTAAATAACAAATACCTTTTGATATTTCCTTAAAATAAATACCTATATTGCTATATGGTTAGGTCCTATGTTATTTATAGCCCCATGCGAAGTTTAATGATTTATGAAGATTAACCCTTAAGTATCGACTAGCCCTTAACCCTATGACGCGAACTCGTTATAAATGTGAAGGGCCTGTAACTTCATTACCCCAGCCCCGGCAGAAGTACGGAAGGTAATTAAACCCGCCTCCGTAGATAAACGGATTTTGTTAGTGTCATCATCATTATCATTATTTTCTTTATGTAAAGCTTAGGCGGACGTATCGATTACATCATATAGTAAAGTGCGCATCGGCAGGTTATAGTTTTAAAACGAATAGCGCCTTGCATACATATAATATACAGTTCGGACCGCGTTCCTAACAGCGGCGGGATCTGTGTGGTTTAGATTGCGGATCGAGCTTTCGTGCTATTTATGACATCAAATTCGTCCACGGTGTGGGCTGGCTGCGTCTTACTTATCATGTCAAAATACGTAACAGCGCGCGGTTAAAACTATAGAAAATGCGCTATCATCGACATGTCAGATCGGACTGTTTGCCCCGCGCATTTTCCCGTTCGGTTCAATACGCGCTTTAAATAGTGATTGCTGCGATTGTGGAAAATTCTAGGCTTGATAAGTACATATAAATGTTAAGTGATATTTAGATTTTAGGTAACTTTTAAATATAATATTTTTATATTTTGGTAGGCAGATCGTGCTCATGATTTGTTTGTATCATTACAAATAATTACAAGACAATTGGGTATTTTTTTACAGGTATTTTTTTTAAATAAATTAAGAAATAATTAGGTATTACAATTTTTTTAAGTGTAATTCGAAGAAACAAAAGAGTTGTAATATTTTTTACAACATTAGTGTAAAAAAACCAACATAACTAGTTTACTTACATCAAATACAAAAAGTTTTACAATGGCATGTATGAATATAAACGCGAAAACTTCGGAGATATCAGACATTTTGTGCGTAGGGCCATACATTTTGTAGCAACGTTAGTCGCTACTAACGTCGTCAATACAAAAGTCATACAATCAAGTAACGTCGCGTAGGACGACGTACGGATTTTGTATGGGGCGTTTTCACGAGACTCACAAAAGTGCTTTAAACAATCCGCAATATCTATGAAAATATTGATTTTTAGTATACTATTCCTTTTGTAACCTGTCTTATTTTTCAGAGAACTATTCATTAATAATAATAATAATAATATTAATAAGCTTTATTTCGGACAACTTTGGTCCACATGTTAGTTACAACAATCTTAAAAAATAGTGATAGTAAACATTTTAATGCATTTTAAAATTATTTAAGTTTATCATGCACATAATATTATAATAGTGAGACACGTCTATTACATCCATCCCATGCGACACAGCGCCACAGCGATTCACATACAGGCAGTCGAGTCTTCCAGCAAACATGTCCAGTATGCTATTGGTACTGCCTCTCACCCTATGCACCAGGGACGCGCACCTTTTTCGCATTGTCGCGTAAAAGCAGTCCACACGCGCCTCCGCAAACATCCCTGACGCACTGCAACATCGAGGCAGCCCCAACAGCATTCTGAACGCGTTGTTAAATTGGACACGGAGGGCGCTATAAGATTTCTGGGTATAATTAGCCCACAGGCCACACGTGTAAAAGGAGGTGCAGTACGCCCTGAATAAAGTCACCTTGACGTTATGTAAACTACGCGCAAACCTGCGAGCGAGCATGTTCGCCCGCACCGACAGCGCCCTCCGTTCCCTCTCTATATCGCAATCATCCTTGAGGTCAGGTGTCAAGTAATGTCCTAAGTATTTAAATTTATAAACTCTTTCAAGTAAGCTGTTATTAATAGAAACAGATGGCATGTTAGGTGGGCTCTTGCTCCCGACCCCAAAGACCATTATCTGACTCTCTGACTGATGATTTATGTAATAAAAAAAACTGGAAAATACCGTATTGTCAATTACATAATTTGCTAAAGTTAAATGTATCAGTATCTATGATACAAAGAAATTGTGAGAACGGATTGACCGTTATGACATTTTAGATCTTAAGTCTTGATATTAAAACTGTTGTAAACGACAAAGTTTTGAATACAGAATATAAGTCGATTTTCAATATTTTTATGCGCCTGTTTATCATCCATAAAATCCATTTCGGCTATAAAGTAATATAGCGTCTATTCGATGTTGACGCCACAATGTGATTACACTTTTACTGGCCAAGTCGTTTTTATGTTGCTTTTGGTCTGAATAATGGTTGTATAAACTGTCGTTATGCAATGACAGTCAGTTTTGCGATCCGTCAACTTTTATTTTTATCAATTTATTTTTATTTCCTACGGCCAAAACTTTTGGCGTGTTTCCTAAGTAAGGTGCAGGAAATTTAATATTATTAAATGTATAACGATGTTCAATTTCAATTACCGTTATTTTGTGCATATAATATATATATATATATATATATATATATATATATATATATATATATATATATATATATTCCAATTTTTATAATTATTATCTGTGTAAATGTCTTTAATTAAGCAGTAGATATGCCCAAAATGATTTTGAACAACTTTATAATTATACGTCTTGTCGTGATCTTCAACTACAAATGCCATACTTCTGACATTAGTCATATTACTTTCACCCCCAGCGAGCGACCGATGACGTCACCACGTTATTATATTTTTTACGTTATTATAACACGAACAAGTTATGGTGACAATCAATCTGCTAAACATCGTGTTCCTAGATCAGTAGACGATAGCTAAATAAGTCGATTGCAAAAATTCAAGCGCTAAAAGTTGGCTACTTCTGCAATAAAAATAAACCGAAAAACTATAGTTCCAGCGAGCGGTAACCGTATTTAATTCTCAACATGAAAGTGTTTTTCTTTGTAGTCGCTAGTTGGCTACAGAAAAACAATTTTATGTGAAAAATGAGTACAATTTTTTTTAACGAAATGAGGAAACGAGCACACGGATCACCTGATAGTAAGCGATTGCCGCCGCCCTTGGACACTCGCAGCACCAGAGGAGTTACAACTGAACTCCTCCTTTTTATAACGCTTTTATTAGTTTCACCTGTATGTTTGCTTGCTTGCTTGTTTGTTTGTTTGTAACCGACTCCTTTGGGCTCGATTTTGTCTTACTTTGAACGATCAGATTTAATTCAAACTTTGCACACCTGTCAAAGACCGATGACAATGCAATAATTCGATTTAATTTAATTTTAATAGTTAGAAAAAAATTAATTTAAAAAATTAAAATTATTAATTATTATTATAATAATTAATAATTTTAATTATTAATTATTATTTTAATTATTAATTATTATTATTAAAAAATTAAAATTATTAATTATTATTATAATAATTAATAATTTTAATTTTAATTGTGCCAAATATCATACTCACACAACATTTGTCACAATTCTCGTTAAACTGTACTGAAAGATTTTGCTTCACTTTAATTAATTTAATTAAATTTAAAACATAAAAAAATAAAAAACTTACCAGACCCGCGGCGTAGCTGTTCTCATGGCATGGACCCTCGCACTAACCGCTGCAACATCAACTCTCCGAGCCAGCTGTATCCTTGCCGTGCTGTGGTAGCATTCCACCAGGTACACCAGATACAGTAGCAGCACGAAGGCTATGGGGATGTAGGCGTAGCCCACGTCGCAGGGCGACTCCCGGACCGTCCTCTTGATGGGATACCTGGGGGAGAATGGGGAATTTAGTACATATGTTGACAATTAGGCTAGATGACAATTTTTTTATTGCATAAATAAACTCTAAAATCATAAATGAGTGGCCGCGGTGCTTGATACTACTGGCGTTCTTTGAAAAATGCGGCAACAAACAGTACGCTGAAGTCGGCGTGCCCGAGACCGTCACATTGATATCTTCGTGTCAGATGTACGTACCGAATTCACGCACACCAGTAATTGTCTTACACACAATGACATTATAATCACACACTACAATAACAAGTTGCCGCATTCACGTAGCTGTTGTTTTTAGATGGTGCGGTATCTAGTCGAGCGCCGAGACCCGTGAGTACATATTATGTTCTTGTGTAAAGTCTATTTTCAACACTGCACAGCTATGTAAACTGTAATATGTATGTAACGTGAATAATAGAGTTTTTACTTCAAATAAAATCTACTGTTCTCGATTAATAAATCCTATACTTATTACATGTATCGATTTATTATTGGTTCTGCTTGAGGAAGTCCCAAATGACACAAATTCTTTCTTTCAAGGTATTAAATTATTGATACGAGTAAAACACAGCGTACAAAATAATTCAAATCAGAGCTTAAGTACTCCTTTTTCTGTTCGCATAAAATATTAATGTCTTATGTCTACATTGTAAGATGCTTCCGAATTCTCGCTTATCGTTAAGTATTTAGAATTGTCAGCTCACACCGGAACGAGACGATACGCGACGCGGCGTTGCTTTTTAAAAATAGTGATTCAAAATTGAACTTTAATCGTTACACAAGAAGTTTCATTGCAAAAGCGGTGCCGCGCTATGTAGATTGCAGCGTAGTTTATTATTCGAACTCTTGCAATTAGACGTGTAACATCTTGCGTAGTAAATAAAGTTCAATTTTGAATTTCTATACTAAAAATGCAGCGCCGCGTCACGTTGCGTTCTCGTTTCGGTGTGAACTGATTCTAGCTGTATTTATTCGGAAAGTATATAAAAATGTTTACAACATTGAGCGAAATTACATTTGATACTCGTATTAGTGTAGATGAAACTAATTTAAATAACATCCGAAAATGTTTTCAATCTGTCACCTTTCTACCTGATTCTATGGAGTTATATGTCTAAACAATGTTCCCGTGAGATGGGTCGCGGCCACCAATTTCGTACCAGGAATACAGAAATAAGAAACAATATGGTTTATGCATTAGCCAATTGCGAATTTTCCTTAGTACAAACGAGTTCTTGTAATTGACCACCTTTTTGCTTTATTGTTACCAGAAAAAAAAAATATTATTGTGTTGTTGTTCTTTTTAATACGATTTTAGTGATAGCATTGTAGTTTACTTTCATTACTTATTTTTTTTATTTATTACGAGATTACGACTATATTTAAACTAGATCAGCACGTTTAAAGTACAAGATAAACTAAGTAAGCTTATTAAACTTTTGTCAAAGCTTCTAATATGTAAACCCATTTAGAAAAGCTTTTCAGAAACAGTTGTTAATTAAATATAACTCTGAAGGATGAATTCTAAAAAGCCGAAGCTCTTAAGTTGTTATTTATATATTTTTCTTTGTCCGATTAATAAGTCATTTGTTCTTAAAAGATTTATTTCTAAGTCCGAGGAAAAAAGGGGCACTTCAAAACTCTAAGCTTGCGGTTGAAAGCACAAATCAGCCAAACTGTTGTTTAAAAGCGTTGAGCTTTTCAAAGTTTACAAACTCACAGAACTGTTCCGTTGCCGTGAAATAAATTAATTCGTAATTTATTGATCAATCATACATTTATTTATGTTTTTATGAAAAAATATAGAGCGCTACAAGAATTAGGGAATTGGAGTACGAACGTAAATTATATTTTAATCTATTGGGTCTCTGAACTCGCGCGGCGAAACACAACTCAAGTGTTATTTCACGCTGGTCTTCTGTGAGACCACGGTGTAACTCACGTGTTAAGATTTCCTGGACTATTGCAATTACAGTCTGTACTAATATTCCTGCTGCACTAAAGTTAGCATAAGTCTAAGAATATCATCCTTATTACTTACATGTTAAGGTCTATGAGTCCTTTATCTAACTCCCTATTATATATCTGCCAAAATGAATCTTACTACTTACGTGTTAAGGTCTATAAGCTCGCGGTCGATCTCGGCCGTGCTGCACCAGACCACGGAGGCGAGGCAGCCCACGATCATGAGGGTCAGCAGGAAGCATTTCCAGTTCCCCTCCCGCCGCAGCACCCCACCCAGGCTTTGCTGCCGAGGTCGCTGGAATGAAAGACTTATATAATATAATTTCTTAAAAAATCGGATAAGTAATTTATGGATTAGACCTGGAAATAAGCAGACGCCTGATTGTAAGTGAGACCTAGTTACCGAGAGCTATTCCCCCTTGGGTCCCCCAGTATCCTTACACATTTGGCGAAATACGGTCGTGGTATTTCTCTCTTCATGTTGAAGCTAGACTCTTCAATAATTGAATGAGAGACATTTATTGTCTCTCATCGTCAATTAAAAAAATCTAATGGGGAATATGGATAGTTTTTTTTCTTATTGGCTTTTCGAAAAGTAAAAATAAGTCAGGAATTAGATATTCCTATGAAATGGCATATCTACGATCAACCGTTGATGAAATACAGTCATCACAAGAGTGAGATCGTTGGAGAGCAACAAGCCACGCTCTATACAAAAAAAATATGCACGGGTGACGTCACAGCAGTTGAAAATGTATGATGAACACAAAATTAATTTTATTAACTTAAATACTGCGTTTATATAAAATTTCATAAATAACATTAGGATTTGAACATTAATTTTCGTTTTTCAATTGTAACAACAAAAAAATTGTTTCAAGTTCTTTTTAGTCCTGTAACTTTTTTATTTAGCAACTGATTACAGTACTTTTTGCATTTAGGTGAAACACAAGTCAAAGTTAGAGGTCGTTTAATGTACATTAATATTATAAAGACAACAGTTTGTTTGTTTGTTTGCATTGGCTCCGAAACTACTAGGCGGATTTTGATGAAATTTGGCAGAGACGATGACCACGGGGAAGGACATATTATGCTACTTTTTATCTCGGAAAAATTTACGAGATTAACTTTTACGCGCTCGCGTCGCGGGAAACATCTAGTTTTTAATAATAATAATACTTTTATTTTATCACCACAAATTACATAAGTTGTTTACATACATTTTAAAACAATCAGTTGGACACAAAAAATGTAACTTGTGGGAGATCTTAGCTTAGAACTAAGCCAGACCGGTAATATAGATCTCCATCCCCCCATTAATTTAATATATCATCTCTATCACACGTAGGGACGGGTCTGCAAATATTTCATTTGGCAGCTAATAACAGTTGGGATCAGTTTAGGGTTGCTGGACGGTGCAAAAAGTATTTACACGCGCTAAATATGTTTGGGGAGGGTCGCAAAAAGTCCTGTCTAAATATAGCCTGCGTTTAAAGTATTCATAATAATATATTTTATGTCTATATTGGGTTAATCCTTGCATTTAATGATGTAAGACAGGTCAACGAGGAGATGGGTGGCCTGATATTAAACGCTCACTCTGACAAGATTGTGCCTACGGGCACTTTTTAGGGTGACACTAGAGGAGCAGTATGTGCGTTGCATTTAAAACTTGCAGATTATTTTGTCACAATTATATTGTCGATGTGAAGATTGATGATTAGATTTACAAGTAAAAAAAGCAAAAAACAATTACAAAAAGAAAACTGACAAAATTAAATCTATTATTTAGACTTAATTCGTCGCAATCCTTGTCTTTCACTAAAACTAAATTCCCTCTAACAGTAACATACTTTGACAAAGGAATGTTCGCCGCACTCTCTCGACGAATATGTTAGCCGCGATAGCGCCTCGCTATCTCCGGAGCAGATGTTTACAACAGGGTCTTAAGAGGATTTCAGTGATGTATATGGTGTGTAGGTTAATTATGTTTGTAAATAAGTATTAGTGGGACAGTCACCAAATATGGAATATTTTGTTTTATGGATATAAAAAAAAACTTAAACTTAAGGACTTAAAACAGTTTAGTGTTTTTTTTTATTTGTTTATTATTGACATAAAATATACAATAGTGATAGTTGTACGCTCCAAAAGCCACTTAGACTTGTCCGGAGGGTAAATTAGCAACAAGAATTACATTCATTTGAACATAAAAAAACTTCGAAAAAATTAACAAAAATTAAATACTATAAACATTTAAACTTTTAAACTTAGTATAACTAATATGTCTCAATATCATTAGATATGTTATTGATTGTACTGTAGGTTCTTGGTGGAAATTCATGTTTCACAGTAATAACACACAGGACTTCTTGCACTATTTCCACTTTAATAAGTATTTTACATTAATTTAAATATATATATATATATATATATATATATATATATATATATATATATATATATATATATATATATATATATATATATATATATATATCAATATCATTAATTTAGTATTTTATCTAAATACAGAGCTTTCAACTTATTTTTACTACTTTGTTTGTTTATTTTGTCTTCTAGTTGTTAGTAGTGTTTTAGTAGGAAAGAGCCAGACAGTAATCATATGCAAAATGGTATAGGTTAGGCACAAAAAAACACACCTTATTATAATAATATATTCGTCCGTTCGTTCCGTTGCTTATAACTACCCGTTTAATTACTATATACGTAATATTTCCTAGTATATTTTAATTTAACGGTAAAATTTATAATAAAATTCAATATAATATTTTGTTAATATAACAAAACCTAAAATGCCGTGGTTTTTTGGGGGCTTTACGGATTCCTAAGTTTAGTAGCTTTGTTATAGTTTTCAGTAGTTTTTAGTAAAAATCAACGCGAGTTTAGTAACTAACTTAGTAAAAACAGAGCTGGCAACACTGAAACGAATTGCTTCAGTCCATCCGGCCGACTGATGAGATCTCGAAATTGCACACAGACGATACGATTTTGCATCCGTTCAGGCCGAACTGAAGGAAAACCGGACCGTATATGGGGCCCCTTACAGTACGTAATATGAAAATATTATATACCTAGTATCTTAGCCGTCTGTGATAGTTCATACAAACTGTATAGCAAGCGATATTTTATCATAACATAAAATATTATAGTATTTTCGCTGATTGTGATGAGGAATATATTAAGATATAATATTAGGACTGACAAAAATATTTAGCACGTAGCTCTCAGAGGTAAGCCAACTAGCAATTCTAACTAAATTAAAATTAAATTAAATAAAATTAAATACCGTTTATTTCAGGCTGCATAGGCCCATATTATACCTTATAGACTAACATACATAATATATAATAAACTAACACTAACATTAAATACGTTTTGTCTGCGACGTGGGGCGCGAAGTGTTCGGGAGTCGTCCTCTAAATCTTCTGTAGACGACTCGAATCGGCCAGAACTCCTCCCTCTCGATAATCGGTAAGTGGTGGGTTGGAACTCTCACCACAAAATAACTAAAGTTCACTTTATGACGAGATTATAAACGCTCGACCCTCAAGGCGAATTTGGTTCTTCTCCTGATGTAGTCCACGACCTGCTCGACCGTCGTAGACCAATGCAACCTGGACACGTACAGCGATGTCGCGGGAGTCTCACACCGCAACAGCTGCTCGGATTGCCTCCGGGTGCGGTGCCGCGATGGTTGCGGACTGTTATACGGGATTACTATTTTCCCTTTTTAAAAAAAGATTTATTACAATTAACTGAAATATTACTTCAATAAAACAAAGAAATTAGAATTGAGACAACTGTCCTGGTCAAGAGTCGGAGATGGAATACCCTGAAGGGGTCTGGACTGAAGCGTAGGACGATAGGAGAAATGCGGGATCAGCAATGTCGGAAAGCTAGGGTGAGCATGATAGGGTACAGATGCGGGATATAACACCTCCCCGGGGTAGACTAAACTTCGGGGTCGAAGTTTATGGAAATCGAAATAAAGGAATTTAAACATGGATTCTAAGGCTGGGAGTAGGAATAGGTTTAGGTTTAGCTTTGTCTTTAGATAGGCCTTGAAGAGGAATGGAAGGAGGAGAGGAGCCAGAAGAAGAAGAAGATTCATCTTGGGTTTCCTGTGTTGGAGATGTATTGACGGAAGGAGGTTGGGAAGATCGTGGAAGGATGTAAGGATGACGACAGTTGTACCCTTTTATTAAAACTAAACATTTAAAAACACAAAATCCAAAAATAATCAAAGAAATAACTACAAGAGTGGAAGAATAATGTGCTTCATATTTAATGAAACTGTGTTGATTAATGATTTTGTCAGTTTCTTTTGTTAATGATTTGAACTTTAATATATTTCCGTTACTAATCGTGTCTAGATCGAAATTTTGTAAATCTATAGTATGAAACTCACTATTCTCTTCATCATTTATCTTAAAATTACAACATGAATCATTTATTATATTGACATTAGAAAATATCTTATTTACTCTAAATTTCACAGCTTGAGATTTAGGTATTAATTTTGTATGTTTAGAATAACCAATACAATTATTGGGTACATAAACAATTCCTGTACCTATTACATTTAGATCAACATTTGTTTTGTTATGACATTCAATTAACACTTTAGTGTAAATGGATTGTACAAATATCCATTTATTGTTCGAGATAGATTTCCAAATATCGATTTGGCCGTTAACACTTCCGGTTTTGCACTGCACTGGTAGAGCTTTTATAGTATTCACTAGTAATTCACTTTCACAACTCGGATACTCGCTGGTGGAGAAGATCGTGGTCACGTCGCAGATATAGGTTCGGGCATTCATCGCTTTGCATTCCCGTAGCGAGTCTAAGTTACAATATGCACTTTTGTCATTGGTCATTGCAATATATTTACTACTAGGTACAACATAAGTATAATAACTAGGTTTAGATACATCATGTGGTGTCGGAAGAGCAATATTATGATATAGATTATATTCTTTTAAGGATACAAGAGGAATTCTAAGGATAATCACAACTTTATCGCTAACACTATAACTAAATACACTAGAGACATTAATGAGAGTAAACATTTCATTTAATTCTAGGTTTACAGGTAATTTCGCATCAACAGGTAAGTGACGAAAGTTATCGACAAGCTCCTGGTATAAATGACTAGGCGGTAATATAGCTGGATGTAGTATATTCTGGCTACTAAACATAATTGCATTAACAATATCCTCTATTTGAAATGATAAAGTTATAATACTTGCTTCTAGACTATTTAATATAGTAATCATATTAGTTTTCATTATTAGGCTTTTAGACATCGTAGATATATTATTTATTTTGTTAGAGAGGTTGTCGATAGCTTCATTAAGGTTGTCTTCATTAACTTTTATTTTTCTTAAAGTAACGTTAATATTTGTTAAAATAGTAGTTGTTATGAGAATATTATCTTTGATTAATGAAGCCAACTCTTTTTGATTTGATTGTACATTTCGTATAGCTTCATCGTATTTGATGGCGTCATTTTCATCAAGAGTACCAAAAATGGTTTTAAAAGCAGAACCTACACCACCAAACCATGCAGATCTACAGGAATCTGTGATCAATTAAATGTGATATGGAATTATAATCTTCTACCAACTCGTCATTTCTAATGGTAAGTGGTTGTAATACATTATGACATTCTAGGGTATCGTCAAATTCTATTTCTACTTTGTTGCATAAGAATCGTAATGTGCCAAGAATTGAATTTATATTGGTTATATGCGATTGAAAATGCGATATGTCTACTGGAGTGACAACATCTAAATAATCTGAACATATTTTTAACTGTCCTATTGGATCAAAGTAAATTCCCGGACTTGAATTTATTTGTTGAATAGAGTCTTGAGCCACTGAGGCTGAAATGCTGAAATAGAAAGAAATTTACTTAAAATTATTTTACTTTAAATTTTATTTTATTCTTTACTATAAAGATTGAACCGATGCTGGTTTGATTTGATCAACATGATGTTTAACATGTCTACGGTTAATGAGCAGAGAAACAGTATTATAGCCATGAACTTTAACAATTTTGTACGGACCTTTCCATTGAGGGGATAAGGCCTTTCTTAAGCGTAAATGATTTTTTAAATAAACCAAATCTCCAACCTTATAAGACACGGGTCTTGCTTTGTTATCATAATAAGTTTTTGAATTTTGTTTTGACTTAATGATGTTCTCAATCGCTTTCTCCCGAGCATGTTTTAATCGATGTTGTAACATTTTGACATATTCTGGATACGTGGCGTCATTGATGTTTGAATTATAAACTGAATCTGGAAGATATGGCTTATGGCCAAATACGAGTTCGTAAGGTGTGAATTTTGTAGTGGTATGAACAGCCGTATTATAAGATAGCATAGCTGTGTATACATATCGGGACCAATTATCTTGATTTTCATTTACGAAGGATTTGAAATACTCCTTGAGTGTAGAGTGACTACGCTCAAGTGCTCCTTGAGTTTGAGGATGGTAAGGAGTTGACCAAATTTGTTTTATTTTCAGAAAGTTGCAAGTCTTTTTGAATAAATCAGCAGTAAAATTTGTGCCTTGATCGGTAAGTATCGTTTTTGGAATTCCGAATAGTGAAATAAAATGAAGTAAACATTCGCTGGTCTCTTCAGCTGTTATTGTTCTTATGGGATACGCGACTGAATATTTCGTAAGATCGTCCTGTAGAGTCATAATAAATTTTATTTTTGCGGTACCTACTTCCGGTAAGGGTCCCACAATGTCAAGAGATATGCGTTGAAACGGTGCGGTAGAAGTTGTAGTAATTTGCATCGGTGCTCTATTTATTTGTCTGAAAGCTTTGTTTTCTTGACAAAGGGTGCATGATTTAACGTAATGTTCGACGTCAGCTCGCATATGTTTCCAATAATACTTTTCTTTTATTCTGTCATACATTCTGTTTGATCCTAAATGACCGGCAATTGGTAGATCGTGATTATCTTTTAATATCTTTTTTATTTCGCTTAACGACGGATACATAATGCTATTATGATATATGTGTAATTGAATATTTGTGGAATCGAAAAGATATCCTAAAATATTATATATTTTAACAAAAGAGAACTTATCAAAGGGACTTTTAAAGTCAGTTACAGCGACTTGATGTGATGTAGGGTATGACATAATTATCTGATCACGTGTATACTTCAGAGCTTTGAATAAGTCAGGGTAAGTACATTCATCGAAATGATTCACTTTAAAATATAAAAGAGGTAAATTTTATCTTCAATAACTAATTGTAAGATCTAGTAGGTGATTTTAAGAATTTAGAATAATTTTCATCGACAACAGGTAAGTCAGGCGTAGGAGGTTTATCGACGATCACAGGTAAGTTAGACGTAGGAGATTCCAGTGGTATTGAAGATCCTGGTTCGGGGTAAGTAGATACGTTTTCATCAATGTTATCAGGAATAGGAATATCAACAGGTATAGAAGATTCCGGTTGTGCTGAAGTTCCTGGCTCAGGGTGAGTATTTACATTTTTATTATTAGGATCAGTGTCTAAGTTAGGATTTGCATTATTAGAGTCAGTGTAGGGAATAGGATTTTCAGTGTCTGTTACCAGTTCATCAGTTATGGGTAAGTAATCAAGTATGTCATATTGAAATTCTGGAAAATCAACATTGAAATCGATAGGAGACATAGATACATCAGGTACATCAGCAGGGGATGTTGGATTTGGCGGAGTGGACAATAGTTGAGGGTCATTGCTAGGATTGGTAAGTTCTTTGTTTTCAGGATAAATTGGATTAACAGGGTACCTTGAGAGTGCGTCAGCTGCTGAATTTAATTTACCTTTTCTATAAACAATTTCATATTCAAATTCTTCTAATTTTAATCTCCATCTTTGCAGTTTACTGCTAGGATCTTTATGATTGAATAACCATTTTAATGGTCTATGATCAGTCACTATCTGAAATTTACGTCCAAAAAGGTAGGGTCTAAATGTTTTGCAGCCAAAAAGAATGGCGAGCAATTCTTTTTCTGTGGTACTGTAATTACACTCACTTTTATTCAAGGTTCGAGACGCAAAGGCTATTGGTTGGTCCTTACCAACCTGTCCTTGGGACAAGACAGCACCTATTGCATAATTCGACGCATCACAGGTTAGTATAAAAGGTTGTGTGAAATTAGGATAGGCTAGAAGAGGAGCAGTAGTAAGTTTGGATTTCAGTGTCTCAAAGGATAATTGTTGTTGATTCTCCCAATTAAAAGGGACATTCTTTTTTAGTAAATTTGTAAGTGGTTTGGAAATAGTAGAGAATTCAGGGATGAATCGGCGATAATATGAGACTAAGCCTAGGAAGGATTTTATGTCTTTTGGACACTTGGGAACAGGAAAGTTTGTAACAGCTTTGACCTTGTCAGGATTTGGTTTTACTCCCTTTTCAGTTATTATATGTCCTAGGTAGCCTACTTCTCGTCTTAGAAATTCACATTTGTCTGGTTGGAGTTTCAGATTGAATTTACGTAGTCTTTGGAATATAGCAGTCAAATTCTCGATGTGTGAGTCAAGGTCATATGAATAGGAAACAATGTCATCAAGAAATACATAGCAGCGAATACCCTGAAGTCCTGATAGAATAGTGTTCATAAGCCTTTGGAAAGTAGCACAGAGATTAAAAAGAGCAGATTTTTCTTCGTTATTTAAGTGTGATACTCTAAGTTGATTAAGAACTCGGGTTGTCCGTCTTAAATTATCCGTAGGTTGTGTTCTATCAATTTTATTTACAGAAACAGTGGGATTTTTGTCAAAGTCTCTTGTATCAAATGGTGTCAATTTTAATTTTAAATTTGAGTTAATTGTAGCTGATTCTTCGGAAGTATTAACTATTGTTATATTAATGCGATTATTTGATTTGACTCTTACTAAGCAGTTTGCTACTAATAAATTATTTGAAATGTGCTGGTCTAAAATTAATCCTTCTTTGATTTCAGGGTTTATGACGGAACATTCAACGACGGTTTCACTTCTAGCAGGAATAATGTAGGCTGGATCTCGGAAATATAGTGGAAGAGACATTTTTGTGAATAACAATAAATTTTTATTATAATCGATTTTGCAGTTATTAGAATTTAGCATGTCCGACCCTATTATGCCATCGTATGGTAAGTGTATATTTTCAATAACATGGAATTGGTGAGTAATACCGGATTTAGCTAACTTGATTTTAAGATTAAAATGTCCCAGAGTTTGTATGGAATCGACTGAGGAATCTATTCCTTTTAAGTTAATAAATTCTTTAGTGAGTTTAGGGAAATTGGATAGGCATGATTTTTTTATTAGGCTTACAGAGGATCCAGAGTCTACTAATAAGGTAAGTGGGAATTCTGAAACAGGGGAGTCAACCAGGACATATGGTAGGAGTGTTTTTGTAGGATCATTAATTATCTCAAAAATATTTGATTTGGATTCAGAGGATTTAGGATTAATAGATACAGTGGAATTAGGATTTGACACAGTGGATTTTGAATTCGATACAGTGGATTTTGAACTCGATACAGTGGATTTTGAACTCGATACAGTGGATTTTGAACTCGATACAGTGGGTTTTGAACTCGATACAGAGGGTTTTGAACTCGATACAGTGGATTTTGAACTCGATACAGTGGATTTTGAACTCGATACAGTGGATTTTGAACTCGATGCAGTGGATTTTGAACTCGATACAGTGGGTTTTGAACTCGATACAGAGGATTTTGAACTCGATACAGTGGATTTTTGCAACTTGCCCATGTAGCGGGGTTGCGTAGATTTAGTAATTGCACCACTTGTGCGTTGATTTGGTAAGGTGTCGGTTTTAGATTGAACTTGTCCCGCACGACACCGGGACGGGACTTTAGTTAGTTTTTTGGGACGTCGTCGACGGTATCATAACCTTCTTCGGCATTAATTTGTTCACGAGGATTTTCGTCGTTAAAAGATGTAAAATTAACTCGTTGGTAATTTGGTCTATTAAAATTTTGATTCCTATTATTATTGTACTCCCGTTTCCTACACTCATCAATCGTGTGACCAACATTCTTACAATAACGGCAAACCGGGGGTGAGTTAGCGCCACTCTGATTTGGAACGCGGTTGCTATTATTATTATTGTAACGCATATTTTGATTTGGGAAGCGATTATTATAATTATTAGGATTTTGATTTTGAAATCGGCGGTTGGCGTTAAAACTAGGCCTGGAAGAAAGCGATTTAGGTTGGGGATTTTGTTTGTATAAAAATTGCTGAATTTTCTCTTCGGAAATGGCTATATTTATTGCTTCGTTTAATGTTTTAGGTGACTTGCACCTCACTACGTTTGATATACGAGGTACAAGTCCCATTTGAAAGTGATGGAGAGCTAGCTCTTCCATTGCTGCAGTGCGACCTATCATTTCTCTACTTTTGTTACCGTGTGCAATTGAAACTTCTGTTAGTAATTGTGACAAACATGTTTCGACTCTTAGGGCATATTGACTAACAGATTCGTTTATTTGCTGTTTGCATTCTTGCAAGTCTGTTAGCAAATGTGCGTAGTGTTTCCGTTCACTAAATTGTATTTTAAGAAAATCTTTTAATTGTGACCAGTTTACAAATTCTTTTATTGAGCAGGTCGTTTGGGTCGTTTCGTACCCTGTAGTTGACATAGGATATATTTAAAAACGATATATTTTTGTTGTTCGGAAGCTAAATCGTGGGCGTTACTGCAATTAACAAGAAAAGAATTCAACGATTCCCTAGCGCCATCGTAGGGTTTGATGAATTTAAGTAAGGTAGAGAGATCTAACTCCACTTTTGGCGAAGTAATGGTCTGCGTTTTCTTTTTGGACCTGGTGAGAGGCCCAGGTTGAGAGGATGGGACTGTTTCGTCCTCGGGTTCATTAATATTTACTTCAAATTTAGGACTAGGCGCTCTAGATTCCGACATTTTAACTTTATACAAAACACTACAAATAATAAAGATACAAAAACACAAAAGAAATTGCAATGACCAAAGTAGAATAAATGAACGACTCACATGAATGCGGCGATAAGGGCTTGTATAAACATCCGTGCGGCGTGCGGACGGCGTCGGCTGCTGGACTTCGTGGAACTCGGCGCGCTGGACCCGGCGAAATTGATGTACCGAACAGGAACTCAGGAACCGCGGACTCGTTACACTTTCGATTTGTTTAGGATTTAGAATATTGGAATTCGATTTATTTACAGTTCGTGAGGCGTACCCGGGATTATTTTTTAAAAATCCCCTTGAGCTGCCACCAATTTGTTATACGGGATTACTATTTTCCCTTTTAAAAAAAAGATTTATTACAATTAACTGAAATAGTACTTCAATAAAACAAAGAAATTAGAATTGAGACAACTGTCCTGGTCAAGAGTCGGAGATGGAATACCCTGAAGGGGTCTGGACTGAAGCGTAGGACGATAGGAGAAATGCGGGATCAGCAATGTCGGAAAGCTAGGGTGAGCATGATAGGGTACAGATGCGGGATATAACAGGACGACGGGTTTATTTTTCTTCCTCTCGACTTTGATGTACCCGTCATCATCGCACGTTCGGCCCTTTGTAGAAAGAGGACGCTCTTTTGAAGAGGCCTCCTTCTTCCCTTTGTTTTTCGTACGCGGGGGAGGTGGCGGGGTGACGCAAGCTGTGACACTTGCGTAACTTGGCACCGGTTCCTTCGCGGGCGGAGAGCGGGCAGCAGGGGCGGCAGCGACGATGTTCGTTCACCCGTCGGATAATGCTGACGGGCTAAACGTGACCGCCTGCGCGCCTCGAAGACGAGTAACGTTTGCTGTATCAGGTGACCTACATATTGAATTAACACTTTTTAACTGTGATAATTAACTACGTAAATCACTTATGGTAGACTCTGATGCCTGCAATCTACCTCGAACTTCGGTCAGTTCTTCCTTCAGGAACTTTATGTCCTTCAGTAGGCTGACGACGTCGACGTGGTCCAGTCTCACTGGTGGCAGATTATGCAGTTTTTTCGCTACAAAAGCTGGCACTTCATCCGGATCCGTCTGCTTTCGCAGGGAGATGATGTCCTGCACGCTTATTTCGGTTCCATCTCTCCGTCGCGATGGCATGTTCGCGCTCCGTCCGAGCGTCTCGTACAGCAAATGCGGCAAGCATTTGCTGTTCGATTTCGCAAATCTCCTCGCTGGTGAAGGAAGACTTGCAAATCTGCATTATGCTGACCTCGTCCATGGTATCGATGGCATGCTGGATAAACGCCAGCAACTCATTGGCCACGAGAGCCATGATCACGTGCAGCGGCAATCAGCCGCGCGATTAACAAAATATTTATTAAAAAATTAATATTTACTGCATATGTATAACGCGAAGCGTACTAACGTGTAAGCGTGTCCACCAGAACTTTGCTCGCTGTACCAGAATTAATTTACAGCACAAACACCAGTTTAATAGCACAGGCCACATACCCTTCCTGTTTGTTGTTGGCCAAATTACTACCCTGTCAACATCATCTAGATCAGGGGTTCCTAAACTTGAAAGGTAACCGAACACCAACGGCAATTTATGGAACCCGATATCAAAATTATCAAATAACTAGATCTTTCCTTCGGATACATGCGCGTAATAGGACATCTAGATTTCCTTTTACAATCATTTTTACAAGAGTTAAAAATGATTGTAAAATTTCAAGTCTTATAAATAAATGTCTGAATACTTTATTTAATACCAGCTGTTGCCCGCGGCTCCGCCCGAGTAAATATACGATCGGGTATCCCGCGGGAATACTGTACTTTTCCGGGATAAAAAGTAGCCTGTGTTTTAATCCAGAGCCTATACCTACTACTACCATACCAAATTTCATCAACGTCCGTTCAGTAGTTTTTGCGTGAAAGAGTAAGAAACAAACTTACATTCACATTAATAATATTAGTAGGGAAGGTATTTACAAGCTACGGTATTTTCGATATTTACTATTCCTATTCTTGACTAGTCTAGGGATGTGGATGGACTAGTCAATACGACGTCGCGGGCAGCATCTAAATGTTGACGACGTATGCGCAAAATAAAATCTCGCAGGAACCGTACATTTTGTTGCGATAAAAAGTAGCCTATGTCGTTTTCCGTGGTCTACTCTATATCTGTGACAAATTTCGTCAAAATCGGTGCAGCAGTTTCGTCGCCTATTCAATGCAAAAAAAAAACAAATCTTTTCTCTTTATAATCTAACTAGATGTTCCGCGCGACTTCGTGCGGGCATAAAGAAATCCCACCGGAGCCGCATATTTTGTCGCGATAAAAAGTTGCCTGCCTATGTCCTTCCTTCGTGGTTTACTCTATATCTGTGCCAAATTTCATCAAAATCGGTCCAATAGCTTCAGAGCCTATTACATGCAAACAAACAAACAAACTTTTCCTCTTTATAATATTAGTATAGATATATAAAATTCTCGTGTACTCCTCCGAAACGGCTTGATCAATTCTTATAATATTTTTGGCGTATTCGGTAGGTCTGAGAATCGGTCGTAATCAATTTTTTGTAACCCCTTTTGCATGTAGGTGTATGTTGTAGGTGTAGGTATAGTAGTATAGTAGTATAATATAAATTGTAGTATGTAGATTATAGGTAGTTACTTATATTTTATTTATTCCAGTTCATACTCCTTATTTAAGGCCTCCTCCCCCACATTAGGCGTGCGCGTTCCTCGGGCGTGTCAGCGATGCGGGGGCTGCTCGCGCGCCGCGAGCGCGCTGCGTGTCAGCGATGCGGGCGCTGCTCGCGCCACTCACACGCCCAAGGAACGCGCATGCCTAATGTGGGGTCAGCCTTAGACATGACACGTCTGACTGGTCAGCTAGTCTAATCTGATATATAAAAACTCGTGTCATGTCGTCTGATTTTTTTTGCATATTCGATAGGACTGAGAATCAGTCGTTATCTATTTTTTCAACCCCTAAATGTTAAGGGTGACACACGCCCAACATTTTTTTTTTTTAATTTATATAATGTGGCAATAAAAATAACTAAGAATGCGCAACGTCACGCATACTGATGACCAATTTGATGAAAAGAAAGTGTCGATTTCTCATGAATCTCATACACCGACCAGAAAATTAGTATATGGCAACGTAAAAGTTAAAATAAGGGTCTTTAATTAATTTTAATGTAACGTTAAATTAAAGTTCAATTTTGAATAGTTATCTTAAAAATGGAGCGCCATGTCGCATATTGTTTCGTTTTGGTGTGAATTGACCCTAAAAAGCAATAAATAGATATGATACAATATTTTCAATGTGACCACGTACCACGACAAGTTTTTACTGCGAGCACATTGGTTACGACTACTGTTAGGATAAATAAAGTGTGTACTGTAGCGGATAACTGTGGCTGGACTCTTTGGAGGGTCCAGGCATACAAAATTTGAATATTTGAATTAAGAATTCTATGTCATCCGCTACGTCAGAAAATAAAAAAAGAGAGAACGGTTTTGAGTGCGTAAAGCTCATTTCAGGCTACGCTATAATATTTTGCTATAATATAGTATATGAAAGAAGGACCTAATGCAATATTATATAGCATAGCGTTCATATTACGCGATATTATCGCAAGCATTTATAGTATGTAGCAAGCTCAGTATGGTTGTGTCGCTCGTTTCGCTTGCGGGACGGCCGGAGATGAGGGAGGACGAAGAGGGTGGCGCGCGATATAGCACAGCATGAACTCACCATATCGCACTATTTTATAGCGTATAGTAATCCAATAATATACATTTAGTACAGTACAGTGTGAACGTGTCTATAACAATGTATGGTGCAAGACATTGTTCTGCTATGATCCATTTTATAATAGTATAATATGGATCATAGCTATAGCATATAGATCATGCTATTATATTATAGCGTAGTCTGAAAGCCGCTATAGTTCCTGTCTGCATATTGGTGTATCGAAGTAAAATAATAAAGAAGTGACTATTATCGTATTGTGTGCTTAATCTGGTAGACCTAGCCACCATCGTAGGAGCGACTAACCCCCCCCCCCCCCCCCCCCCCCCCCCAATACGCTACATCTATTTTCACAGTATGTTTTTATTTTATTCCTTTTTTAGGTAAACATATTATATAACTTTAATCTAAATTATTATTTCAAAATACATATATTACTTGACTTAAATACGTCTAAAACAATGTAAACGGCGCGTAAATTTTCATTGAAATGTGCAGCGACAGAAGTCTGCAGATGACGGCGTCTGCAGGTGTGATTTTGATTATATCGATTGATATGACAATATGGATAAACTAACATGGCAATACGTATTCGTAATATTTTAATACTTGATACGTCTAAATTCAATACAAAACATGTCTCTTTTTCGTTGGAGTTTTCCAAAAAATTTGCATGAATACGAGTAGAATGCGTGAAACACTTTTACGGATAGGATGGGTGTCTACAAAATTGCTTTTAAATATTATAAATAATAAATAAATCAATAATAATTTTATTTCAAGTAACGCATACTGTATTCATAGAAATTAAAATTATAACGTCACATTTATATTTTAGAAACACAACAATTTTAAATATTTATTATTATTATTTTCTTACATTACTAATGAATTATAATATATACTTATAAGCTTACTACTCCTGCGCGTCGTGTGCATGCTACAGCAGTGGCTAATGCACGGGTTGTCAGGGCGTTAAGCGAGCGCGGCCAGCGTGCTGTTGGTGCTCCCCCGCATGCGCCGCACCAGGGATGACGCTCGCTTGCGCATCGTGGCAAAGAAACAGCCTACTCGTGCGCACGAACATCGCCGATGCAGTGCACCAGCGGGGAGCCTTACTAGCATCCTAAACGTGTTATTGTACTGGACGCGAAGAGTGCTGTATGCCATTTGCGTATAGGCGGCTCCCAGGCTGCACGAAAGGCCTTAACAGTGTCATTTATACTTCTAATGAACATCGCTTAAACCTCCGAACTACCATATTCGCTCAGACCGACAGTGCCCTCCGCTCCCATTCGATATCAGCGTCGTCTTTCAGGGTGGCTGTCACAATATGCCCGAGGTATTTAAACTCTTCAACCGTAGCTAAAGGAGCACCATTAAGAAGAAGAGTTGGCATTACGTCCACTTTTCTTATTCCACCATGAAACACCATACACTGACTCTTTTTACAATTGTATATCAGCCCGTATTCAGCTGCGTAGCGCTCACATATATTGAGCAACTTCTTGAGAACACAGACTGAGGCGCTCAGCAGCACCATGTCGTCCGCGTAATTTATATTAATAAATACCGTGCATCATCTATATAACAACCGAGATGATGCTTCCTGAGCTCCTCAATCAATCTATTTATATACCTTAAGGTTAAATAAAACAGGTGAATTTAACCCGCCCTGCCTTACGCCACACTATATAAGTAGATACTACACACGTTAATAGTTTATAAAATACAAGCTTTTGCCCGAGGGTCCGCAGTATCCCACGGTAACGCTGTACTTGTTCGGGATATAAAGTATAGTATGTCCTTCCCCATAGTCTACTCTGTATCGATGCCAAATTTCATCAAAATCGGTCCAGTAGTTACTTAGCCTATTCAATGCAAACAAAAATATAAATCTTTCCTCTTTATAATATTAGTATAGAAGTATATAATATGTATACCTCAATATCCGAAATTGATAACTAACACAATGTGCCTTTGTAAAAACATAATACAATATCTTCCATCTAAAGTGTATGTAAAATGAACACATTGACCATAAAAATGTAATAAAATCGACTAAAAAGAGCTTACAATGTTGAGACGATAAGTTTAAAGCGTGATTTTATCAGCGTGAGCTACCGGAAAGTGTTTCTAGCCGCTCGCCCTGTTCGCCCGCCCTAGTCGCCCGCTATGCCGCCCATCCTGACGCTCGCCCTGTCACTCGCCTTGATGCTAGTACTGCCGCCTAAGGCTACGTTCATACATGGCGAGCAAAAGGACAAGATTTATTGCCATCCTTTGTCGTTAGTCGTGAGTGACGAGTGCTTTTACCTTCTTTGTATAAAAAGCAACCATCAGTAGCTGATCAATCATCACGTGGCTCATAATAGTTAATTTATGTGTCACGTAAACATCCGCTACTAAGGATTTTATGAAAAATGTTCTTCCTTTATTTTCGAAAATTACCAGCTCTTTTAAGTCTAATGTAAACGAAAATGTGGCTACTTACCTCGTAAAAGTGGTAGGCATCATCATGTGGATCAACGTTTAGAAAGTGTATTTTAAATTTCCACTCTGATTAAAAAACATTTGATTTTGTATTATTATCTAAGAACATATTATTTTGTTCGTGTCGTGGCGCCCAGTGTGTGAACGCCCATATCGCCCGCCCAGCCGCCCAGCGTGTTTTAATCGCCGCCCGAACCGAGGAAGACATCACTGACATCGCAGCTCTCTATAGAAAATAAACTTCTTTTATAAAATAAGTACACTTCTAGGGTTCCCTAACGATTGCAGAGTTCAAAGGGTTTTTTTTTTTAATTTTATTATATAATAACAACGCATAATATAAAAAAATTATCGTTGAAATTTGGTACTAATGTAGGCTTACGGGCATCACAGACGGCGAAGACAGTATAATAATTTATCTTAAGATATCTGCATATATATTACATTAATGCTGTACGCGATATGAAAATATATAGTATCTTTGCCGTCTGTTGTTACAGAGTTTATTTTTGTCAGCTAGTATATTATAGGGTTTATTTTATTAGTATTTCATTAGATTTGTTGTTACTTAGAAATTGTCTTTTAACCTAATGCTTTTTGTCAAATCATATTTAAGGGATATTGGGTAAAATTTCTTGTAGAGCTGTACAAAGAGTATTTTAAACGTTTAGTCACAGAAGTTTTATAATATTTCTACGGAACCTCTCAAAAGAATCAAACATCTTAAATTTATATTCATGATGCAACTCTTGTGGGCTCGTGACTACAATAATAATTCCATGAATTTCTGAGAATTCGTCTGCTCTCGAGAATTAAGGGCCATCTTGTAAACGAATTGACTTTGGAAGATTGTATAATGCCTCGTGTTTATTTTAAATAGTTCATTTTACTCATCCTACAGAGACAGAACATTTTGGGATACTAAATATTATATATAATTTACTATATAATAACCAAAAATTTTGTTTTGTTTTTGCAAAGACATTAATTTTGTACCCAACAGTAATCTGTAATATAATCAAAACAGAGAACAGCTTATAATTTATTTAGATTAAATTTAAAATAATAAAAAAATTAACTCGTTGAAGAAAACTTAACTCAAGGACTGTCTGTGGTAACACTGGGTTCGTCTACGACTACGTATTGTATAAAGAGCCCCTTCTGGGCGCGTTTATATGATCACAAGAATCACATTACGGCCGCTGCAAATTGAGCTTTATCGACTGGGACACAACGTACGGATTCTTAAAAATTACCCTTTTTTGCGCGGTTGGGCGATTGCCATTACGCTGTACGTTGTAGCCTAGTGGATAAAGCTCTATTTGTTATAAATGAAAACAGCCGCTCAGCCGTCGCTCACCTCGTCTAACTAGGTCCTAATCAGGTCTCTGATGTAGTGGTTAACTGCTACTTATTCTGTAAGAGATATCAGATTATAGGGACGTAAAAAGAAGTAGTAAGTACCTACAATTTCAAGGAAGTCTATCTTATTAACGAATATATACTCTTAACGAAGAGCAATTCTTGTATATATATAAACAGAATCTCAGAAACGGCTGCAAGAATTTCCATTAAATTTAGTATGCAGGAGGTTTTGGGTGAGAAAAATCGATCTATTCGTCGTGAAACATTTTTTTGACTCTTTTAATATTAATCCGAATGGCAGTTTGGTTTGCGTGTGTTTAAGTTTAGCGTTGTTGGAAAATTGGTGTCTCGGGTTCGAATCCCGCTCGAATATTTTGTAATTATTATTTTTTCACATCTACCACTACCCTTCCGTTTGGCTTCGCCGTAGTCGGGCAATAAAGTGATTTGTGAACAAGAGTTGCCCTCCATATTCAAGCAAATACTAATTCATCGATCATTCATTCTCGAATTCGATTAGATTGAAGAAAAACTTTGAAACTAAGACTGAATTTCCGAGAACGCGAGAGAAACGCCTTTCCTAATCAAAATTTATATCAACTTTTCTTTCGTTTATTGAGATGAAAGTATAGCAAAACTCAAAGGTAAATTGTATATCCGCGTATTCTGAGAATTCGGAATAAATATATTTACCCCCTTACTAATAAAAGTATTTGCACAACGGATAAACATTCAATGTTGCTGTCTATGCCTGTCAAGTGACTTTTCCAACGTATCAGATACACTGAATAACTTATCCGTTGTGTAAATCGTTTCACTAATAATGGGTTAGAGTGATTGCTTACATCATAAACCTTAATATTGCGGGAGTGGGATTGCTTACTATCGATATATATTCTCGTTTTCCGGCCTGATACCATTAAATTACAACTGTATTTATCAATGAAAAATATGCAAGTGTTAAATATTTAGGTACTTCTAAGATTACTAACTATGTTAGGAACTAATTACAACTTTCTACTTGCATATAAATGCGTCGGTTGGTTCGTCATGTAAATCTCTTATGAACAAATGGCGAGCAAGGAACAGAGAAACTCGTTAGTAAGATTGGTATTAGAATATTAGATAGGGTAAACGCGACGGTGATTGGCTACTTAGTAATGTATTATTTGCACTAAACGAGGCTGAGACTCTCCGGTCACGAGATTGTGGAGTTCTGTCGACTTGAACACAATAACAATATCATTATACAGATGTTTGTTGATGTCTTTACCCCCCGATTTAATGGATCGAATACGTTCTACGAAACATCGTGTATTATATAAATGTTTTAAATAGGTTCTTATGAACACGTAAGAACAATAAACGATCATGTAATCGAGCTTTAAAATTTTCATAGAAGGTTAACGTACTACGTACCTACTCTTATATCGAACTAGCTTTTGCCCGCTGCTTCGCCCACGTGGAATAGTGTTCTTGGAGAAATTGAACGTCGAACGACGAATTAAAGGCGATTGTGGAAGTTGATGATACACAATCTACGGCTGAATTAGCAGCAGCTTTCGACGTTAGCGTCAAAACAATATTGGTCCATTTGCGTCAAATTGGCAAGGTAAAAAAGCTTGACAAATGGGTGCCCCACGAACTCAATAATCGCCAGCGCGAAGTACGCGTCGAGACGGGCCTTGCACTGCTCAACAGACACACAAATGAAGGAATTTTGAACCGAATTATTACCTGCGATGAAAAATGGATTCTGTTTGATAACCGCAAGCGCTCAGCAAGTTGGTTGGATCCTGGTTCAACACCTAAACAATGCCCTAAAAGAAAACTTACCCTTAGAAAAGTGATGGTCACTGTTTGGTGGTCTAGCGCCGGTGTGATTCATCACAGCTTCTTACCAAACGGGGTGAGCATTACTGCACATGTGTACTGTGAAGAACTAAACACAATGATAGAGAAGCTGGCACATCTCCAACCAGCATTGGTCAATCGCTCGTCTCCGCTGCTCCTGCACGACAACACGCGACCTCATACTGCACAGCAGACGGTCTCCAAAATGCAAGAACTGGGGTTGGAAGCTCTCCGTCATCCGCCCTACTCACCGCCTACAGACTACTACTTTTTCCAGAATTTGGATAACTTCTTGGCGGGAAAAAAATTCAATACAGGCAGGCATATAACCAGGCGGTTATTCCTTACAAAACTCAAGCCAAATATTGATAATTTGCTGTCAATCCATCAAGTACGTCCATCTCATTATTTTTTTTTGTAATTACCATTGTAGAAGTTACATTACGTTATAAATAAGTGTTTAATTTTGATTATATTACGACTGTTAAAACAATAATAATTATTATTAGTGTAATAATGTATATATTTGAATATAATATATATATATATACACTCTTTGTTTTTATTAAATTAAGGCTGTCCCCTTGTAATTGTAAGTTGAGGTCATTTTTTTTTTTTTAATCTGTCAAATACGCGATGTCTGCTTTAAAATTGATTAGGTTTTTTTAAAAATCAGGATCTTTACTTTACTGAAATTCTAAAACTGAGTCAAAAAGTGAATAAAATCTTGATAAACATGCACTTTTCGACAACCAGCGTACTTCGGTATGTAACAGCAATCGTTGGAAGTTTTCATTATTTTCATCGCACAATTGTGCAAATAAGCGCGTATTCAATGCATTGCTTCTAATTTTGCTAACTGCGTTAATCACAAATTGAAGCGATTGGTGCAATCTATTACTCAAATTTTTCGCTACTAGATGTTGTCGGTGGATAACACAGTGAATTGCAGTTACCTCTGGTATAATTCTTTTAAGATGGCCTATAAACCCATGGTATCGCCCGACCATGGCAGGAGCTCCATCTGTTGCCACCGAAATAACGTTTGTAAATGGAATCGATTTTTAATTCTCTTATGTTTTTAGGGTTTATAGGGTAGGGATATATATTTTTCGCGCTTGAATATAAATTATACGATATCATCTAAATATAAGACGTTAATTTAAACTGTATGGTTTAAAGGGCTACTGAAATGTTTATAAAATTACCATTGTAGAAGTTAGATTACGTTATAAATAAGTGTTTAATTTTGATTATATTACGACTGTTAAAACAATAATAATGATTATCAGTGTAATAATGTATATATTTGAATATAATATATATATATATATATATATATATATATATATATATATATATATATATATATATATATATATATATACCTACAACACAAGGAAATATACTATATTTCTTTTTACCACTCCGAATAGAACGTTTTCTAAACAAAATTTGTAAGAATTGATTGGGCCTTGTGCTGAGTCACTGTAGATTTCAAAAAATTATTGCTTTTTTGACATCCACTCACAACACAATGAATTAAAATTTAATTGAAAATTTGTTTAGTCTACCTACTTTATTATCAAATAATTAACCCTATCAAGCAATCAATTCTAACCTTTTTTCGAAAACTGTTAATTCGTCGTTGAAACTCAGCCACAACGCAAGTTTCCATAGATAGATCAATCTAATCTTACCTTTTTTTTTCGAGATTTAGAAATTGGTAGTAATGTTGATGCAGGGGGTCCACCGGATCCAGCAAAATTTTGAAAGTGGTGTATGAAACAAAAGAGCCCGGAAACCACTGGTCTAAATAGCTTCTTAAAATACTTCTTCATAATGTGTGTACGACATCACATTAGAAACCTATAAAATTATCAGTGTTTCTCTATTAAATTATGCATACTATATACATATAAACCTTTCTCTTGAATCACTCTATCTATTATATAAAAGCGCATCAAAATCCGTTACGTAGTTTTAAAGATCTAAGCATACATAGAGACAGCCAAAAAACACGACTTTGTTTTGTACTATGTAGTGATTTATAAAATAAATAATATTGAGAAGGATTTACATAAGACTCTATTAAAAATTAACATAGAATATAATTAATTTTATTATTTAAAATAGTTATAGATGGAAAATAAAAAAGTAGAACAAAAATACTAAAAGTTTACAGGCCAACAACTGCACGATTACCCTAAGACATTAACCCATACAGAATAGTTAATACAAGTTATATCCCTAAAGTTATGATCCGAAAATCCCTTTGACGTTATTTGATGTATTGATTTGTGATGAAAACAGAAGGGCCGGCCCTTCTGTTTTCATCACAAATAACATAAAAGGGATACATAAAATAGTTTCGGAGTTACATTATATGGATTTTGAATCAGATTGGCTCTATTTTGAATTTCTAATCCTACTTATTACTATTATAAACGTGAAAGTTTGAGAGAATGGATCAATGTTTGTGACTCAACAGTCGCCACTGTTTGTACGCCAAATTCTTTGCGAATCCTATTTCAGCGGAGCCGCCGACCATATTGCTTGGTAATAAGATTGTACAAAGGATAAAAGTGGTACACCGAATCTGTCGGCGAAGGTACATTTTTTGAATGGCTTCCCTAATACCTTAAGGACTAGCCAGTATCAGTATCATTAGCGTCAGTAATCGTCTTATAAAAAAATTTTATGTCCACTTGTCACTTGTCAATCGAAGTTTAGTGCAAGTTTTGTGCGGAATATTAATAATAGGTCTTTACCTATGAAATTGCCGTTCTGCAGTACTGGCCATTTCAAATCAAAATAATTTTTGTTTGGCTAAGAATTCTAATTTCAAATTAAATTTATTTTAAAAACATGGAATTCTTTTTCCAAAAGTAGTCATTTATTTACTGATTAGTGTTACATTTTCATCGCATTTCAATTTTCTTCGTCATCATGGATACGTTAAAAATTCGAGTAATTATGGAATATGAGTACCGTCGTGGCAGCAACGCGGCACAAGCGGCACTCAACATCAACGACCTTTACGGAGCTAACACTACAAACCAATGCACCACCTGTTATTAGTTTGCTCGCTTCCGCTCGAACCTCGCGGTCGTCCGAAGACTTTGGTCGACAATGTCGAATTAAAGGCGATTGTGGAAGCTGATGATACACAATCTACGGCTGAATAGCAGCAGCTTTCGATGTTAGCGTCAAAACAATATTGGTCCATTTGCGTCAAATTGGTAAGGTAAAAAAGCTTGACAAATGGGTGCCCAACGAACTTAATCATCACCAACGCGAAGTACGCGTCGAAACGTGCCTTGCACTGCTCAACAGACACACAAATGAAGGAATTTTGAACCGCATGCGATGAAAAATGGATTCTGTTTGAGAACCGCAAGCGCTCAGCAAGTTGGTTGGATCCTGGTTCAGCACCTAAACAATGCCCTAAACGAAAACTTACCTCTAGGAAAGTGATGGTCACTGTTTGGTGGTCTAGCGCCGGTGTGATTCATCACAGCTTCTTACCAAACGGGGTGAGCATTACTGCAGATGTGTACTGTGAAGAACAGAACACAATGATGGAGAAGCTGGCACATCTCCAACCAGCATTGGTCAATCGCTGCTCCTGCACGACTACGCGCGACTCACCAGACCTTGCCCCTACAGACTACTAGTTTTTCCAGAATTCGGAAAACTTCTTGGCGGGAAAAAAATTCAATACCCGAGAGGCAGTACAAAATGCCTTTGAAGAATTTGTTGCCTCCCGTCCAGCTGATTTCTTTAAGAAGGGCATCAATAAACTGCCACTTCGTTGGTAAAGATGCATTGATTGCATGTGTGATTACTTCGATTAATACAAATAAAAAATACATGAAAAAAATTCGTTTAAATTTTTTCATACAAAATGGCTATTTCATAGGTAAAGACCTAATATTAATAGAATCGTCAAGTGTCGGAATGAAATAGATTTATTGAATGCCGTGGCCAAATGTTGCCCGTGACACGAATACTGACATTCAACAACAAGCTTTCGATTGTGAATCGATTGCCCGAGTTTTTACGACTTTTTTTACGGTTCCGTGTAGCAACAAATACTAAAAACAGAAATAAATAAAAATTTCAAGTGGAGCCATACCTTACCTTACAACAAACGTGTTTTTTCCGTTCGGCACGGAACCCTTCGTGATCGAACTATGGAACTTTACAGATAATGATTATTTTTATTAGTTGAAAAAGTTTAAAGCTCCATTTCACTCCCAAAGTAGCAAATGTTATTGATAAAACTACTAGATTGCCGAAATATTCCGAAACAAAATAAACTCGAATTTGAAAAAGATTCATCTAGTGATCAGTAGATGGTACTTTGGGACTCTGAGCCAGATAAACTTAGATTACCTAGAGTTTAAATGTAAAATCTTCAGAAACCGGCATATTTAGTTAAAGAAACAGGAAATTCAGCCCGAATTTATAGCTAAGAAAACTTTGTAGTACAGAAATACCTACTTAGTGCAAAAATATAATATATCTCTAACAAATAGATTTAAAATTACAAACAGACACTTCAATGTTATTTATTTGTATGTATATATATGACATTCTTATAGGTACTTTAATGTTTTCGAGGTATAAATTTTAATGCTCTAAGGGCTGATTTTTCAATCGTCAGATAACTTTTACCTGAGGAATAAATATGTATAATATAACTTTAACAGATTTTTCATACAAAATCAGATTTTACTAATTTTACGTAACTTAATTTTAGTAAATAATTCACTTTAAATTCAAATATATCATATATTGTCTGTGTCTTGCACTTTAAACGAGCAAATTTTGTATATTATGAATTTAGTATGCAGGGAGTTTTGGGGAGTAAAATCGATCTAGCTAGTTCTTATCCCTGGGAACCTGGAAAACTGCGCATTTTTAATTTATAAGCCCATGTTTTTTCTTTCGTCGCGTATTAAGATATGAGTTATTTCGATTTCTAAATGTCAAATCGGGTTGGCGGGTTGGTTGGCGTTGGACTTTTTTCGTGGATGGCAAATTAGTGTCTTGAGTTTAAATCCCGGTCAGACGAATATTTTTGTGACTCTTTCAGTTTATATTATGCTATTTCTTTAATATTGTTTTATTTATTTTATCAATCCGCTCAAGCTCCGAGCAAATCTTGGTCTTCCAGGTACTTAGGTTATTATCCAGGCATAGTATGGTTTTAATATATTATTTTTAATCACTTAATAGATGCATCACGACACCAAAAAATACACAGCACTAAAATACCTATGTAGTAAAATGCTGCATAATGTAACGGATCAATGGCCCTATTGCTCCCTACTGCACATCGCGAAGCATTATAGTGGCACACCTAGGGTCAATTCACACTGAAACGAAACAATACGCGCGCTACCATTTTTATGATAACTATTTCAAAATTGAACTTTATAAATTACACAGGAAGATACACGTTTCACTGTAAGAGATAGTTTCAATGTCAGGTTGCACCGAGCTGCACAGCGCATGTGCAGCAGTGTATGACTAATGTAATTTGAAACGTGTATCTTTTTGTATTGTACATAAAGTTCCTTTTTTTAAATAGCTATCTTAAAAATACACCGCCGCGTAGCATCGCACATCGTTGCGGTGTGAACTGACCCTTAAAATACACGACAACTTTTCACAATACATGTTCATATTTTACGTGTGATTATTTTCTCCCTGTAATTATTAATAACCTACCGCTTCCCTTCTACCTAGTACCTACCTCTAATTGCGACCGTTGTTCAATCGTGTCGGATCGATACTGCTAGAACCCTCCACTTGTTTATTCCGAGCACTTTCCGTATTACTCAATTTAAACTCTGTTTTAGACTTTTTTTTTCAAATTGAATTTACTAATGCAAGAAAGCGCTCCTTTATTTAACGAGTTGAGCGGTTTCGTTTGAGTTTACTAAACGGGGTTAAATTGTGATTGTTTAAGTAGAAAATTTCGCGCATTACCTTTTTACTTTCCCGCTTACCTATGCTCGTGGAATACTCATAGATAATGATATATATCATTAAATAGATATGCATAACAAATCACGCGATCTGGTCAAAATTTTTCATTCGAAGCAAACAAAGAAACAGGTAAGAGTAAATGAATAAAAATAACGGCTTGATAAAATTCAAACAACCTTCATATAATATCATTACAGGCGTCGCGTCGTTAGAAGTCTCCGGTCTAGACGTTTTTAAACTTTTTCATCCCCGACCGAATGAGGCATACAATGGTTTTCTGCCACAATGAGCTGCTTCACAGATGAAAGCCCTGGCCAATTTACTGTCCAATTGGAAATGAATAACGTAGAGTATCATGTAGGTATGTATTAGTTACATCTCGACAAACTCTACATAATAATTTGTAGAGTTTCCGCAATATTATACTCTCTACTATTAAAAATAAATCTTGTTGAAATTGTTGTAGAGATAGTTAGATACTAATGTTTTAAATAATAAATAATACGGTATTTTCATCCCGATATACTACACTATACAATAAATAAATAATCCAAAAATTAGGTACCTACTATTTTTTGGCAGAAGGTTAGTTTAGGATTTAACAATATTACATCTGTCTTGTAAAACTTTTCCTTGTTATTTAAATAAGCTATGTTCATCACATCGAAGCATTGGGTAGCTTAGGTTATTAGATTAATATTATTAGTAATTTTGTAGTTCGTTAAATTATAAATGTTATACATTAAAGTTGAACAATATTGAAACATTTTAAACTGCTCCCCTCAATCCTCATGCTTCAGCAAATATCTTAAAAGATTGTTCACATTTAGATGTTGAGATTAATTTACCAGTTTCATAAATGTTAAATAATAGGTTATTTCAATGATTTCAGGCTAAATGATAAAATCGACTTTAGGTAAAAAAGTACTTTGGCTAATTTAAAGTGTAACAAAATAATTTTAGGCTAGTTAAATAGAACACAATCAAGCCCTCAGGAGTAGTGTTTGTGTAATATATTGCAGTATTTTTGTAACAAATGGAGGCACTCCTGTGAAAACGCTCGGGAAATTGCAACAGCGAGTAAAACGTGGCGCGGATGATTTTATCTTTTTGATTTATTAATGGCTGCCGCTCGGCCCGTTTTAGCAATTTTTACGTCGGAACTTGGATCATGGAGTCGATTAGACGTCCGCGTCAGTTTAAAATCGAGTAAAGTTTGTTTTCATAACTACAAGTAGGTAGCGCGAATGATATAGTACTTAAAGGTAGAATAAAAATAAGAGTCATTCTCAAAATTCTATTCCATAAAAAAGAAAATATATAATTTGTAATTTTATAAGAATTAATCAAACTTAATCGTAGCTAATCGTATCGTATTTATTACATTGAATAAGCAACAATAATTCAAACATACTAAGTTTACGACTTACGTGATAGTTAGATGATATTACTTTATTTTTTCATATTTAATTTGTCGTCATATTACAGTCCTGAGTCTCAGTTCATCCATCATAATGAAAATGCACAAACAATAGTTATCAGAGTACTTTCGACCTTGGGCTGTTCACTCAAAGTTCACTTTCACATAGCAAGCTAGCACTGAATTTGTGTAAGCAATATCAAAGGAATTAGAATAATTAGTTAACCTAAAATGGGGTTTTAACCTAATGACGCCATGTTGGATGTAAACACGTAAAATGAGCCTTGTGAATAGCTTAATGTTTTATATAATACGCTCATTACTATACCTAGTAGTAATATCAGGCTGTTTTAAATATGAATATCTGTAGCATGGACTACAACACTAGCCTTATATAAGAAGTATAATCTATCTATATTTATAAAAATGACCCTTGTTTCTTTATTTATTTCTATTTAGTTTATTTATTTACTCTGGTCACGCTATAGCTTGAATTACCTGCTGGACGAACAGCTGGACCAATTTCCCTAATTTTGGTCTTGAATAATTGTTCAAGTTCAGGGAAGGTTTAAAATGTGAGAAATATTGAAAAAAGTTTGTGTGTCAGCTCCGACGCACGACGGGAAAAGTAAAATTTGGTGTGCAATGCAAAGCGACCGACGCATATTCGGCTAACATCGTGTGACACCGTATCGTGTGACCGTGTGACATTTTGAATTCGATTTTACGACCATAGAATTTCATACCCCGGGCTTATATATATGAAAATCGTTTCTTAGGAGTAAACTCCAAAATAATGCGAAGAGAATACTAAAAACGACAAATAAATTTTCCCACACCAATTACTGTGTTCAATTTGTTACTCGACTGTCAGATATTTATATATCTATACTTAAGTTACCTTACCTTACCTGTAAGTTCAGTATAACTGTATGGTTTATTTCAGAAAAGTGGCCTATAACCTACCAACCTGCTAGGTATAAATTTAGGTGTAGTCGTGTAGATGTAGTCGTAGGTGTCGATGTAGGTGTTGTCGTAGGTGTCTATGTAGGTGTTGTCGTAGGTGTCTATGTAGGTGTTGTCGTAGGTGTCTATGTAGGTGTTGTCGTAGGTGTCTATGTAGGTGTCGATGTAGGTGTTGTCGTAGGTGTTTATGTAGGTGTAGTCGTAGGTATATATATAAGTGTAGTCGTAGGTGTCGACGTAGGTGTAGGCGTTGTTGTATATGTAGATGTTGGTGTAAGTTGAAGGTGTAGTTATAGTAATTTATTTTTTTCTGTTAAGACAGAACAACGTGTGTCGGGACAGCTAGTACCTAGGTAATGTTTTCTTTAAAAAAAACAAATAAACCGATCCCAGTTATCTGTTATGCGTGTCGCTTATTGGCACCGTCTCGACTCTCGCACAGCGCGACTAATGAGATGTAATTTATTTATATATTAATAATTGAAACAATCCGAAATACATTTAATTGATGAAAAATATTTGACCCACGTTCAATGCAAATTCAACAAAAATTAAAGATTGACTTAGTGTGTGTGTGTGGGTGTGTGTGTGACACGAGAATTGATTTTTAGGTTATAAAATATTTTATTAACTCTTCAACATATTTAAAGCCCCTGTAGGGCCTTCTGATGATAACTACAAATTTTTGTTGTCTTGGATAATAAATAAATAAATAAACATCATAAGACAGCAAATCATTCCAACAGTATTTTCAATCAAAAAGTGAAAAGGCTATGACAATATAAAATATTCGGAATAAAATCCTACTACTATTACAAAAGTGTATGTTTATGAGAATAGTTTGCTACTCCTTCACGCAAAAACTACGGATTTTGATGAAATTTGGTATGATAGTAATTTATGCTCTGGATAAACACATAGGCTACTTTTTATCCCGAAAAAATTCAGTACTCCGGTGGGATACTGTATTTACGCTGGCGGAGCCGCGGGAAAAACCTAGTTTCAAATAAAAATTAAAGATTGGCTTAGTACCTACTTATAGTATACTACTTATATACTAGATATCTTCAAAAGACATCATCAACAAATCATTTCAACAGCCTTCTTACTGCTCTTTTGAGTCAATCAATTGTACTCACAACAGCAGTGAAAAGGCTACAATATAAAATATTCGGAATAAAAGATACGTATATTCGAACCAAGCCGTATGTTAAAGGGTAAAGATATTCCGTCTTTTCCGTTTCCCGTCAGAAATAATATCTCCATCTGCAAAGTTATGAAACTTAACCGCACGGATAATGTCCAATTAGTAAATGTCTGGTTTTTTCCCCGAACCATTACATTTATTATAAGCGTTTGGGTCATAATAAATATGTTCGGTTAGCTATTTATATTATATGAATAGAATGTTATATTATTTTCTTTCTATTATATTGTTTGGATATCCATTTGATAGAAATAAAATATACTTGAAAATTGCATTAGGCTAGGTAATCCGTATATTCATGACACTAAATTATATAGATATTCATTACAAAAAAGACAACGAATATAAAAACTGTTTTCGAGATATTCAAAATCTCAAAAACATTTTTACTATATATTTGTAACTTAAATGTTAACCACATTTTTTTCAATTTGTCCATTTACCGCGTCACACGAATTCTGAACAATTCTAATTCACTTTCCGCCCGCCGTCAACTCTGACATGTCGACTTGTTAATTTTGCCCCAGCCCCCGGGACAAAAAATTCACGGTAATAATATTATAATTTATCAGACATTTCAATAGAAACATTCTTTTGTACATGTCAAGGCATGTTCTTTTTACTCGCGGGAAATAATTAAACAAGGTTAAAATATTTCGCACCAAGCTGAAAATTGGTTGAAATATTTCAAATACCTAAACTTTTTTTAGTAATAAGTTTTATCAAAATGGCTTAAATAGAACTTGTAGAATGTAGACCAAAAAAAATTAATTATATTCCAAGTATTGTATTATTATTTTATATCTTGTCGCTATTGTAAAGGTAATGGGAATAGCATAATATTATGGCACATAACTATAGCTTAAACCATTGAACAGATTTGGATTTTTATATTGTTTGATGAGGATTTATAAATAATATAACTACAAGTCGTGTTAATTATTATTATACTATTAATTTTAATGTTAATTTTCCTGTGTAAAGTTCGAGTGGTCGTCAAATTCTTGTAGTAGTGCGCAGATTTTTTGCAATTCTTATAAGGTTTGTACTTGAATAGGCAACTTCGTACAATTCCATTTTTCTCCTGCAAAAATAGTGACAACAAATAAAAATATTATAAATACAGTGAAGGCTAAGGTTTCTTGTCATTCAATAGTAAAGTAAAATATACAAGCAGATTTTTTTAAACTTTGTTTTAAAATGTTTAGACGTAAAATATTATCTCTAACTTCAAACTTCAAAAACTACATAAAATAACAAAGCAGGTACAATATCAAAAACATTGACAGGAGTTTGTCCTGTAGTAGCCTTATTCAGGCGCTTGCTAAAAATTAAATCAATACATTTTTATACTCTCTACTCTCTAACGGGCGGTTTGAATAACCTATCTACCAATAACTATTTGTAAAAAACGTCGTCATTCAATAATTTTCCGGTTTTTTGCGATACAAATTTGACGTTTTTAACAAATAGTTATTGGTAGATAGGTTATTGAAACGGGTCGTAAGCCAATTTACTTATTTACATATCTATGTAAATAAGTAAATTGACCTGCTGATTTTAATATATTCTCTATCTAGAGAATATATTAAAAACAAGCAGGTCAAAAATGGCCACATTATGTGAATCGTACTATATATATACTATATATATCGTGAAAATTGTTCTCACAGTAACATTTCAGCAATTCTTATTATGTGTGTTGTGGTGACTGATGTGCCATTTTATGCATAATTCTATAAAAAAAACTGTCAAATTTTACGTTTTACGACGACGAAAAGGTGCGGAAAGTTTTACCAATTTCGAACACATTGATGACCTGCATATTTTGTAAACAGGTATTTAATACTTTAAAATAGAGTTAAAAGGTATGATAATAATAGGTCACTTACTGATATATGGTACATATACAAACTCAAATGAGTCTATGAAGCTCCAGTAGCTATACCCTCGAACATCTCAGCCGTCATCCTTAGCGTCGATGAACGCGTTGAGGTAGTCATTGACATACTCTATTCTGTTAAAATCGTCCAAACCTGGTTGAATATAACCATTTTCATTAATATACTGGTGGATTGCTGTATTGTTTTATTGTTCTTTTATTTTCATTAGTGACTTGTAAGCAGCCCAGGGTGTTGACTGCAAAAGAAGATAGACGTAACTACTGAATTTTAATGCAATTTAAAACTGGGGTTGGGGCATTTGTGCACTGAATTTTACCATGCGGCTTCCAATTTTCTACTTATAGCGCTCTTATATATGCATAGGGCGTTAGGCTGGGACCATATTGTCCGCAATCAAATTCAGAGCATTGAAAATAGAACTCTAATACAATAGAGTTGAAAATCGAACACATCAGTGTCGGGTTGGAGTTTTGCCGGGGAATTCAATGGGTGACGTTCTGGATTTTGAATTTCATTCATAAATTTGTTTTATTTCGGTTCTTAATGTGTAATATTGGTAGAATATTAACCATTAAATAACTCTGGCTCTAAGGCTCTGGATTAACAAATAGGCTACTTTTTTATGGTAGAAAAATGTACATTTCCTGCGTTATTTCTTTTTTGCGCGCGCGAAGTCGCGGACTACATTTAGTAGACTATATTCTTGCCCCTGACAATGTGTCAAATTAAATACCTTGAGTGTGACGTTGGCCACTGATTTCGAACCATCCCTAATACTTTCATAGAAAGTATCACCTTACACGGGACATCAAATGTTCCTATTATTGAAGAATTTCTGCACACTTCAACAGTCGCATAAATATTGAAACCCACGAAATCAGTTGCGCCTTTGATCATCTCAATGTCACTTAGTGTTAAAGTCGGTAGATGAGATCTCGGGAATCCTTCTTCTGAGCTTCAAGCCGCTACTCTCCGTTTCCCTACCTCCGAAAAGTCACCAGCTTTCGGAGTTTCAGTATAAACCCTCAAAACTGAGTTTTCTTTTGATACTTGTTCTATGCAACCTAAATATTTATAAGATCGCGGCTGTGAGTGATCTTAAGGTAGTCCCAAGCGAGTTTGGAGTATAAATAAATAAGCCCCAACGCCAGAGACAGGTCAAGGGAAACACCAACGAAGGTGAAACAATTCAATTCACTTTTTTGCTGCTTTCATGAAGTTGTGAGGCTTTTTAATTTTTTGGAGGAGCCACGCGTTGCTCACTTCAGAAAAGATAACCTTTTCTTTTTAAGCGACAAACTAATACTATAGGTTTCTACCTAAATAGCAATTAAAAATTAGTCGTCGAGGGACGTATAGCATGTGTAAAACATTAACATGATTTTGTACAAACCTGCCAGGGAGACCCTCACGTGTATGGCAAGCTTTACATAAATGATACGGAAAATCTTCTGAGAAGGAACTCATGAACTCGTACCCACTGCTTGGGGGAATATCAAATCAATAGTTATGTCTTCCGCAGCCGAGGGTTAGACCCTTTATTGATGGCTCCAGGGGCCGTTCCTACCCCACACGTTAACCATGACTTGGCGTATTGCGTTTGGGTCTATGGCATTTTGTTTAACTATAATACGAGACTATCTAAAAAGTAATCGTCGTATAGTTTCATTGACTAGTGAAGAGGTGTTGTTTACACTAAAATCATTTTCTGTGTTCATCTAGGCGATATTCGCTTGTTTGAGTTTTAAGCACAAGTTTGAGCAAAGGCTAAACTTTTGTTTAAAATTTCTATAGACAAACTTACATCTAAATATAACTTAGTAATAACAAAATTGAGACAGATAGTCATTAACAAGTTTTTACAGATAATATATAACAAATATTATGCTGTGTACTAGGTACACAAAACAAAAGAAAATGAAAAAAAAAATAACAAAAGGATTAGAGGAATTCAATCATATATATACACTTGGAGCACTGAACTTGTCACACATACCTAATCGGTTATTATCGAAAAACAGAAAAAAATCAATACTTACAAGCCGTTTAACATAGGAACATTTAATTAAGAAGGCATCTGCATTAGAATGATCGTGTAGGAAATCGTTAAATTGTGCAGTAGACCGAATGATAAACTAATTTTTCTTTCTATTCCATAATTATTTTACATAGTTTAGTAATATAGTAAAATATATTTTAATTCATAATACACACAGACGTACAAAATATGTACAAGTCGTCACCACGAGTCAATTTCCGTGTCAGATAATCAAGTGATCAGGATTCAGGATGTTCCATTTTCCTTGTGCAATATGCCTATCAGCCTGATTTACCTGAAAGAGGTTTGAACATTAAGCTCGTTATCTCAGGTAGCATGATGAAGATTTTTACCTTTAAAATGCCTGAATGTGTAACAAGGTGATGGATAAATCTTGTTAATGTCGAATGTTAAAGCCGGCTTAACGAGCCATGAGGGGCGATAAAAATGTTATTGGTTGATAAAAATGATATTGTAGGTAATAGGTATAGCGCAGGGATTCGATTGGTTTTGAATATTAATTATTTGTTAGTAACTTAGAATTATGTAACCGAAATATATTCTGTTATAAATACAAATATATTTATGGTAAGCTATACAAATAAATAAAAATGAAATGTCTGTTGTAATTTCAAATTTATAACATGCGCATTTGGTGCAATAGCTATGCACTAAATGCGCATGTCGTAGCCATCAAATTATATTCGCCAGACAATGCGACGCCTAGGCCGTCATATCATAAGCCAAATTAAATGGATGAATAACAGATAGCCAATTCATTAAGTTCAATCATCAACTTCTAATCAGATGGTTAAGCGACGACGACGTTTAGCCACCTCATTCAATAACCAAAAATCAAGTCAATAGTCATTCAGTAAATTGTATATCGATTGCTTCTGTTTTTAAATACGTTTTGAACGTGATAAAAATGTTCAAACCTAACCTAAGCCATTTTTACGGAACTTAATATTTTCATGACTATATACTTCTGTCCACGAGCAATTGTGTCATCTTGAGAATACTCCATTTGTCTCATTCCAAATCATGAGAGTATTCCATTTGCGCCGGAGGGGCCCGAAATATATATTATCTTACACTATTGATATATGTTAAATATTGAAATAATAATTAATAGTAAATCCCAGTTAATAATGTAATAAATACTAAAGTGGACTATACTCATAGTTGTGATTACCAAAACTGATATGTATGGATTAAAAACATTAAGGTAGAATACTCATTATTCAAGTAAATATATTAAAATCCACTTAAAGACCGGTCGTCAATTGTCATCCACTTTGCTGAATGCTGATTCTTATGTTACAGGTAACACTATAAGTAAGTAAATTAATTAAATAATTAAATTAAACAAAATGTAATTATTTTCCTTTTTTAAATTAATTTATTATTATACTAAAACCCCGAGCAAAGCTCGGCCTCCCAGGTACTCTTATCTTATATCATCAGCTGGACTTGCTTTTTCCGATCTATGGCATTGTGGGGAGCTAATATTTTACATAATCGTCCCTTATACTTGGCTTAATATTATACTCGTTAAGTGTTAACATTACCTGTAATGAACATGGGTTTCGTTATAACATAGTGTTAAGCTCGACTACCCTATGTAAATTATATCTGCTACGAAAGTACATGCATATATTATGATGATCATGCATAATCCTATCCTGCTTCTATTATAAAGAGAAAGTTTGTGAGGATGGATGAACGGATTTTGATGAAATTTGATACAATACCAAATTTCAATACCATAATAACTCCAAAGTGTGTATGCTTTGATGTATGGATGTTTCATGTTTGATACTCTTTCACGCAATAACTACTGAACGGATTTTGGTATGGTTGTAGTTTTGGCTCTGGAGCCTACTTTTCATCCGTAAAAAGTAAAGTATTTCCGTGGAATACTGTAATTACGCGGGCGGGGTTAAATACGAGTAGTAGCATATATTCTAATTCCAGACAATACCAGAGACATGCTTCGACACAAATATCCCGGCTCATTTAGATAAAGGCGATAAGGTATTATCGTATTTAAAATATTATATTTTATATACTATAGATTATTACGGATGTGGCATAGGATCAGATGATCCTTCTGTTCACTTTTCAGTGTAAAATGGTTGGTACCTATATATAATAACATCCGTTCGCGGGCGTGAAAATGTAACGATCAAACTTACTTTTACATTTGAACTGCCTATAATAATAATTACTAATAATTAATAAAGGTTTAATGTTTTGTGCCTACTTCTAAAGCTACATGCTGTAAAGTGTTTAGAGTGTTATAGTTTATACAAACTCGGTAGAGTCCATGCGGTTAGATTGTTACAAGTTAAATTGCGTTTTACACTACGAAGTGAGTTAATAATAATCAACGTATTTTATTTAAAAAATAAGACTTTTTAAATACTAGGCAAAAGTATTAATAACTGTGTATTTTATATACATACCTGGGTAACCGAGATTTTCTCGAAGTACTGATAAATAAAAAAAAAATTAAAAGTATTGCAAAAATATTTATCTGACCGGGATTCGAACCACATTGCGAATTTTTGAACAAAGCAATAATTATACATAAGCATAGCAATCTGCCAATCGGACTGACATAAAAGAGTCGAAATTATTGATATATTGTTGCACGTCGAAAGAAAAATAGCTTAAAAAGTAGCTTAAAAATGCGCAGTTCCCACGGATAAGACCTAGATCGATTTTTCTCCCCCAAAACTCCCTGCGTACTAAATTAATGGTAATTCTTGCAGCGTTTTCTAGACACCAATTACATATATACAAGATTGACTAGTTTAAAATATAAGATAAAAGGAGATGTTCCCCGTGTCTGACTCACTGACGTATAGACGTTCGCACAGCTGTAACCGCCAATAGTAGAAACGTGAAATTTATACAATAGTTTTAATTTATAATGTAGAAGGGATTTTGAAAAATTACACCCTTAAAAGGGTTGATATAGGGGTGAAAGTTTGAATGGAAAATTCAAATTTAAATCTGCATCGATTTCGATGAATATTGGGATTCATGCTCTTAAATATATTTTATTAAATAAGTGTTTCAGGGTTTCTTAACATTCACCCTCTGATGATGTAAAATAGGGCTTGAATGTTTGTGTGAAAAAAAATAATTCTGTCCCGATTTTCATGAAATTTAATACCTAAAGAAAAAAAAATCTATGTCCTTCCCCGTGGTCTACTCTATATCTCTGCCAAGTTTCATCAGAATCGGCCCAGTAGTTTCGGAGCCTATTCAATGCAAACAAACAAACAAACTTTTCCTCTTTAAAGATATAAAATTTAAAGTAAAGATATATAAATAAAATAAATACATTAAGGTTAACAACATTCTTAGATTATAGAGTTTCAATAAGGTTTTATGTACATAGCTCATTTCAAACCAATTACAATTCGGAAGTCGACTTCTGTAGAATAATAAATATCCATAATGGCCGTTTTGAGGGAATTTAGGAAAGTGTGTCAAGGCTCGCTCCTGGGGAAGGTAAAGGTGTAGAGGTCACTTCACGCAGCATGACGTCATCGTAATTACCAATCCTTTCAAACCAAATAATCAACCAAATCCCCAGCACCCCTTCGGTCTCCGGTAACCTTGGGCCTCACTCACTCGGCTTTCTGTACGGTCGAGCCGGCCCATTCATGCCGAAGCATGGCTCTCTAACGAACTCTTGGTTCTAATACCCAGCGCAAAACAATGTCTTTTCGCTTTCAGATTCAAGTCGACCGACAGTGCAGCGAAAAAATTTTATCACTGCAGTGAACAATAAAAGATAGCATTTCCCAGCATTATCTCTATGTTAGAGTCAGTAATAGAATTAGTGGCCAATACTTACGAAACATATAGCAAAGTAACAAGGAAAACCATTAAAGGGTATTCAGGTAATCGCCAACGATAATCAAAGGTGAGGTGTTTATCTTTTCCAAGGTATTATCGGCCAACATGCCTTTCTTTTTCTCTCTCTGTATTTGTCTATCTCTCTCTCGCTAAACAGTATATTGCATAGCTCGTGCACAAGTTACGGTAATCTCGATTAAGAAAAAGGAATAGTAAAAAGCTTTCCATGGTAAAAACTCGCAGGTTACAGAAATGGATAGAGATGTCACTACGTATCAATAGAAAGTAAAATTATATAACTAGATGATAAATAATGTCAATACATTAGTATGGATAGGATAAGATATCATTTTAGTGTCATCAAAATATGTTATAGAACTTATCTGAATACGACTTGCTACAACTCATAGACTTTATACGTGGCATCGACGCATGGCGCATTTGTTTCATAGTTACTTTTTTGTTAGATACCACTACACTCACAAAATTATAATTTTTGGAGTGAAACTTGTTTAGCGTCGTTGCGAGTGAAATTTCAAGGCCACGGCACGACACTTGTTACTCGTCCCCATTTTGGATATAACGCAATCTGTCGGAAGCTATATAATGTGAATATATTATTATGTCAATTTACTAATTTTAACAAAACAATTAATTACACACGAGTTCGTATATAGCCCGCGAAAATGTAAATTTGCAATATTTTTCGAACAGAACAGCCCTTAGGCTTCGCCAAGATGTCATCGTTAATATTACAATAATGATCGTAAAAATGGGATTTACATAACGTTCGCTAAGTGACATAGCGCGCGATACGTCAATTCTATACATTTTTAATTTCGAACTTCACGATTGTAATTAAAACGTCCTGCAATATTATCATAATATGATAATATTGCAGGACGTTTTAATAAATACTCCCACAAACAAATAAATAATCCACAGCTTAGTTATAAAAATATCATTTTGTTAATGCCCAATAAGCATCTATCTATCTATCTTTACATTGCAGTGGGCGGCAGTTAGATTTGAATGTGTTCGACATAAAAAGAAAAAAACCCTGTCCCATGTAACTGTTTCTCAGGTCTACACGGAAAACCTTTCCGTGTGTGAAATATTAGATTACCCGAACGTGGGACGGCATATAATCAGAATAATGTTATTCCAAAACCTCGCTCGAATAAATTCTGCATAAACATTGATTAAACGGATATTTTTTACTGTAGAAACTGAGGCTTAAAACGTAGGCTTAAAACGTTATAGGTTAGGTATTTTTTTAATAAACGGCTTATTTTTTATTAGTATTAGTTGTTTTATGTGGCTTAAAAGTAAAAAATATCAAAAATGTACATTTCAAGTTCAAATAAATTTAGGCTATAACTTACATGGCTCGTCAAATTGTTAGGAAATAATTAAACTTTTGTTGCACTCTCTTGTGCATTTTATTTTACTTACTATTTCTAACCGTGGGAGAGCTTGTTTCGGCAAGAATGGGCTGGCTCTACCGGATAAATACCACGGCCTTACAGAAAACCGGCGAAAAATAACGTTTGCGCTGTGTTTCGCCAAACGAGTGAGGTTACCGGCGGCCCAAGGGGGGTTGGGGATGTGCAGGAACGCAAGCGTGCAGCACCAGAGGAGTACCAAGGCGGCGGTAATCGCTTACCATCATGCGATCCGTCTGCTCGTTTCCTGGTCCATTTCATAAAAAAAAACTACTTCGGCCTTCAATTATATTAACAGTAGACATGACGACATTTGTTACTTTGTTTATTTTTCACACAACGGCTAGATTTTTCAGATTTCTTTATCAAAACAACCATAAATATAAGCAAAGTCATGCTACGCGAAAAAAATTCACCCTCAGAATAAGCAACAACAATGCAAAATAGCTCTATTCTCGCCACTATAACAAAAGTTCAGCTGCAAAAATATCGTTCACACAATTATACTGCAGATGATGTTTATGTAACAGCTCGGGTATTCCCCTTGGAACGTGCCCAAAAATATCACCTTACATAACACCAACTTACCAGGTCCTCGTCGTCATCAGAGAAGATGTTCACTCGTTCTTGGGTCGTCATGGTTTCACTGATTCGTATAACATGGCTAAGCACTACACTGCATCCTTTCACCGGTAAAACATCATTAAAAATTTACAAAAAAAAACTTTATTACATTGTCAAAAAATATATATTCCGACGCAGTGTTATTTAATAAACATCGATATATTCTTGGGTAAAGCGTGTCCTCACTCGACGGCGTTCGGGAGCTTACTGCGGAGGGCGGGCGAAATTGCAGCGTCTGGTAACCATGGCAACGGATAGCTTGTATTGCGGGACATGAGACACCTCTGTGTCCTCTGGTACATATTAATGGCATATATAATAATATGAATACAAGTTTAATATAATCGTATGAATACAAGTTTGCTAATTTGGTCCCCGATGAGCTTCATTACAAACTTTGGGGACGACAAAACTACCCACGTACATTAAACGATTTTTTTTGCTTTAAGGACCAAACCAATGGACGAAGTTTGAATAGTTAGTTGGAATTGAAAAAACTTAGGTATCCATTCAGTGTTCGAACACGGGCTACGCTCATCTTTCACTAATTTCACTGGTCTGTCAAAAAAAATATTTTTTCTCTCCTTTATGTTTTTATGCGTGATAACATCGTAGTCGTTGTTGCAGCACCGGAATTTAACAATCAAATATATACAACACATGTAATTTAAAATAAAACTCATTTCTTTTCATCAGTTCCATCGATTTCCATACAAATTTATTTTCTCTCTTAATATACTTAAAATACGTAGACTACACCTAAAATTCTATATAAAAATAGGCTATAAATACTATAAAGAATATAATATAAATAGTAGCTGACCCGACAAACGTTGTTTTGCCATATATAAAAGATAGATTACGACCGATTCTCAGACCTGCCGTCTGGTTTTAACCGACTTCCAAAAAAGGGGGGGTTATACATTCGGCTGTAAATATTTTTATATTTTTTATTATTTTTTTGTGTGTTCAACGATTACTCCGCCGTCTGAGACCGATTTTCAAAATATTTTTTTGGATATAAAGGGTACAGTCCCCATGTCGGTCCTTTTGAGATCAAAATGGTGACCTTATGATGGTATCCATGAGGAATCGAGCGAACTCCTCGAAATTTATATAGACACATAGGCGATTTTTAAAAAAATCTGAAGTAGTCCAAGCATATGCTAACAAAAATTAAGATTTTGCTCCAAAGTCTCCAAATAGTAACTTACTGTTACTATTTGCTGTTTGCTTGATAGCTGTTTTAAAAATTTCGGCGTTATTTAAAGAACTGCAAGCATATAATATGACACTATGTCAATTACAGTAATCATCATCATAACAACCATCATCACACGAAACACCAACATATTATTAGGATGACAAAGGTTCTCACTACTCATCAGAGTTTTGTGCACCGATATCAATGTCTTTGAAATTTTGCTATTGGCAAAATTATATTCGTGATCATCATCATCACTATAACATATATTTAATGCTTATTGCTACATTTTTCCGCCGACTACTACAATAGATAATAATAATAATTGAATATTATAGTATCTAATGATTATCATCAGTGGTGATTGTTTATTAGGTCCACAGATCGGTAATGCTTATTTGGGAAAATACCTCCCAGAAAAGTGGCATAAAATAACGCTTGAATTTGTTTTAACGAGAGAGTGAGAATAGCTGAGTTTTGTTTTATATTTATAACTTTAAAGGGGAATTATGTAGAAAATAAGTTTTCTTTCATACTCTTTTGTGCATTTTTACTTTGGAAGTCGGTTTTCATTTCTTTAAATATAATTATATCAGTTAGATAGCTTTTGCCCGCAGCTTCGCTCGCGTGGGAGAGTGTTCGTGGCAAAAAAACTTCTTTAGCAAATATACCTACTGCAATATAATAAGAGCACAGAGTAAAAATATATACATAAGTATAAAATAAATATTAGGTCCTTACATACGAAATTGGCGTTTTGTCGTACTGGCCACTTTGATCACAAATATATCTTCTTTGGTTAGGAATTCTAATCTCAAATTTATACCGCTATTTACTCATGCATTTGTGTTTCGAAACCCGTAATTCATTTGTTTTTTCCTCTTTTGGTTTTTCTTTGCGCCACTCTGTTTACAAAATTGAAAACTTGAAATATCGTATTAGTAGAGTTTCACCGTGGCACCAGTGCTGCAGAAACGGCTCGAAGGATTAATGATGTGTATGGCGGCGGTGTCGCAAAAGAAAACACAGTGCATTTTTGGTTCCAACATTTTCGTTCTGGAAATTTCGACCTGCAGAACAAGCCCCGTGGACGGCCGGAGACAAAAGTTGATAATGAAGAATTGAAGGTTATTGTGGAAGCGGATCCATCGCAAACCACGTCCGAGATAGCTGCAGGCTGCGGTGTTAGTGATAAAACTGTTTTAATCCACTTTAAGCAAATTGGGAAGGTGAAAAAGCTTGGAAGGTGTAGCTCATGAATTGAGTGCAGCAAACCGACAAACGCGCGTCGACTGCTGCGTTACATTACTCGACCGGCACAATAATGAAGGGATTTACTTTATAGCCATTTTTTCTTTGGAAGTCGGTTTCCATTTTTTGTTTAAAAATAATAATTTTTCCCTTTTTTATTAACACCTTATTCCCAATCTCTCGGAAAAACAAACTCAAGCGATTATATGCCGGTTTTCTGAGAGGCCGTGTTATTTCCCCAAATAAGCATTACCGATCTGTGGACCTACAAAACAATCACCAGTGATGATATTGATTAAATACTATAATTATTATTATCTATTGTAGCAGTCGGCTGAAAAAATGTAGCATGTAGCAGTCAGCATTAACTATAATTAAATGTAATAAAATATTGGCTATTCCAAAATTTCAAATACATTGATATCGGTATACTAAACTATGAGGAGTACCTATGTCACAATAATAATATGTTGGTCTATCGTGAGAAGATGGTGGTGATGATGATGATAATTACTATAAGTGGCGTATGCTTTTTTTTGTCATTTCTTTTGTCTTTTTGTTTTCTTTCTTTCTTTTGTTTTTGGCTTTTACATTTTAATTTCTTATATATTTATATATTACATTTCTATTTTATTACTTTTTGTTTTTACATTACACAATGTTACATATTTTATTTTTTTCCAACGCAAAATTTCCTTACAAATATAATACTTAAATTTTTAGTTTCCAATTACTTACAGCATATATAATCTGTTTACTGTTTAAATTACAGTTACAGTATTTCAAATAAAGATGTCAATCAAAATTAAAATGTCAATATTAAAATTACAATAAAATATCCAATTAAATAATACAATGTCAATGACAATCAATTTAAAACAGCAGCACAACAATCAACTAACCCTAATATCACAAGCTTAGCCTAATATCACAGATCACAATGTCTTTTATTTACTATTTCTACCACATATTTACAAAAGGAGAGGAACACTTCCCTCCTCTTTCCCGCCAGGATGGAAAGCAGGTTCTCACTCGTCATCGCTATGCCCAATTTTTGCTCAATATCGTATCTATTGTTTGCAAAAATTGGGCACTCGAGTATCAGGTGAGGAACCGTCTCCTCAACTCCGAGCTGACACAGACAAGATGGATCCTCCTTCAACTTAAATCTGTTCAAGTAGAAGTCCAACGTGTCCAGTCAGTGCTTGTGTAGTGTGGTGTGTGATGTTTCTTTTCTTAACTATTTTGTATGCAGCAGCAGCGCTTAGAAAAAAGAGCTTGGTGACTCCGGCCGCCCCTCCCACTTCATATCTCCTGTCCCATTCCTCAATCGTATCCTCTCTTAAGATACGCTTGACGAATGAAACAGGACACAGATCGTAGTCAGGTTTCCTTTTCAATCCCAGCGCGGCCCCCTTGGCTAATTCGTCAACCCTCTCATTCCCTCGCAACCCTGCGTGCCCCTTGATCCAAAATAGGGAGACCTCCCGCCTCTGCAATGCAGCTTTTCGGAGGGCTGCCCTTGTTTGCACTGCCAGGGGATGAGGGGAACTAAGGGCCTGGAGAGCCGATCTGGAATCGCTAAGGATACCGACCTTCGCTATTCCACTCTTGCAGGCTATACTTATTGCTCTTTGGAGCGCTAGAAGCTCAGCTTGGTAGACTGTACAATACGGCGGCAGTGCAAGCTTGACGGCCTTCGTCTCGGCCTCACCCTTCGATATGGAGAGTGCGGCTCCGACTCGACCCTCAATCTTGCTACCATCCGTATAGATCCTATGGACGTGGTTGTTAACCACGTCTGCATACGAGTCCTCGTCTACCAACCCGAACCTCAGCTCTTCCTGCTCTGCCGGATGTGGGTCCCCAATCGCAGGAGCTATTCGCTCCACTTCCCTGTCTTTTAACACCGGGTGTGGTACCCCCTTCCTGATCTCATAAAGCCTTGAGGATTCTGAGATCAAGAGGGAGTATTCCAGCCAACAGCATCGCAGAGTTCAGGGAGACGGTCCGATATGCTCTGCAGATCTTTTGGGCAAAACCCCGCTGGACGGTGTTGAGCCTTTTTTGGACCCCGATCTTTTCCACGGTGGGTGCCCACGCTGCTGATTCATACAAAATAGTGGGTTCAATTACTGCTGTGTATATTATCTTAACTACTTGAAGGTTAAGCTCCCAGCCTACTCTGGCTGTTCTTGCTACGAGTTTATATCGGGCGATTGCCTTCTGGCAAACGTTCCCGACAGGGAGACCAACAAGGGGTGCGTGCAGGGGGCACGCACCCCTTGTTGGTCTCCCTGCTCACTTCCATACCTGCATACCTTACATTCACTCTTCTTTCGCTCAGGTAGCTGCTGATCACTCGCCTCAGATTCCCCGGACACCCAACCTCAGCCAACCTAACCTTTATGGCTGGCCACCAAGCACTATCGAAGGCCCCCTCTATGTCCAGCCAGACCACAACAGAAATTTTCTTCTCCTCTCTCTGCTTTCTGATGTGGTTCACCAACCTATAGAGGGCGTCTTCGGTGCTCCTTTGGGGCATGAAGCAATGCAGGTTGGGGCTAATCTTAGGTAGCAGGTAGAACCTGAGTCGGGCGACCAGCATCTTCTCGAAGATTTTGCCGAGAACAGGTAGGAGGCCGATCGGTCGATAGGCTTTTGGTACCCGATACGATTCCTTGCCCGGCTTCCTTACTAATACCACCACGGTCGCCTGCTTCCACTGTTCGGGAAAGCAGGCGACAGTGAGGCACCTGTTCAGCAGCGCAAGGAACCATTCCGGGTTACATTCCACAGCGTGCTGGCAGATGTCGGACGTGAGGCCGTCCGCCCCTGGGGCCTTTTTGGGGTTGAAGGACCTTACGGCTCTTTTCGACTCCTCCATAATTAAAGGAGGGTCGTCCGGACCCGTCAGCGGTTCGGTGTCCAGGGACTCCGCGCGCCGGTGCGTCCGCCGATGTTTCTCGCTTTCATCACTTTCCTGGTCCTCGGGGTAGAAGGTCTCCGCCAACAATTCTGCCGAGCTTCGGGCGTCGAGGGTTTCACCGTCCCTTGTAGGGAGCAGATCCTCCTCCCTCTCTGTAGCTCTGCTCAGCACTCTGTAGATGCCCTCCCTATCCTGTTTCCGGCAAAACTCTTTCCAACTCTCAACTTGCGCATCCTTTACAGCCTTTTCATACTTCTCCTTTTGTTCCAGGTACAGTCCAACGACGCGGTCTCTGCGATCAGGTGCTGCGTTCCGGATCCTGCGTCTCCTCGTTGCAACCTGCTTCTTCATCTGCGCGAGCTCATCATTCCACCACGACAAGGTGAATTTTTGTGTGTGTTTTTTGGTTGGCATTGTGTCTCTGCATGTCTGTGTGATTGCTTGTGTGTATCTGTCTATTGCGCCTTTTATTTGCTGTGTGCTGTGTATTGTGTTTATGTCTTGTACAGTTAATTGTCTGTCCGATATCAACTCGGTCAGTTTCTCACGAAACTGACTCTAGTTTGCCTTCTGTATGTTAAATATGCGTGTGGATCGTATTATGTTCGTGCCTGTGGATTTCTGTTGTCTGATGCCGAAGTATATGCCGTTGTGGTCCTCTACTCTCCAGTCGCCCACTCGGTTCAGCAGATCGTCGGAGCACGCTGTCACATCCACGTAACTTGAGTACCTTTTCCCCCCTCTAACGGTATCGAATGTCGGGATGTCCCCGGTGTTGAGTATGTGCGTACCCATTGCTTCCAGTACAGCAGACACTTCCCTTCCTCGCGGGTCTTCCAAGTCGGGGTGACTTGGACCACGGGCTTTTTGCGTAAGCATCGCCTCCCAAGACCATCCTATCGGTACCCAACTCTCTTCCTATCCGTATAAGATGGTCCAGGTAGGGCCCCACTGGCTTATTAGGCTCGAAGTAGAAGGACACTGCAATCATCTCCCAGGCTTTGGTTTTGAGGGTGGTCACGACAATGTTGTTGTTGCTAAGGCGTGTGTGTCCAATGTGGCGATATCCAATGTGTCGTCGAGTACCACAACGCATGCCTTTACTACACCACCCCCTTCCCCGTCGTGCTGGTAGACCCTCACCCCGTTGTATGTCCTCATACTCCGTGCCCCACCTATGTAGGGCTCTTGCAGCAATGCTACGCGTGCCTTACGCTTTGTGACCTCGAGCAATAGCTCCCTTGTGGCGATCTGGCTCCGCTGGAGGTTTGCCTGCAAAACTCGGATTGGCGTATGCTTGCAGTTCCATAAACAATGTCGAAATTTCTAAACGTGTATCTTTAATGTCTGAGGAGTTCTGTTTAGTGCTTTTGGACCTAGGGTAAACCTTGGCACAAAAATTTACTTTCTATAAAAGTCGAAATTAATGTCCTTAGAATTTTGTGGAGTTATCTCAATTTCTCATGGATGCCATCATCAGACCTCCACCTTGGTGACTAAGGGACCAATTTCGAATTATATTCTTTACAGCAACAAAATAATTTTGAAAATGCTTCGACAAACGGCAGAGTAACGTTCAAAGATATACGTGTCAATGTAAAATACTATGAGAAGTACTTTTTATCATCATAATGTGATGGTATATGGCGTGATGAAGGCGGTTTTTGAAAATAGGTCCACAGGCGGCGGAGTAATCGTTGACCATACAAAAAAAAACAGCCGAATGTGGAACCGCCTCCTGTTTTGGAAGTCGGATAATTCAATTTTTAGTGGAGAGGAGTAACTAAAACGCATTAGTGAAAACCGCATTCAAATCGGTTAAGCCGTTGACTTTGTACGCGCAAAAACGGATATCGCGGGAACCGTACATTTTTCCGCAATAAAAAGTAGCCTATGTGTTAATCCAGAGTCTAAACAACTACCATTTAACTCTGGAACGAACTGTCACCAGCAGTATTTCCGGACCTATACGACCTGCAAACCTTCAAGAAGAGAGCGTATTCCCTCTTAAAAGGCCGGCAACGCACCTGCAGCTCTTCTGTTGTTGCGAGTGTCCATGGGCGATGGTAGTTGCTTACCATCAGGTAACCCGTTTGCTCGCTTGCTTAAAGAAAGGTGGACAGGGACAATGGACAGGTGGACAATTTTTCCCCTTATTTAATAAAAAAAAAAATAATAAACCATACCAAATTTCATCAAAATCCGTTCAGTACATTATGAGATTAGCGCTTACAAACGTACTGACAAATAGACAAACAGATAAACAGACGAAAATTCTAAAAATCATTGTTTTGGGTTCTATATCGTTCATAAATTCCCCCTGCAATAGTTTTTCTATATATGAACTTTGTGCAAAACTTCCAAAAATATTGAGAAATATATATTTTTTTCTCAATTTTATTTTGATTGTATTTAATTGAAATTAATAATTTAAACAATTGAATTACAAGTTTTTATTTAACTGTTGTAAAGCTATATCGAAGTTCCAGTTGTGAAAAATCACTGGTCTGCAACCAACTTGGTTACGACCAAGCCCGTGTTCGAACACTGAATGGATATGTTTTTTCAATTTCAACTATTAAAAAAAATCGGAACAGGAACAGATTCAGAGCATTAAAATCTTCATATTTAAAACATAAATTTTAGAAGGAGGATCTGGTTGCAGACTAGTAATTTTTAACCAGGCAGGAGCATAAACCGCCATTAACTAACTCTTAATACCTACTTATTTGACTCAATAATTCTACTTTTACCATTACAAGTTGTTAGAGTAGTGGAAAATTTCCCCCAGCTGAGTCACAAATTGCCTTCACCTATCATAATCTTCATATCTGTTGTCCCTATACAAACTTATTAGATCCCTCGTCAGGGAAGCCATACAAATAATAATATTTGGTGAATTTTCACCCATAAACCTCATTCCCCGCCCTCTCGCCTCGCTGGACACGATGATAAAGACAGTAAAAGCTTTTAGCTGAAAATAATGAAAACCTAAATGACGAAAATTATAAAAGAATAAAAAAAAGTGACGTTTCCCGTGGTCTGAGGATGAGATTATAAAAAATTTATGTCCATTCGACAATCAGCAGTGCCTATTCTCTCCAGTACTTGTATACCAGTACCAGTAAGGGTCTAAGTATTATTGTTGATCTAGAAGTTATAGTGAACATTTATATAATAAAGTTTAATGTCTAAAGTGCGCCATAATTGCATAAAACAGTGATATACTCCGATAGTGACGGTCAACTGTTTTAACGTATACCCACTGTGATTTAAACTACCTAATATTCTAGTCTATTTTTTTTTTGGGATAACCTAATCTTTTTGAGCACTCTTAGCAATGCCTAATTTTAAGTGTACCTCGTGTGCCAAGTTCCTCAGCCTCGCGGAAAGCGCCAAGTGCTCCAAATGCACAGGGATGTTTCATCGCGGCTGTGCTAAAGGTTTTGACCCCAAAAGCACAAATAAATGGTCATGCCGCACTTGCACAACACCACCCACTAAACATAACGCATCCAACACCACTAGTAGTGAAAGTACACCAAACGTCTCTTTTCTCGATGCGAACGTGGGTACATCGTTACCGAATCAGCTGGCGGAAGAAATGAGACTGCTCCGGGAAGCTATCACCACTGTATGTACTGAGATGAAGTCTCTGAGAGATGAAGTCATTAAGTTGAATACGAGCATCAACGATTTCAACAAACGCGTGGATACCGTCGAGCAACGTGTGGCCGCGGTGGAGGAGAAGCTCAACGCGCACGCGACTGACCGCGCGCAAGACCCGGCGGTTACTGAACTCACAGATATAATGGATCGGCTGAAAGCCGAGCTGAACGATCGCAAGCAGGATAGCCTGCTCAATGACATCCATATTGCCGGCCTGTCAGAGACTCCAGGAGAGAACGTCTCACACTTGGTGGGCTTAATTACAAAAAAAAAATGGCATCGAAATCAAAGAGCACGATATTGTTAGTGTTGTGCGCAAGGGAGTCAAAAGAGCAGCCACCGTGGGTGGAGACCACCAGAAACCCAGGACGATCGTAGTCCGGTTAGCGAAGAGATCGGTGCGCGACAGCATCTTGAGGGCAGCTCGTGTGCGGCGTGAGTTGGATACCGCAGGTGTCCTAGAAGGCCAGCCGCGGCGTATATACCTTAACGAGCACCTGACGAGATGCAACCGCGCTCTGTTCTATAGGGCCCGCGAGGAGGGTCGTCGACACAGCTGGCGGTATGTCTGGACCCGCGGAGGCTTAATATTCGTCCGTCGTGAGCCAGGTAACACAGTACATAGAATCAGAACTGACCGCGACCTAGATAGAATTTTTGGTACTGGCACTGTTGGTCAGTCAGAGTAACATACTTCTGTGTTATACTCGTATTTGTACCAATAAAAGTACTTAAGCCACATCTGTCTGTAGCATATTTTAATTGTAAAAATATTTTTGTGTTAAAAATGTTCTTTTTCATTGCATATCCTAATACTGTATTTCTGTTTTGTTATATATCTGTCGCATATTTAAATTGAAAAAACAAAAATATTATTTTAATTGTCTTTTCTATTTGTATTTTAACAATGTGTACATACTATCATTTTAATACCGCATCTGTGGTTCATGTGTCAAAGCTATATTATGGAGGGTACGGTGGTGTATTGCTGAACTCTTTGACAAATGCATATTATGGTCATTTGGCCCATAATGACACAAAATTGTTATTGTGTAGATGCAAGGACTTAACACGCAAAGCAAACATGCATTATAATATATTTAAAATATTTATATATCATTATAATATATACACATATTTATATAATTGTTTTGTAATTTTATTAACATTATATTATCCTCTACGTCAATCACTATTATGTCACTATATTTTTTATAATAAACTAATTTATGCTTGTATTTGCTTGCTAAATATAGTTATTTTTAACATGCATAAATTATTTAAAACTAAAAATGATTAATTCTAAAAATATTAAAATTGGCTTTATAAACCCTGGCTCTTTAGGCTCCAAGCATGATGAGTTTCTAGTGGCTGCAAACCATCATAATTGTGACCTTATTGCACTCAATGAGACCTGGCGGCGACCGGGTGAGGGAGGTCGCGCGCCGTTGTTCCCGGGCTACCGCCTCGTGCATATACCTAGGCCCGCGAGCGTGCGTCCCTTGTGTGTGTTGCGTGTGCGTTTCTACATTTGGAAAGGCCTGAACGCACAGACAGTTAAACATAATACAGCAACACCGAATGTTGAACAAATGTGGATTTCAATAAAAACAAACGGCAAGCTTATTTTTGTAGGGACGGCGTACCGACCTCCCTGGCTGTCTGTTAACCTTTTTACAGACGCACTAACAGATACAATTAGTAGTATAACAGGTTACGACTTTTTGTATCTCGTAGGCGACTTTAACATTAATTATTTCAACACCAACACAGTGCATTACAGAATATTATGCGATTTTTTGTCAACACACAGATTGCGTCAGTGTACAACCGAGGCTACACATTTCACTGCGGACACGGAAACCCTGCTCGACCTAGTCTGCACAAACGCAGACCTGGATCGAGTCGTTGTTGACTACATACCCGACCTCAGTGGCCACGCGTTTATAACATTTCGTAATGAGTAATGATTTCGAATATCTCATGAACACTATAGATTGGCACTACTTTGAACAATTAACTAGTGTTAACGACATGGTGAATATTTTTAATAATAGTATCAAGTGGGCATTTGATTTATTGACTCCCGTCAAAACTATTTATGTTAAGGATAGGCAGCACCCGTGGGTCACATACAACATCAAACAAATGATGAAATGAGACGAGACGAGGCGCATAAACGTTTATGCGAAGCGTTTTTAGTAGTACGTGCACGTGCACGTACTACTAAAAACGCGTCGCATATTCGCTTTTATAAGGATCTTAAGCGCGAAGTGTCCTGCGCGCTTACTAGAGAAAAGTCAGCATATTTTACATTAACGCTAATATTAAGTCACCACAACTAACGTGGAAGCACATCAAGGAAAATATTAATGCCCATGAACCTAAATCTGAGTTAATTTTACCTAATCACCTATTCGACCCTGACCTTATTAATACGTTTTTTTTTTGGACATTCCAGGCACTAGTTCAGAGCCCCAGTTAACGGTTGCCTACTTTAATAACAACTTATCTAGCTCGTCAAAATTTAATTTCTCTACGGTTAGCAACAGTGACGTGCAAAAAATTATAAATACTTTAAAATCCAACGCGGTGGGTGCTGATGGTATAAACTTAGACATGCTGTCCATGGCTTGTCATTTTCCAGCTTGTCTAAGTGTTATAACTAAAATAATTAATACATCTCTTCAAACTGGCACTTTTCCTGAGTCGTGGCACTTGGCGATCGTTAAACCGTTGCCAAAAAAAGTAAACGTATCTGAACTAATGGACCTTAGACCAATCAGCATATTGTCATGTATGTCTAAAATATTATAAAAGGTAATTCATGGCCAAATGAGTAGGTTTTTAGAAGAAAATCAAATACTACCTACAGTGCAGTCTGGTTTCCGCAGCCAACATAGCACGACAACTGCGTTGATGGATGTTGTGGATAATATCATCTCATCACGAGACACGGGCGAGGTCACTATTTTGGTGCTGCTGGACTTTTCGCGCGCTTTTGACACAATTAATGTACCATTACTACTGGAAAAATTAAAATTTTACGGTTTCGAAGCAGATGCTATCGCCTGGTTCTCGGACTACTTAAATAACCGGTCTCACCGGTCGAGTTAAAAAAGGATAACGGGACGCTAATACGTTCCAACCCATGTAGGGTAAATTTTTTCCTCTTTGCACTGTACTGTGCTGATATCACCAGGTATATCCTGCATTGTAAATACCACATATACGCCGATGATATCCAGCTGTACATAAACTTTAAGCTGTGTAATATTAGAGAGGCTGTAGGCAAGCTGAACGATGACCTAGCGCGTATTTGTGAGTGGTCTAATACAAACTCCCTTGCGCTCAACCCTAAGAAATCAAAATATATGATATAAGGTACAAAACACAAGGTCCAAAAAGTAGCTATCACCACTTATACAAATTAGAAACGATATAATTGAAAGAGTAACAGAAGCACGCAACTTAGGGGTGCTGATGGACGAGGGACTCAGATTTGAAAAGCATGTCATTACAGCTGTCAGTCGGTGCTTCTACAGAGTAAAGCTACTGTATAAGATAAGAAATTTTATACCACAATCGTTACGACGAACTCTCTGTGAATCTCTGGTGCTCTCAAACTTAAACTACGCAGACGCGGTGATAGGTCCCTGTTTGCTTGCACGGTCTAAAAGCCTCATTCAAAAAGTACAGAATGCGTGCAGTAGGTATTGCTGCGACATCCCTCCGCGTGCTCACGTGACGCCTTATATAAACAATCTACGGTGGCTCAAAATGAATGGTCGCAGACAATTACACTTCGCTACTCTTTTATTTGGAGTCATTAAATTTAAAACACCGGCCTACCTTTATGACAAATTACAGTGGGCATGCGACAAAAACCTGACAATGACTACTAGGGGATCGGCTTATTTACTAATTACTCCACTCCATCGCACTTCCATGTTCAGAGGTAGCTTCAGATACCTGGCCAGTAAAATCTGGAACAACCTTCTACCGCCGGAGTTGCATGCTCTGAAAACAATAAATTACTTTAAATTAAAATTTAAATCTCTTTTGCTACGAGAACAACTTTCCCGTATATAATTTTTTATTTTTATTTAATATTATTATTATTAGTGTTAGTCTATTTTTTTTATCCTTGAATTAATTAAATTCCTAATATTATGACATAACCTAATTTTAATATATATTATAATTATTTAATGATGTACTTAATTTACTATATTACTTAACTGTGACGTTACTTACCGTTCGGGTACGACCCGACGCATGGCGGCAGGGAGCCTGTAGTCGCCTTAAAGGTGAGGTACCTACTTCTCAATTGTCATTAATGTACGACAGCGAACGAATAATATTACCTATGTAGAACACATCTAAAATATAAATATATACTATTATTTTATGTAGTCTAATTATGCACAATATTGATAAAGATCACAATTAAATGTATAACAAATACTTACTATTTCATCGTTCGGGTACGAGCCGACGCATGGCGGCAGGGAGCCTGTAGTCGCCTTAAAGGTCAGGTACCTACTTCTCAATTGTCATTAATGTACGACAGCGAACGAATAATATTACCTATGTAGAACACATCTAAAATATAAATATATACTATTATTTTATGTAGTCTAATTATGCACAATATTGATAAAGATCACAATTAAATGTATAACAAATACTTACTATTTCATCCTTTTACAGCGCTAGTATATTATATATATTATGGATTGTACATTTTCTATTTGTATTGTTTATCTCGTGATAGTTGCTATGAACAAGTGTGTCGTATAGCCACGCGGGGTCTGCCCCTTGCAACTCAACTATAGTTTATGGGACCAGGGAGGTGTGTGAGGGGAGTGCGAAGGGCGCGGGTGGCGTGATCGCTGCATTGTCTTTGCAATTGCAATGACTCACACTGTTATCTATTGTATTTTGTAACCCATAATATATATTATTATTATCATTATCTCGTTAATCGTTTATGTATATATGTAACCGTTTATTTGCTGTTGCTGAGTGTATTAAATATGTCCATCAAACGACAACAATATGGAACCGCATAATACCAGGCACTGTGGTGCTACGCCGCAGTGATACGCCTGAGCGGTCTCCTTTTTGACAGTTAGGCATTACACTACCTATCTTCCTATCCATAATAGTATCTATTGCGTACCTACTCCCATGGTAGGTAATTTTTATGTTTTCAGTTGTTTTTCTGTCCTGTTTTTATGAGTTTTGTATGTAAATCTTTGTGTTTTATTTGTGGTGTAATGTCTCATTGTATCAAATAAATGTTTATTATTATTATTATTAAGTAGATTCATAGGCATTTATCTACATAAAAATCCTTGCGCTTATTTTTACTTACGACTTTTGGATGCTCTTGAAAGATCTGTTCGCGTGAAAGGAGCAGTAAATGACGTGTTGTCACACGCAGGAGATAAAATATATTTACCCGATATTACCCGATTAATTAACACTTAACCTGTTCTGTAAAATTCAAATTTCACTTGCAAGAGGGCATTAAAAATAGCAAAAGCAGAAAAAGGCTCCGCAAAAAAGTGCAAAAGAAATTTTAATTATGGGCATATTTTGCGTTGAAGAAAAGTCGTCCCTTATTTTCGTTGCTAATAAGATCGCGAAGTGGTTCGTTACTTCCCAACAGGCTCGTTGTGAGCTCGTTTCAATTTCACGGTAATGTTCACAGCACTCTTGATGTCACTTGATGTTGTTTTGCATTTTTGTTGTCCATTTCCGTGATTCGTCCGAGAAATTGTTTTTCATTCATAATTCTCGGCTTGGTAAGTTTTTCAATATAATTTACGTTAATAGGACGGTAATTCGAAGGTATTAAATTAAATTAAATAACCTTTATTGCAAATTTCATACGCCCATACTATAAGTACATTCACATACCAACACAATATGTACATAAGACATAATATTAGGTATGAAATTTGAACTTTACCTATGAAATTGCCGTTTTGTATGAAAAAATTTAAACTAATTTTTTCATGTATTTTTTATTTGTATTAATCGAAGTAATCATCCATGCAATGAATGCATTTTTGCCAACGCAGTGGCAGTATATTGATGCTCTTCTTAAAGAAATCAGCTGGACGGGAGGCAACAAATTCTTCAAAGGCATTTTGTACTGCCTCTCGGGTATTGATTTTTTTCCCGCCAAGAAGTTATCCAAATTCTGGAAAAAGTAGTAGTCTGTAGGCGGTGAGTAGGGCGGATGACGGAGAGCTTCCAACCCCTGTTCTTGCAACTTGGAGACCGTCTTCTGTGCAGTCTGAGGTCGAGCGCTGTCGTGCAGGAGCAGCGGAGACGAGCGATTGACCAATGCTGGTTGGAGATGTGCCAGCTTCTCCATCATTGTGTTCAGTTTTTCACAGTATACATCTGCAGTAATGCTCACCCCGTTTGGTAAGAAGTTGTGATGAATCACACCGGCGCTAGACCACCAAACAGTGACCATCACTTTTCTAGGGGTAAGTTTTCGTTTAGGGCATTGTTTAAGTGCTGAACCAGGGTCCAACCAACTTGCTGAGCGCTTGCGGTTATCAAACAGAATTAATTTTTCATCGCAGGTAACAATGCGGTTCAAAATTCCTTCATTTGTGTCTGTTGAGCAGTGCAAGGCACGTCTCGACGCGTACTTCGCGCTGGCGATCATTGAATTCGCGGGGCACCCATTTATCAAGCTTTTTTACCTTGCCAATTTAACGCAAATGGACCAATATTGTTTTGACGCTAACGTCGAAAGCTGCTGCTAATTCAGCCGTAGATTGTGTATCATCAGCTTCCACAATCGCCTTTAATTCGTCATTGTCGACCAAAGTCTTTGGACGACCGCGAGGTTCATTTTTCAGGTCGAAATTTCCAGAACGGAAGCGAGCAAACCAGTAACAGGTGGTGCGTTGGTTTGTAGTGATAGCACCGTAAACGTCGTTGATGTTGCGTGCCGCTTGTGCCGCGTTGCTGCCACGACGGTACTCATATTCCATAATTACTCGAATTTTTAACGTATCCATGATGACGAAAAAGATTGAAATGCGATGAAAATGTAACACTAATCAATAAACAAATGACTAGTTTTGGAAAAAGAATTCAATGTTTTTAAAATAAAATTAATTTGAAATTAGAAAAACTTAGTGAAACAAAAATTATTTTAATTTGAAATGGCCAGTACTGCAGAACAGCAATTTTATAGGTAAAGACCTATTATAAGTATGATTATAATTATCTACATCTACACTTTAATAATATTAAAAAGAGGAAAGATTTGTTTGTTTGTATTGAATAGCCAATAGGCTCCGTAACTATTGGACCGATACATAGAGGATACATACAGACAGAGTAATCCACGGTGAAGGACATAGGCTGCTTTTTATCGAGGCATAACGTAGTGTTCCTACGGAATTTCCTTTTGCGCGTAAAAATTCGCCGGCAACATAACTAGTATACTTATAAACTACACTTTATCATGTGTTAACTGTGACTTGATATTCGTTGCGGAGCTTCCCCCGGAACGTTCGGTGGACTATAACCATCGGCCAGAACTCCTCCACCTCAAAGTTCGACGACGACAAGACGAGACGATATGTCGGTAACCTCATCACAAAAGAACTAAAGTTGTCCTTATGGCCATAATCCAGACTCTTGGTCATTCGAAGAGAAGGACGTTTTCTTCCAGATGTAATCCATGTCGTCCTCGACCTTCATGGACCACTGCAGACGGAACACGCAAAGCAGCGTGGCGGGTATCTCACACCCCAGGCGCTGCTCGGGTCCGCTAGGTGCAGTGTAGACAGCGGGATCCCCCTTTTTTTTTCTCATTTTCACCAGTATGAAGCCCTCTTCATGGCCTCGACCTCGAGGGGAAGAAAAGGCGGCTTCCGTCGCTGACTCTTCGGATTCTGCTGACACGCAAAATGACGAAGGTAAATAAACGACCTAATTTACCAACATATTATGAATAGAATAGGAATCCATAATATTTATTTTTAATATATATATATATATATAAATTATATTTTGTAGGCGAACGAGTTTGTAGTAATTTGTCAACCAATAGTGAAAGAATATTTATAAAATGTTTTTCCATTCAATTCGTTCTTGTTCAGCTTGATAAAGTTTCAAATGTTGGTCGACCACTGGTTTTAAATTTAGAACAAAAATTATAAAAAACTAAGCGGTAACTAAAAAAGCGGTATGATGTTAGTCTGCAATAGTTTATGTAGCCTACACACAGACGTAAAGTAACAAATGAAGTGTTAATCTTTTAATTTTAATGAGCACAATGGCATAGCTTACATACTAATAAAATATTCGTAAAGCAAAAACTTTCAGTACAGTTTTACAAGAATTGATTAACCGGAGGAGTGTGAAATTTGGTCGGAAAATTAAAGTTTATTTAGAGGAAGGGTATACACACACCGGCATATTTAGCGGAACATAAAATAAAGGTTTGATATCAGTATCATATAAGGTTGCTGGCTGGTTTATACATCATTTAATTTAAAAAGAAATATTTTCAAATTAAGAAAACAACTGAACATCACATTTTATGCAATTGTTTTAATTTTATTCAAATACACCTTATCTGGAGCGAACTTCGAGTATTTCTTCCTTCTAAGTTTGATTTAAATTTTCATTGAAATACTGTTTTTTGTTAGTTTTTTTTAATCGTGTATCTTTTTGGAGTTGAGGACTGAATTATGCCTGACTTAGCCCCAACGGAGATTGCCAGGGCACTCGAAATGCGAAGAAATGGTCAAACCTACAGAGTGATATCCAGAGATCTTCGTCGACCAGTTTCAACGATCCATCGCAGTATCTAACGGTTCAGGGAGACCGGTCCTTATGTGAGAAGAGCAGGACAAGGCAGAAAAAGACGCACTTCGAGTAGGGATGATCGTTTCATTCGGCTTCGTGTACGTAGGAACCCCCGTTTGACGGCCGTCCGAGCCCGACATGAGCTCCAAGGCTCGAGGTAAACCATCGTAGAAACAGGTTAACTTTTGCTCAGGAACATCGACTTTGGAACGCGGACCAATGGAGTAAGGTATTGTTTAGTGATGAGTGCAGAATTCTCTTAAATCTAATTGACGGCAGGCAAAGAATATACAGACGCAAAGGAGAACGATACATTCAGACAAATTTTGAAACTACAGTTGCATACGGTGGTGGATCAATAATGGTTTGGGCGGGCATTTGTTTGGGAGCTCGCACAGACTTGGTAGTGATTGACAGAGGGAGTCTGACTGCAGACCGTTATATCATGAGAAGTTTTAGAAGAAAATGTCGTACCGTTTGCCCCATATATCGGTGACGATTTTGTTTTTATGCAGGATAATGCTCGGCCGCATACCGCTCGGGTAACTCAAGCTTATCTTAATGATATGAATATCACTGTTATGGAGTGGCCGGCGAGATCACCGGATATGAACCCAATAGAGCACGTTTGGGACTTGCTGAAAAGAAAAGTTAAGTCCCGAATTCCAGCTCCTGCAAACGTGGGTGAACTGCGAATCGCCGTAGTTGAGGAATGGCGTAGACTATCCCAGGAGACCATCGATAACATCATTCTCAGTATGCCTAGACGGGTAGAAACTTTAATAAGAGCACGTGGAGGAAATACGCGATATTAATCACCATTTTTCTAATTTAATTAATTGTTATTTTAATATTAATTTTCACTTTTCCCGGTTACATGAAAAGTTCAAAAATGTACCATTTTTCACAAATAGCCTTTACTCGCAAAATCTGTTCTTAGTGTGATCTCATTTTAAGTAAAACAAATGAAACTTTAAATAACAAAAGAAGTGTAATAAGTAGATTTTAAAATAAAACCATATTTTTTTTTAATTATGGACCTTTCTTTTGTGTTCCGCTAAATATGCCGGTGTGTTTAGTAGCTATTTATTTATTTATTGTATAAATGCTTAGAAATAAACCGGTTGTACAACAACACACACTATCTCAGATTATTAACACACTACCGTGCGTTTGATTGATACTATTTATTTGTATTTATGTTACCCGTTGACATTTGTCAATCTGTCACAACAATAACTTTTATATTTTTTCTATCTACGAGGTAAAAAAACTCTTGTTATAGTTCAAACTTAAAAATTATATGAATTATTATAGGCGAACTTCGACCACAGCACGACCTCTAGTAATAATAAAATATATAATATTATATTGCTTAGTCAGACTATTGAATGTGGGATTATATGAGAAGACAGCGGCGCCTCTGTGGCGCGACTACGAGGCGTCTGGCAATATCGTTAGACTTTTCTCACAAAACTATCGCATTTCACAGTATTGAGCTTTAAGCTCAAGGATAAAGACACGAATGAAAAAGTGTAATGGCTCCTAGGCTATGAGTATTTGTCATATGTAATTAAAGATTGTTCGAAAGGGTCAAAAAACAGAAAAAAATCCGTTAAATCCGTTTATCTCCGTTGGGACTTAAGAAGGGTCGAATTACATTCGATTAATTTTGAAACTGACCGAGATTTTATAACCATTTTGTAGTTTTGAAAAGTAGGCTTCACAAAATATTATTAGCACTTAGATAATGTGAGTTAGCCTCTTTAATATCTGTAATAAAAGATGCTTTTACAAAGTTTCGTTGCATTTATTTACAAAAAAAAATCATATCAATGTGTAAGCAAGATTGTGGTCTGAAAAGTTGGCGTAACGAACCGTAGTACGTGCTACATGCTGAAAATGTACGTGAAGCGAAAAACAGTTTAGTTGCACATATTATTATTAATTATGTTAATACGTGAAGCAAAAACTTTCAATACAGTTTTAGGGGAATTTTGCAACCGGAGGAGTAGGAAATTTGGCCGGCAAATCAAGGCTTATGTGGAGGAAGGTGCAGAAAGCTAATACTTAAAAAAATGCTTAGAAATATATCAAATTAATAAAAATTATAAAATAATTTTACCGCAGATTGTAACGTGCGTTCGATAGAGATAGATATAATAGATAATAGAGATAGAGATATTTTGTTACACGTTGACGTTTGTCAATCTGTCACATTTTCGTTTTTTCTATCTTAGAGGCAAACGAACCCTTATAAAACTTAAAAAGTTATAATATGAATTATCATGGGCAAATTTCGACCACAGGACGACCTCTGATATAATTATTAAGCATAACTTTAGCAGTTTACAAACTCCAAATGTTTTAGAAATATGACAAAGTTTTATTAAATTTAAAAAGAGAAATTATAAGCGTCCACAGACCTTAAATAAGCTCATCAGCATCTTAAAGAATTATAACCGATTTACCTAAACTGAAAATACAAAATCTTTTATTAGGTACCGTTTTTTATTCTTTAAGTTATTATGGCCCAAATTGAAAAATTGTTTCATCAACAGTATAATATTAAAATAAGGCAATTGGAATATTTAGCGAATCGATAGGTTGCCAAATATAATGGCAAGGCCGAACAAGCGCTATGCACCAAAACCCACCATTTACATTCCACTTGCAATTTCATCATTTCTCGAGTTGTACAATCACCAGAATTTATATAGATAAGGCACATTTTCCATTATATATTACTTCATTGATACATATATTATGTAAACATTTTGTAATGTGTACACAGTATAGCACTTATGTATACTGTTGAATGTGAAGCTTATTACGCGAAAATATGTAAGCGCCTGTTAAAAGGAGGCTTTACTGGATGGTTATGTGCGCATTGCTCTTGTATTTTTTCGAAAATATATTTAAAGGCCATCTCACACGAAAACAAGACGATAGGCGACGTGGCGCTGCATTTTTAAAATATTCATTCATAATTGAACTTGATTCAATACACAAACGTGTATCTTTACACGTTTCATTGCAAGAGCGGCGCCGCGCTCTGTAGAGCGGCCTAGTTTGCCACTCCAACATAGTTACAATTAAGCGTGTATCTTTTTTGATCAAGTTCAATTTTAAATCACTACCTTAAAAATGCAGCGCCACATTGCGTATCGTCTCGTTTAGGTGTGAACTGACGCTGACGCTTACAAACTAGCTTGTGTTTACAACTCCTTTTGCGGCTTCGAGACAAAACTTTACTTTCTTATAAAATATTTTTGTAAATATTTAATCATGCTCACTTAGAGCTTTATTTCAGTTTTATACAAAGTTTTAGATTTAAATGTCGATCACTTTGTAGTTCTTGCTTGTTGCATATTCAATCTTACAGATTACAGACAAATATTAAAATAACCTAACCAAGAGCATGTCAGGAGTCAAACATGCAATAGGTTTTTTCAAATTACTTCAAAATTTACTGTCCAATTTCGGACAAAATAATTTTCCCAAAGAGTATTTGGCATAACTTAATTAATATGGAAAGTTACAACTGTCTAACCTTAGTTTAAAAATAAAAGGGGGGTGCCAACTTGTGCCAACAAAACCACTTTGGATTCGATTTCTTGAACATAGTTTACATTATAAAAGTCATGTGTCAAACCTCGCCTTTATTTTAAAAAATACAAACGATACCAGAAACGACTGGTTTTTTTTTTTTAATCCACTTTACAGGTATGGACAGCTACGTCTAAAATACAAAACTATGCTTTTTTTATAATGCCAAAAATGAAGTCTATAATATGCAATCTATAACTATACAAAGTTTCGGCTATTTGTATTCATAATTACGGAAGGTATACAACGGAGAACAGACGGACGGACAGAGTGAAACTTTAAGGGTTCCTTGTAGTTACTACGGAACGTTTCTAAATTATATTAAAATCACAGTCAATGTCGCGAGCAACAGAGTAACTAAGGCGTAGTAAGAAAGGCCCGTTTTATCAACCAGAATAAGACTTAACTAATGACTGTCATTGAAGACCTCTGTGGCTCAGTGGTTGAACGTGTTGGTGCTCAAGCCGGGGGTCACGGGTTCGAATCCCGCCGAAGGAGGAAAAAGTTTTTCCGTGTTCCTGGGTCATGGATGTGTATTAAATATGTGTATAATATTAAGTCATTACATATGAAATTGGTGTTTTGTAAAGGAGGAACATAAAGTCTATTTTTTTTAAACATAACATATTTATTTTATCAAAGTATATACCATTGCTATCTATACACTTTTGCCATCTCATAGGTAGTTCATTGATTCCTTTACTAAAAAAACCATTCGGACAGGAATCATTAAAATCTTTGAAGGCGCTTTGGACTGCCCCATCGGAGTTGAATTTTTTCCCTTGCAAGAAGTTATCCAAATTTCGAAAAAAATAGTAATCTGTTGGAGCAAGGTCCAGGGAGTACCTACGGCGGATGTCTTAGACATTCCAATTGAAGCTCCTCTAATTTGGTAGCCGTCTGTTGTGCAGTGTGTGGTCTAGCATTGTCCTGAAGCAGCAGTGGCCTAAAGCGAATGACCAACCTCAGTTGTTTAGCAGCTAACTTTTCCATCATGATTTGTAGTTGCTGGCAATAGACATTTTCCGTAATCGTCTGGCCCGATTTAAGAAAGCTGTAGTGTAGGCACTAGTCCACCACGCTCACAAGTAACTTTTTTTGAGTCAATTTTCGCTCGGGGCAGGATTTGGCTGGTTAGCCAGTCTTCAGCCATTGCGATGAACGTTTCCGATTATCGTACAGGATCCACTTTTCATCACAGGTAATGATTCGATTTAAAATCCCTTCATTATTGTGCCGGTTCAGTAATGTAACACAGCAATCTACGCGCGTTTGTCGGTTTGCTGCACTCAATTCATGAGGTACCCACCTTTCAAGCTTTTTCACCTTCCCAATTTGCTTCAAGTGGATTGAAACGGTTTTATCACTAACACCGCAGCCTGCAGCTAACTCGGATGTGGTTTGCGATGGACCCGCTTCCACAATAGCCTTCAATTCTTCGTTATCAACTTTGGTCTCCGGCCGTCCTTTGCTTGTTCCGCTGGTCGAAATTTCCAGAACGAAAACGTTGGAGACAAAAACGCGTGGTGTTTTCTTTTGCGACACCGCCGCCATACACATCATTAATCCTTCGAGCCGTTTCTGCAGCACTGGTGCCACGGTGGAACTCGTACTCGAAAATAATACAATATTTCAAGTTTTCAGTTGTTCTGTTGTTGTAAGCAGAGTGACGCAAAGCAAAAACCAAAAGAGGAGAACACAAATGAATTACGGTTTTCGAAACACAAATGCATGAGTAAATAGCGGTATAAATTTGAAATTGGAATTCTAACCAAAGAATATATATTTGAGATCAAAGTGGCCAGTACGACAAAACGCCAATTTCATATGTAAGGACCTAATATAATAAAAATCTTAAATATGTGTATTAGATATATTTCCGTTATCTGGTACCCGTAACACAAGTTCTTCGAGAACTCACCACGGGACCAGATTGACGTCGTGTGAAGCGTAGATATATATAAAATAATAGATTGAGGTAGAATTTAAAAAAGGATGCCTTAATGGAGAACCACTTCCTTCGCTCAAATCACATAAAAATGTGAAGACAGTGAGGCCGGATTTGTATGTAGTTTTTTGTGTATATATTAAAAAAGCTCGCTTTACAAGGTAAGGCGTAGTTTCGTTACAATGTGTGTGTGTGACACTGCGTAATTAAACAGCGAGGCGTAGCTTATACCGATCTCACTATGTGATTCGCAGAATTCTGTCTTCACTCTTTGATTGGATCTGAGTTCCTTCGTAGGATTTTTGAGACCGTTTCTAGGTATTGAAGTAAAAATTTAACCGTAGAATGACTAGCCGTTTCCTAACGAAATAGAAAAATACAAATTTGTTACGCTACAGTTATAAGAGTAATTTAGAAAACATTTAGTGTTATTTTCTGCCTTGTAAGTGTTTCTGTGTTTTATTTTTAATCTTATATGGGGTAGATACATAACATTATAAGTATCTTATACTAGTAATCGCCCTTAGTAGACACTACATGATACAATCCATTGTTTTTGTTCCTACAGTGTACTTTTATGAACCCTATAGAATATATCATCACCTGAGTACAAAAGCTAACAAACTACATTTGCCCGGTCAAGGTCGAGTCGGCCTGTCAATAGGTCGCGCCGGCCTTGTGACGTCACGCGTAGTGACGCCCAAACATGAGCGGTGCGCGCGCGCAGCGGACGTGTTGTGGTGCTAGTGGCAGTGTAGTACTAGTGATGTCATAAAACGGATTTTATACGACAAAGGTAGTATATAGTCTAAATTTTTTAATGCAATATATCTAAAAATACTAGTCCTTATTTTATTCATTATTTAGAAGTAACTGTACGCTGATGTCTTTTGTTAAATGCATTAGAGTTTAAACTGATTGAGACAAAAAGTATTTAATTGTAAATAAACGCAAATAAAGTATTGTGTTTACAGTCAATGAAGGAATATAAATAAATAATTTAATTATCTGTGTTATGTATTAAAAACAATATATGTTTATATGTATATTTTAAATAGGACGAGAATAAATTCAGCAATTTTGGTTAGTTCATTGTGCTACTTTATGATCTAAACAATACAAAATATTATGATTAAAATTTATAAAACCACTCAGATTAGTTTTTGCATCCGCTTAATGCTAAGTAGTCGCTACAAAAACTTACTACTAAAGTTACATGTTTCTTTGATATTAATTACAAATTGTTTCTTTGATAATTATAATCATTTTGAGATATTAATTATACATGTTTAGATTCTATCAGAAATATAAAACAAATTGCACTACTTAAATCGCATTTTCGAGAATTTATAAAATGAATATAAAACTAATACGAAACTACTAATAACTCTACGAAAATTTTAAACGAAAAAATATTTCAGAAACCTACCTACCTACAGAATCTTGACATTTCAGTATTTTGGCTTTAAATGGTTCATTAATTTTAAAAGCAATCTACTTCAGTCTAGACTTATCGAATAATGATTTCCTGACAACTTTATCCCACAAAAACATTACCTAAATGAAAAAAGTCAAGTATTTCCTTTGCAAAAAGTTATGAGATGTCGTAGAGGCCAAGTGAAATTCAAGATTCAGTCCATTTAATTAGTTAATCAAAATATTAATTTTGTATAATATAATAAAAATATTAAAACATTTGTATAGTACAAAAATGTTAAATATACTTCCCGGTACCTGGTCTGGTACCTGTCGCACAAGTTCTTCGGATACTTAGCACGGGGCAGATAGATATGATGCGGTGTGATAGTCCATTATAATACTAGCCGTCCCGACAACACAAGTTGTTTTGCATTAACTATGGACTGAAATTTCTCACCGTTTAAACCTTCCCTGAACTTCCACAATTATTTCATGATCAAAATTAGCCAAATCGGTCCAACGGTTCTCGATTTTTAGTGGGACATTGAAACTGTAATCCATCTATATATATATATATATAAGAATATAAGAATTAACTTACGAGATGAACCTACATGTTGGTAGTAGTTTTACGAATCTATTTAGGCTCGTAAAACTATGTACGCAAGCGTATGTGCCTATTCGTTTTAATGTAGTGGAGTAACAGTAAAATCCACTAACCACATACGGCTGCGGTCGGTGTCAACTGTCAGCTACAAGTATTTACAGGAGAAAATACCGGCTAGATTCCTCTGGTGGACTCGTCCATATCCATATTAATCTCATGTTGGATTTATATATTTTCCGGGACAGACTATACTCTTACTATAAGCCACGTGCATCTGTAACATTGGTACGCTACTTTTGGATTTCGATTTGTGTGAAAATTTATATTAATATTTATCATTACAATGACAAGGGGATTTATTTCTGCATAATTGGCATAATATGTAACTAGGTATTATTGTTTATTTGTTTTTAAAGTCACACCTTTCATATAATTTCTTTTATTGTTATTATTTTGAATTATTTGGTAATTTATCCTTTGACATTGTAATAATTTTATATAAATTTTCTTTTTACATTCTAAACAAATTGACAATTTATACGAATCTTACGAAATGTAACTTTATCTAAATGTAATTTGCTAAATTTAACTCCTTAACATTGTGATGTCAAATAATTTACAATAACATTCTAGCAATAAAGGAATTTGATTTGAAAAAAAAAATAGGTACCTATTATAAGTATCTAGGTAACAAGCTTCGCTCGGAGCCCTAGTAGATAAAAAAAAGAATCACAAAAATATTTTACCGGGGTTAGAACTTAGAACCCACCACATTCTGAATTTCCGAACAATGCAAAAATTATACATAGGTACCTGGGCTGATTGATAACTGGCCGAAACGACGAACTTAAAAAAATGATACGCAAAAAAGGAATATTACATTATATTCTAGCATCTTTTTGAAAATAGAATGCCAAATTTGAATTTAATCGAACTGATGGAATTTGTTTGAGAGGACGTAGAAAGTAAAGTAAAGTTTTACGTTTTAAAAGAGAAAACAGCAACCCAGATTAAAACCAAGCTAGACAGTGTTTTAGGTAATTCTGCTCCTGCATTGAGTACAATTCACACCTGGGTAACTGATTTTAAACGTGGAAGACAGAGCTGCGAAGACGCCCACAGGTCTGGCCGTCCAAATGAAGTCACGAATCCGGACATGATCAAAAAAATTCACAAAATTGTATTGAATGATCGGCGCTTAAAGTTGCGAGAGATAGCAGAGATGGTGAGCATTTCATCTGAACGCGTTTTTAATATTTTGCACCAACATTTGGGAATGAAAAAGCTTTGCGCGCGATGGGTGCCGCGTTTGCTCACTGTAGACCAAAAGCAACGTCGAGTGGACGATTCATCGGAGTGTTTGGCGCTGTTTAGCCGAGATCCTAATGAGTTTTTGCGGCGTTATGTAACAGTCGATGAAACCTGGATACATCATTATACTCCCGAGACAAAAGAACAATCTAAGCAGTGGACTGAGAGCGGAAAACTTGCGCCGAAGAAAGCAAAAACGGTTTTGTCGGCCGGCAAAGTGATGGCGACTGTTTTTTGGGATGCTCGAGGGATTATTTTAGTGGATTATCTGCAAAAAGGAAAAACAATAAATGGAGAGTACTACGCAAGCTTGCTGCAGAAATTAAGTGAAGAAATCCAGAAGAAACGACCACATTTGGCCAAGAAAAAAATTTTGTTCCACCATGACAACGCACCTGCACACACGTCAATGGTTGCAGTCTTCAAACTCCATGAATTGCGGTTCGAATTGCTACCGCATCCACCCTATTCCCCAGATCTGGCCCCGTGCGACTTCCACTTATTCCCAAACCTGAAGAAATGGTTAGGTGGCCAGAGATTTTCATCAAATGAAGAAGTCATAGTTGCCGTGGACGAGTATTTTGAGGGGTTGGAGAAAACATTTTATCAAACTGGTGTAACGGCATTGGAGAAGCGCTGGACTAAATGCATCGAGGTAGAAGGAAACTACGTTGAGAAATAAATTTATTTTAAATAGATTTTTGAAGTTTTTCTTTGTCGTTTCGGAAACTTATCAATCAGCCCTCGTACATACCAAACTGCCAATCGGATTGACATTTTAGAGTGGAAATTATTGATATATAATTATTGTTGCATGACGAAAGAAAAAACATATTATATAACTTAAAAATGCGCAGTTTCCCAGGCATACGACTTAGCTAGCATACGATTTTTCTCCCTCAAACTGTACTATTTCATCGCATACTAAGTTTCATGGAAATAGGTACTTGCAGCCGTTTCCGAGATTACGATATTATAAACAAAAATTGCGTATTTGGTAACGAGTAAAAATTTCAAATTACAAAACCGATACATAATAAGGTTAAAAAATAAAATAAAATAATGGAATATATACACTATACAGTACCTACGAAGCGAGCCTCAAAAGCCCACCCCGCAGCGGACCGGGCTCAAATGTTCCCATGACGCAATAGCATAGATTCCTATTATTATACCATATATAATATTAGGTCTTTACCTACGAAATTGCCGTTTTGTATGAAAAGTTTAAACGAATTATTTTCATGTATTTTTTATTTGTATTAATCGAGGTAATCACCCATGCAATCAATGCATCTTTGCCAACGCAGTGGAAGTTTATTGATGCCCTTCTTAAAGAAATCAGCTGGACGGGAGGCAACAAATTCTTCAAAGGCATATTGTACTGCCTCTCGGGTATTGAATTTTTTTCCCGCCAAGAAGTTATCCAAATTCTGGAAAAAGTAGTAGTCTGTAGGCGCAAGGTCTGGTGAGTAGGGCGGATGACGGAGAGCTTCCAACCCCAGTTCTTGCAACTTGGAGACCGTCTGCTGTGCAGTATGAGGTCGCGCGTTGCGTCGTTCAGGAGCAGCGGAGACGAGCGATTGACCAATGCTTGTTGAAGATGTGCCAGCTTCTTCATCATTGTGTTCAATTCTTCACAGTATACATCTGCAGTAATGCTCACCCCGTTTGGTAAGAAGCTGTCATGAATCACACCGGCGCTAGACCACCAAACAGTCACCATCACTTTTCTAGGGGTAAGTTTTCGTTTAGGGCATTGTTTAGGTGCTGAAACAGGATCCAACCAACTTGCTGAACGCTTGCGGTTATCAAACAGAATCCATTTTTCATCGCAGATAACAATGCGGATCAAAATTCCTTCATTTATGTGTCTGTTGAGCAGTGCAAGGCACGTCTCGACGCGTACTTCGCGCTGGCTATCATTGAGTTTCTGGGGCACCCATTTGTCAAGCTTTTTTACCTTGACAATTTGACGCAAATGGACCAATATCGTTTTGGACGCTAACGTCGAAAGCTGCTGCTAATTCAGCCGTAGATTGTGTATCATCAGCTTCCACAATCGCCTTTAATTCGTCATTGTCGACCAAAGTCTTCGGACGACCGCAAGGTTCATTTTTCAGGTCGAAATTTCCAGAACGGAAGCGAGCAAACCAATAGCAGGTGGTGCGTTGGTTTGTAGTGTTAGCTCCGTAAACGTCGTTGATGTTGAGTGCCGCTTGTGCCGCGTTGCTGCCACGACGGTACTCATATTCCATAATTACTCGAATTTTTAACGTATCCATGATGACGAAAAAGATTGAAATGCGATGAAAATGTAACACTAATCAATAAACAAAATATGACTACTTTTGGAAAAAGAATTCCATGTTTTTTAAATAAAATTATTTTGAAATTAGAATTCTTAGCCAAACAAAAATTATTTTGATTTGAAATGGCTATAAATAAATAAATAATGAAATACTGCAGAACGGCAATTTCATAGGTAAAGACCTATTATAATAATATAATCGTAATCTATGCTCTCAATATTAGCTCGTTAAAAGTATAAGATTGATCGTCATAGTGTCAAGTTCCTGCTTTGCCATAAAAATATCACATACCTAACTAAAATGAGTATTTAAAATTACTTAGGTACCTACTACCTACTACTTCCTCATAACTTTTAAAATCATAGTTTAGTGCTTTCAAAATTAACTGAAACAAACAAGTCCACGTTTGATGAAGACGATAACTAGTTAATTACTGGAACTTTTTAAATGTCATAGCGAGCACGATTCTAGGCTAGTATGTAAAAGTTAGTGTATTTAGACTTATGTCTATATACAAAATGTATTCTATTGCTAAACTATTCTATTAGTTTTGGCCACTTGACGATTTAAAATAAAATGACGTTATTGGTTTAATGAATGATTATATTTTTAAAGAATAACAGTAAAAATGTAGCATCATTATTTTGATTATTAACTTCAACAATTTGAGCGTCAATTGAATGTCGGCATTTAACAAATTGGATGGCCGGTTAATTGACAAGCCACGTCAACTAAATTGAATGAAAATGTACTTACCGTACCTTCGAAATGTAATTTGTGATGGCCGATAAACCAGCTTTTTGAAGCTAAACATCTTTAGCGGCGTTGAGAGTGTAATTTCTAGGTCGTCACGGCATGCGTCTCGACACAATTTTGGATAAAATGCCATCCGTCGGAAGCTACTTGTACTTCTTACATAACAACTTAACTTTCTAAAGTACGCCATAATACACAGATGGAGTTAGGTGGAACAATGACACTGGCTAATCCTTCCTGATTTTCCATCAAGAGCGGCCAAGTTTAGAACATATGTGGTTTTATAGTAAAGCTATTACATAAACAAAGAATATTATATTTTAGGACTGCAAAATACGTACTTATCTGTGGTAATTGTTGTCATCATATCTGTATAGTCTATGGTTATCATGTTGTAAATTGACAATTTGAGGTGTAAAATATCCATCTAGTGTTCCAATAGATAGATTTATTTTGAATTGGAGTATAACGTTATTTTCTTTTTCTATAGTTCAGCAGTTTAGTACTAGTTTTATAAAAAAAATTTACTACCCTCTTAACTATTTTATACTAAGAAAATCATTAGGGATGTTGCCTAGTGTGGAATTTTACATTTTTATAAATAAAATTTTAAAATTGTTGTTTAAAGATATATTAATCTAAAAGAAATAGGTAGTTGGATTTACGCGATTACAAATTATAAACAAATGAAAAATATTGCCCATCTCTTTCTCGCAAAACTATTTGTTACGTCACAAATTGCTACCGCTATACATTTTGTAATGACAAATGTGTGGCGGGTGTAACTCGTGACATCACAGGCCGATATATCGCTCTCATTCATATTGTAAATTTGTATTGTTTGTATCATCATTATTTTTGAAGATATACGAAAATGGATACGTGATTGTTTATCATCATGTTGTCTTACATCGAATAGACGAAAAAAAATTTTTAGGCAACATACCAATTAGGTATTAATTACAAACAAACTAGTTATTAATTTTATTACGTAATCATCATAACCAATAGATGTCGCTTTTCCGCAAACCGCCACTAGGGCAATTAATTGAACAATAGGTTAGGTTATATTTAATCAATTATCTTTTATGCCCCGAGTATATATATCATAATTTTATTGCTTTTTTTGTTCCTATGTTCATTTTTTTAATTTACTATTCAAGACAGCAAAAAAACCTTTTTTTGGGTTGTAGTCATCAGAAGCCCTACAGGGGCTTATATGTTGATGAGTTAAAAAAAAATTATAAACTAGCACACTGAGAAAACAGTTAAGGAGTAATATACATACATGCAAATGCTGCATGTAAAAATATAATCACAATAAATACTTTTTGTGGACACGTATTTTAATTACCAGGTTGTAAATGTATGGCGAATTTCCAATTACAGAAATATAGAAATTATCGGTTTAAATTCAATTTTCGCTACAATATGCTTTCTAATGGGTTTCTTAAGAAAATTGCGATTAAGTAGACGTATGCGTTTCTGAACATTTTCCATAAACTCTACATAAACTAAATTTAACTGGCGCAGAGTTTCAGAGTTCACTAGATGAATCTTTTCCAAATTCGAGGATCGACGGAGCTGGCGATGTATGATAAATGGCAACCGTTGAAAACCATATTTAGAAACATGGTCGCACTATATTATATTTATGCATCTTGGGTTAAGTATTAAAAAGTCCGAAGTTTACTTGTAATATCTGTAATGTCTGACGATGAACGTTCAATGACCGATGATACTCAGTATTCAAATATCCACTCCCAATCTACGAAACTCACACACCATAACCTTGACATACCTAAACACTTGAATAATTTTAATATAGGCGTATAGTAAACGTTTTTGACCCTGAAATAACTCGAAGGCATCATTCGTTTGTACTAGCAGTCATCATCTTAATTGTGAGTCAAGATAAGACCTTTTGGATAATAAACGGAACGGAAATCTAGGAGGACATAAATGTTCGCCTTTTATGATCAATTCAACTTTGACTTATCTGGTCGCACAGTTCGCTGAATACATTTAAATACACGGATGTATGTCAAACAATTAAATAGCTCTGGCTTGAATAATTTACAAGTTTAAAAAGAAATCATTTAAAAACAAAACCCATTTAGGTATTAAGCCGGAAATTGGGTTTTTCATAGTATTATAAACTAGCTGGCGGCCGCAACTGCATTTGCGTACAAGTAACGGAAACGGAACCCTATTTTTTAAAGGAAACCCTAAGATAAAAGCAGCCTATGTTATTCCTTATAATATCAGCTATTTGCCAGTGAAGTCCCGTGATAATCGGACAAGCTGTTTCCGAGATTATCCGAAACAAACGGATCAAACAGACTGACAGACGGACAAAAAAAAATTCTAAATTGTTTTTTTATTATATGCAATGTAATAAGCCTTTGCGCATTTAGTGAAAAGCTGTTAAGTTAAATTTACAAACAGACTCTTCAACTTTATTAATTTGTATGTTAAGGTAGATATGGCGAGGGCACTGACAATAAATGTTTAAATAACTATACTACACACACCGGCATATTTCATAAAATAAAGGTTTGATATCAGTATCATATAAGGTTGCTGGCTGGTTTATACGTCATTTAATTTAAAAAGAAATATTTTCAAATTAAGAAAACAACTGAACATCACATTTTATGCAATTGTTTTAACCTTATCTGGAGCGAACTTCGAGTATTTCTTCCTTCTGAGTTTGATTTAAAATTTCATTGAAATACTGTTTTTGTTAGTTTTTTTTTTAATCGCGTATCTTTTTGGAGTTGAGGACTGAATTGTGCCTGACTTAGCCCCAACGGAGATTGCCAGGGTACTCGAAATGCGAAGAAATGGTCAAACCTACAGAGTGATATCCAGAGATCTTCGTCGACCAGTTTCAACGATCCATCGCAGTATCCAACGGTTCAAGGAGACCGGTACTTATGTGAGAAGAGCAGGACAAGGCAGAAAAAGACGCACTTCGAGTAGGAATGATCGTTCCATTCGGCTTCGTGTACGTAGGAACCCCCGTTTGACGGCCGTCCAAGCCCGACATGAGTTAAAAGCAGTGCGGGGTGTAACCGTAAGTGAGCGTACGGTACGAAGAAGGTTCGAAGAAGCTGTTTTGGGTTCATTTGTGCCAGCCAAGGCTCCAAGGCTCGAGGTAAATCATCGTAGAAACAGGCTAACTTATGCTCAGGAACATCGACTTTGGAACGCGGACCAATGGAGTCAGGTATTGTTTAGTGATGAGTGCAGAATTCTCTTAAATCAAATTGACGGCAGGCAAAGAATATACAGACGCAAAGGAGAACGATACATTCAGACAAATTTTGAAACTACAGTTGCATACGGTGGTGGATCAATAATGGTTTGGGCGGGCATTTGTTTGGGATATCGCACAGACTTGGTAGTGATTGACAGAGGGAGTCTGACTGCAGACCGCTATATCAGAGAAGTTTTAGAAGAAAATGTTGTACCGTTTGCCCCATATATCGGTGACGATTTTGTTTTTATGCAGGATAATGCTCGGCCGCATACCGCTCGGGTAACTCAAGCTTATCTTAATGATATGAATATCACTGTTATGGAGTAGCCGGCGAGATCACCGGATATGAACCCAATAGAGCACGTTTGGGACTTGCTGAAAAGAAAAGTTAAGTCCAGAATTCCAGCTCCTGCCAACGTGGGTGAACTGCGAATCGCCGAGGTTGAGGAATGGCGGAGACTATCCCAGGAGACCATCGATAACATCATTCTCAGTATGCCTAGACGGGTAGAAACTTTAATAAGAGCACGTGGAGGAAATACGCGATATTAATCACCATTTTTATAATTTAATTAATTGTTATTTTAATATTAATTTTCACTTTTCCCGGTTACATGAAAAGTTCAAAAATGTACCATTTTTCACAAATAGCCTTTACTCGCAAAATCTGTTCTTAATGTGATCTCATTTTAAGTAAAACAAATGAAACTTTGAATAACAAAAGAAGTGTAGTAAGTATATTTTAAAATAAAACCATACTTTTTTAATTATGGACCTTTATTTTGTGTTCCGCTAAATATGCCGGTGTGTTTATTTGCCAAAATTATACAATTGAATTATCCTGTATGCAACAAAATATCTGTCACATCATTTACTCCAACTCCGGATGCACCATGAATTCGTCGTGAATTTTCTTTTTGTGTTAAGCCGGTGTTGAGGGCTCAACGTTTAAGCTTCATGTCAACATACTTACAAGAATTTAAAAATATATATATACATTATACAGCCAATCAAAATTTACTGAAAATTCTCGTACTATTTATTGTTCAATTCGCAGTAACTCATGTCCTGATAACTGAGCCTACAAACTGATTTTTTTTTCTATACCTAATTTACCTCCAGTTTACCTACTTTGTTTGAAGTGATAATAATGCAAAACACCCGTTCGGAGTGGGAAACCATATTTAACTACCGATAACGACTACGCTTTCCATTTCATGGAATTCTTAGTTTACTTACAATGACAATGTGATTAACATTCATAACCATTTGAGGAATCAGCCGTTTATAAATTAAAATCGTTGCTTTTTCACATTCTTCCTTAACACATGTAACGTTAAAACTGCACAGTTCGGCTAAACCAGTGGTCGGCAACGCGCACCCCGCGGGCCAACATCACCCATTTTTTCTAAATTATCTTAATTTCTTTAGATAAATTAGTTTTTAAGTAATTTGTAGTCTTTGATTTAAGTAATTTGAAATCTAAACGAATGTGCAGTTTTATTGTTACGTGAGTAGTGAGACCAATTCCTCTCTCTACAACTAACGTTTTATTGTAACGAATTAATGGTGTAAGCCGAACTGTGCTGTGTTATCGTTACGATAATTTGCTAATATATGTGCAAATGCCATACACGTGATCGATAAAACTGCACAGATCGGCTTACACCGTTAAATCGTTATAATAAATCGTTAGGTGTGTAACGGGCTTTATGCTTAATAGTTTAATGTCTTATTGTACAATGAGGACATCCGAGTACCAACACAAATTCCTTCTTCTGTTTCGAGTAACGTTAGCGTCAGCTCACACACCGAGACAAAACTCAACGCACACTTTTTAAGAAAGCGTTTTTAATTGAACTTTATTTATTAAATAAAAAGATTCACATTTCATTGCAATAGTTCGAATTGCGAGCAGAAGTGCAGCACTTGCAATAAATCGTGTATCAGCTCTTTGTGTAGTGAATAATATTTAATATTGAATCGCTATCTTAGAAGTGTGCGCTTCGTCAAGTCTCGGTGTTAGCTGACCCTTAATAGAACTACTGCGTTCATGTTACTAATGACCACCTACGTTAACGCGTAGTCGTAGTAGTAATATTATAAATGTAAAAGTTTGTGAGGAAGGATGGGTATGTATGAGTAAAATTTTGACGCCTAAGCCGTTAAACGAATTGGAATGAAATACACAACCGAGATAGTTTATACCTTACTTTTACTTGTACTTCCTATTACTTACGAATATATAAGAATAGAAAGATTTTCTGGTATACCTGCCTTATGGTAGGTACCTACCTACAAGAACGAATCCACGGTCAAGTTATACTCAGCAGGTGAAATACCTTGCAGTAGCGAAAGCTGTTTCTCCATCAAAGGGAAGCCTTAGGCCTATATATGTTAGATTAGTTGCAGAAATAATTTTAATACCTATCTTAAAAAAAATTGTACCTTGGACAAAAAAATTTCATGTCCGTAAAATGTACTTAACATTAAGTAGCTATTCATGATCTGTAAGGCAATATTGTAGGTTACTAACTTTCAAACTGAACTGTTATAGTTATTGTGTCATAGTGTGTTATATGTACTTGTCGGTACTGATACCTTGATATATTAGGACCTTATATAGGTCCTTATATGAAATTGGCTATTTGTCATAATAGCCACTTTGACCTCAAATATATCTTCTTTGGTTAGGAATTTCAATTTCAAATTTATACCGCTGTTTACTCATGCGTTTGTGTTTCAAAAACCGTGATTCATTTGTTTTTTCCTCGTTTGGTTTGTTCTTTGCGTCACTTTTTTAACAAAATGGAAAACTTGAAATATCGTATTATTTTCGAGTACGAGTTCCACCGTGGCACCAGTCCTGCTGAAACGGCTCGAAGGATTAATGATGTGTATGGTGGCGGTGACGCAAAATAAAACACAGTGCGTTTTTGGTTCCAACGTTTTCGTTCTGGAAATTTCGACCAGCAGAACAAGCCAAGGACGGCCGGAGACCAAAGTTGATAATGAAGAATTGAAGGCTATTGTGGAAGCGGGTCCATCGCAAACCACGTCCGAGTTAGCTGCAGGCTGCGGTGTTGAGTGACTGCTTTAATCCACTTGAAGCAAATTGGGAAGGTGATAAAGCTTGAATGGTGGGTACCTCATGAATTGAGTGCAGCAAACCGACAGACGCGCGTCGACTGCTGCGTTACATTACTCAACCGGCACAATAATGAAGGGATTTTAAATCGAATCATTACCGGTGATGAAAAGTGGATCCTGTACGATAATCGGTAACGCTCATCGCAATGGCTGAACCCTGGCGAACCAGCCAAAGCCTGCCCCAAGCGGAAACTGACTCAAAAAAGTTACTTGTGAGCGTTTGGTGGACTAGTGCCGGTGTCGTACAGCTTTCTTAAATCTGGCCAGACGATTATGGCAGATGTCTATTGCCAGCAACTGCAAATCATGATGGAAAAGCTAGCTGCGAAACAGCCGAGGTTGGTCATTCGCTCTAGGCCACTGCTGCTTCAGGACAACGCTAGACCACACACTGTACAAAAGACGGCTACCAAATTAGAGGAGCTTCAATTGGAATGTCTAAGACATTCACCGTACTCCCCGGACCTTGCTCCAACAGATAACCATTTTTTTCAAAATTTGGATAACTTCTTGCAAGGGAAAAAATTCAACTCCGATGGGACACTCCAAAGCGCCTTCAAAGGTTTTATTGATGCTGTCCGAATGGTTTTTTTAGTAAAGGAATCAATGAACTACCTATGAGATGGCAAAAGTGTATAGATAGCAATGGTATATACTCTGATTAAATAAATATATTATGTTAAAAAAAATCGACTTTATGTTCCTCCTTTAAAAAACGCCAATTCCATATGTAATGACCTAATATTAAGCCATAACTTCCAATATAGACTGTCCTCTGAGTGCAATACACTTCCGCACTAAATTCCATATTTATAATGATCAAATTATACTAGCCTTTTTTGTATGTTTCTTGACATATTATATTATGATACATACTCGTATATGCAGTAAAGGTGAACAAATGCCCTTTGCATTCACCTGCCACAGGTTTAATTCTTGACATTCAACTAATAAATAAAGGACATCCGACGCGTAGCTAAGTAGATACAGAAGAAAATATTTCCTCTGTAATCATCCGGCGACAAAATTGTAGTCGGATACAGTATAACCACAACAATCTTAATAGTTTTGTAGTTGTGTAATTGTCAACAATCGATCTTAAAACAAATAATGCTACGCAGTAATGCTTACTAACTACGTCATAATATCACAGAAGAACATATAATATTATATCCACATCGCGCGCAGGTTTCCCACAATTCACATAGAGACTACAAATTTCTATTGATATGACTACAAGTTTCGCAATTTCATTTCGTATCTATAAATAAAATAACATTTTGTAATAACCAGAGAAAATACTAATCTTAATTAGTTAATTAATTTTATTTATATGTTATTCCGGATAAGGTAACGCCATTTTCCTGCTTGTTAAGTCTTATCGCCCTTGGTCTAGTTGGCTAACCTCGTGTCTCAAATATGGTGCGACGTGAATAATTTTAATACGCTTAATACTTTACATATTCGGTTTATCACATATAATATTTATGTAGTTAAATTAGGTAAAATTACATAAAAAGAAAAGTACAGTATGAAAATCACCATAAGTCAACAAAACACTATTGTGTTTGCTCCGTGCGAAAAACGGGTTACTGACCCAGTTCACACCGCGACGATACTCGAAGTATTACGTGTATCTTGTGTAACTAATAAAAATCATAAAAATGCAGCGCCACGTCGCGTATCTTTTTATTTTTATATATAAATTAATTAACCCTTAAGCGACATCTTACTCGGTCGAAATCTCGCACTAGGGCGAGATGTATACCCTCTGAAAAAAATTTAGGGACATAAATATTAAACATGCTAAATTGCGCGAGGCTGCAGACATTTTATAAATTTACTTAATATTAAAATTGCAAGCTTAAGACGTAACAGAATTTATGTCCTCGTGGGTGAGCATTTAAATAATTTATCGACGTTAAAAATATACTTTTTTATATGTATAAATAAGAATCTTTGCATGTTTTTATTACCTTTGGTACCAAAGGTCAAAGGTAAGGTGGTAAGCAAATTCAATTCACAATGAGCTTGCGTGATAAACTGCGATAGTGCACACTGCATATTAATAAGTAATGGTGAGTAATATAAACTATGTAGTTATGGTGATGATGTAACATTAATCTATCTTTTTTTTTAACCGGCTTCCACAAAAAGGAGGCGGTTATACGTTCGGCTGTATGTATTTTTTTTGTATGTTCATTTCCTTTATTAGATCATATAGCCATAGATTTAAATTAACTGTTATTATAATGAAGATAACAATATTATTATTAATGCGAAAGTTTATGTGTGTACGTTTGACAGATTTTGAGGGAAAATTAGACAGAAAAAATAGAAGATAAACACCCCATAATAAAGTACGGTTCCCGTTAGATGTCCAGGTTTCCAACATAATTATAATTTATCATAAAATACTTCGAAATTTTTTACGAGATTAATTTTAATTTTCTGTTTTTTGGGATTTCCAAAAGTTCTTAAAATAAATAACCTTTACCTCCCTAACATTATCTATTTATTACAACGGGTAACATTAGTACTCGCTTTTACGAAATAGTTAAAAATTGTTGTTCTGTGTAATTAAACCAATAATAACTATGATCCAGAAATTAATATTAAGTACTAGTTTAAACAGAAAAGTTTCGAACAGAACTCGCTATAAAAAATAGTTAACCTAAATACACCTTTACCTAGTGATGTGTGGAGCCTATCCTGTCTAAATATATCCCAGGGGAACCGTATAATCACGGTAACATGGTTCCACGGTTCACCGCGCAGCTTGTGAAGGGTCCACCCTTACACATGGCTGGCGGCTCAAGGCTTCTAATAAACTAAAACAGACATTAGAGTAAGTAGGTTCAGTGATTTTAAAAAATAATTAGGATATAATAAAAAGCATATTTTACAATAAAAATTAAAATATGATTTGATTAGTAGTTACTCATAAAGAAGGAAAAACAAAGAATTTACAATTGCGAACGCTAGCAAAGGCGAATAGTGTATTTACACAACGACATGTTAACATAACATAACGAAGAGCATATCACGACTTTTATTTGCTTTTTCCAAATATTTTTTTTATTTTATTGGATTATTTTTTAATCGAATTTAATGTGATTTAATCCGCTATTATTTGGTTAAAACAACAAACCATGATAAGCTTTATAAGAGCAGAAAAATGATCCTAAACACGACCTCTTTTTGTAAATTTTGGGTGAAGACTGAAGAGGTTCTGAAAATATGTTTTTATAATACTTAAAATTAAAATCTATTAATTTTTATAATATTTTAACCGTATTTAAATAAAGAAGTAAGACAATAATAATTGTTCGTTTTTTTAGGATTTGCTTTCATTTGGCCGCAAAATATACCGAAAAACAGCAAATATTTTCAAATTCGTAAACGCGCCCTTATCAGCGCAGTTAAATCAGCGTACAGTGCGCGTGTAAAATTATTTTAGAGTTCAACCACGTCAAAACACTAATAATTTGAGGCTTCCTAGCGCAAAGGAAAATGTTTAGAAACTGTTCGCCCAGCAACTTTGTTTTGCTTGTCAAGTCACTTGCCGTCTTTGTCGTTTCGGCTATGAGACAGCGACAGCCTATGTCAGCCTATGTATTAAATGATAAAATTTCCTTCAACATGAAATGTAACAGAGCTGTTAAGGACAGCGACCTCGTAACGTGAATTCGAATGAGTGAATTTAAATGTGAACGATAAACGCGTAATTTAAAACAGTACATAAAACTATAATAGTGAATACTCAGTGACTATATGTATAGATTTATATGGCATCAGTGTGTAAAAGTCGTGTTAAATGGTGTTTTATCAAGTGCAGGTTATTTTGCTTATATATTTTTAACTAAAGCTAATTTTAACGTAGCTTCTTTTGATTTATATGAATAAACATAATACCTAACGTGTAGCGTAACGATTAAGATTATATATAAAGGGTTAAGTAGTTATTAAGAAAATAATGGTAAAAATGTAGAACATTTCTTATATGGTAAGCTTTAAGTTGTATATATCTTTTTATAGAATAAGATCCCTAGTATATAAGGGTTTATGTATATGGTCATGACAATAAAGAATTTCACACAACGCGTTTTGCTTCACCTGGCTCATGAAAAATAGGGAAAATTATGGAAAATAGCCGTATAGAGAGGTAAAAGTGAGATGGCAAATCGGCCCGAAAGAGGCGTACGGGCGGGGCTCTCTATACGGCATTGCCATGAGCCAGGTAAGCAAAGCGAAAAAAGTGAAAATCGTTCTCCTCAAATATTATTTTTATTATCGCCCCGGCTCTGCCCAAATCGGTGTAACCTTGCTATCTTCGAGTCTAATATGAGCCGGCGGTTGAAACCCTGTGGAATAATACAGTCCCCTACAAGAGCCATTACTTCTCTATAGGCACTTTTATGTGAAATAAAGCCAGAAGGTGGTATATCATCATTCACTAAAGCTCTATCCCAAATAAACCATCTTTAATGGGACTTATTTGTAGTCAGGAAAAATATTGTACCTACTCTACCTGGAATTGTAGACCCAGGTCCTGAGACAGCATAAAAATACCTTTATAGAATATGACATTCCCTATTAAATTTTATTACTAAACTCCTTTTCCAGAACTTAGAATTCGAGAAGAGCAAAAACCTAACCAACATCAGGACATGTCAAAAAGGGTTCCGTTATTGGAGTAGGATGGTTCCGTAACTATCAACTCGCAATAGTTTTTTTTTTTTTTATAGTTACTATCGGATTTAAGAGTTTTCAGCCTGACATATAAGCATGGAAACTTACAAGTTTCTATTTCTTATGGTTTAGAGATATCTTTGCAACTTATAAACCAGTTTGATTGCCGATTACTCGAAAATGGTTGACTTTGTAAAAAAAATATGTTTGAAAACCTTGTCTCTATTTAAAAAGACCTATTCCACGATGCGCAATACCAGTAGAATGAAAAATATTTTTCATCTCCACTTCATATGCATAAAATTATTATTATTTTATGATGCCAAAAACGAAATCTATACCTATACCAAGTTGCCATTTACCATCCATTTATAAAGGAAGTTAGTTAGAAGGGTGGGCAGACAGACAGACGGAAGGACGGACAGAGCGAAATTACAAGGGTTCATTGCGGAACCCTAAAAGGCATGTTTTCGTTAATCTGAACTATAACTTGGCCTTTATGCTGATTCCAAATAATCCAAATATATTTTCGTTTTTAATGATAAATAATTTAGTCTAGACTGTCTAGAGCATAGAACGAGAATGAATCTAAATTCACGTTTTATAACACCGACTTTGTTTACTTCATCCAAATATTATTTAAGTGGAAAAAAATATAATATCATAATGAAAATTGTGATGTTCATCTCTCAAAATAGGCTTTTAAAAGACCTATAACGGTTCAATCAGGTTATAATTACCACAGCGCTGACGGGCTCGCATACAATCGGTTGTGTCTTACATAAGTGATACTATATAATGTCAGTGATATATTGTGTCAGTAGAACATAGTACCGCAGATACTATAGTATACTGTGTCAGAGTCGTTTCTAGTCATAGTCGAGGATAGCGAATGGCGAAATCGTGACGGCGCTACAATGATACGCACTTAGGCTTTGTGGTAAAAACTTGTAACTGCTTTTTGTAAATTTTTGCATTAAATTGTACAGCTACGAGTCCAATGTTTGCCAACGTTGTACAAATTCACTTAGGATGTTCATTTCCTGTACGCGTAGAATAACCACTGTAGAAATGGTTTCTCTCTACAGAAGAATAGACAAAATGACAGATTGATAAAGAAAAGCTGTCATTCTGTCCTTATTATCTGTCAGTATGTATAATTTTCTGTAGACAAAACGCGTATCTATTGCGGTCATGCTAAGCGTACTCTTTTTGTTATTATTCTATTATCGATGAAACGAACTCGATTTCATTGTGAAGTGTAATTTAGAAGGTAATTAAAAAACTTGTAAAACAACTTTCATCCTTTTTACAGACAAAATATAGGAACAAAGAAATTGCTTAGGTACATGTTTTTCTTTTGTATTAAAGTATCTTGGGTTTCTTAATAACTTCGATCAATTTATTTATTATTACTTTGTTGAAAGCGTGAAATTATTCAAATGTTTCTATCATGCTAATGCAATATATTTCTCTGAATATTTTACAACCCACGTTTGATGTATAAAATTTAAATTGTAAATAAAATTGTAAAGCAGTAATTTAAAATCTTCCTTGGCTCGTAAGTTCAATAATAACAATTAATTATTTTCAGCAATACGAATGAGCCAAAATGACACGAAAGTTTCTCTTCTGTTTCCCGCTGCGAGTGGGCAACATTGTCTTTGGCTACATTGTTATTGTGAGTATTGTTTGTCACCACATTGTTTTAGGAGCGCCTAATAAAGTTCGTATGCAAATTGCTATTACAAAACAACAGGCACTAAATTTAATGATCAAATCTGTTGACGTTTTTAAAGCCCGATATTTCTTTCAACACAATAAAGTTTTATATTTTATTTTATACTAATCCATATAATACATCTATGATACTAATGGAATTTTTTTCTTTCTTACAATTAAAACATTTAATTTCTTTTAGCGCCTCGTTTGTGGGACAGAAAAAAAAATTAAAACTAAAAAGTAAATTGGAAATAAATTATTTTTAATTTATTTTTATATATCCCAATTCCCAAGCTACTACGTGACTTCTACAAAACTTTGGAACACTGCATTGACTAGGATTTAAAAAATAAGATCTCAAAAAATATATTTAAAAATATCATTTTAAACCAATTCAGTTTATTTATATATATTTTAATAAAATAATAATTATGTATTTTCAGGTATTAAGTCTCATGGTAGCCGCCTTAAACCTATATGAACTCGGCGCTTGCATCATCAGAAGAGAGAGCTGCAATGAAGACAAATTTGGAAACTTCCAGAAGCTCGAAAGCATATTTGGAGAGGACAAAAATGAATTAGTGGAAATAATAACAATAATTTACTACCTTACGTACATTATAATAGGACTTTTGCTGTTTATTTTTGCTGCGATATTTACGTGTGGTGTTTACAAAGTAAGTTACCCGGAATATATTAGTGGCAAACGAATGGACATTGGGGAAAAAGGTCCAAAATGGAGCCATTTGAAAAAATGCGACGCATTTGCGAACCCGTCATAAAACATCATAAACTGCGCATTTCTTTAGATGTTTTTGTTTTGCGTTTTGCTATTTTTTATTTTCTTTGAATGATATTTATGATGCATTTTTGCTATAGGCGTTAATAATCATATTTATTGGTTAAATGCATTTCTGCCTACTGGTGGTATATCGTATCGGTAATTCAAAGATACAAGTGGGTAATTGAAATGTTTAGTTTTATGCAGCTGTAGTATCTACCGTTTTAAACATTCTTATACAAAATATGTGTCCGTAAAATCTTACTGAAACATCAATACTTACTGAATCAGTAGGTATAGTCGCCGTCCAACCCGGGATACCACATTTTGGTCTCATTATTACGGCAAAGTACTGTAAGGCTATAAATTCGGTGTACCAATTTTTAACTTCCATAAAGCTTAAAAGTGGTACACCGGGTTTCTAGGCACCGTACTTAGGTATTATTAACCTTTATGGATAGAACCTTTACCCATATAATATTTTATCCGAACAAGTGAGGGTGATTTTTTTAGCAATTTATGTATGCATGTTTGTTCCATCTTAGCGTCTGAACTACTGATCCGATTTTAGTGAATTTGGTGTCAATAGATTTCTACTAATGGCCCGGGTAACATAGACTATAATGTTTGCGTAGTCGGGTTATAGGTTTGGAACGACGTTCCTTATCGCGCCTTGCGAAAGGGGGCTAGACGGAAAAAATTAAGACTAAAAGTTGTAACGACACTTTTTGCTTTAGTTGTAAGCCGTGCGGCGTGCGCGTGTTTCTCTGTCTATCTCTCTCTCTCTCTCTCTCAATTATTACTAAAATTGAGCCTACTGATTAAGTTTATATTACATTTTTTTTTTTTTTTTTAATGTAAGGCTCTACTTTTATTAAACTCACTAATACTACAATATGATATACATTTAATCAGTTATGATAACAAAATAAATTTTACAATTTATTTTTATTATTTTTATTTTTATTTTATTTTTTACACTTTACAATTTCCAATTTCTCTTGTCACCGCCGGAGTGCCAGCTGTGCTGGAACCCTCTGGTTTGGCGCGCGACGATGGCAAGAGACCAGACGGTATGACCCTGGTCCCTTGGAGAGTGGGACGGGCTCTTGTATGGGACGCTACTTGCGTCGATACACTTGCTCCGTCCCATGTCCAGGGCACCTCGAGTTCTGCAGGTGCGGCCGCCAATCAGGCGGAAAACCTCAAGCGGCGCAAATATGAGAACCTTAGTGGGGATCTCATATTTGAACCGTTTGGGGTTGAAACCTTAGGTACATGGGGTCTGGGTGCGCACAAACTTTTCGGAGAAATCTCCAAAAAACTCATTGAGGCCACCCGAGACCCCAGAGCCGGCACCTACCTGGCCCAGAGAATAAGTATCGCAATCCAGCGAGGAAACTCTTTGAGCCTTCTAGGTACTCTGCCTGGTGGGGATGACCTGGGAGATTTCTTTTTTTTGTAGCATTTTAAGTTTTGGAGTAGTTATTATTTTTTTAGTACTTACCTACTTTTATAGTACAATTGATTTATATATTACATTATATTTGTTAATAATAAAAAAAATATTATTATAACTTAAAAAAAAAAAAAAATTACAATTCCTTCACTAATTAATCGAAAGGAACTTCGTTCCATCCGGGTGTCCCTTGACACCTCTCAAGTTTTTACTTTTGCTTATTATTGTCTGTTTCAATTACAAAGACATCCATTTAAATGTTTTCATATTTTTGTCCGTTCCAGCTAAACGACTGCGCCATAACGACGTTCTTTGTGTACTGCTTCTTTCACCTGTTCTTCTCTATCGGGCTGATCGCGTGGGAGGCGCTTACCGCGGGCTGGGTGCACCTGGGGCTGATAGCTGTGTCCGACGGTAAGAAACCCATTATATTGTCTGTTACATCTGCCTCGGTGAGGCTCAACTCACACTGGCGCGGAGTCAAAGCTACGCGGGACGCGTCATGCTTTTTACCCGACTATGGCAAAGCCAAAAAAGAAAGGGTAATGATTTTGGCAGTCTATGTATGTAATATGTTTGTTCCACCGTAACGCCTAAACTACTGATCCAATTTTAATTAATAATGTGTCAATAGATTCATAGTTATGGCCCGGGTTACATAGGCTATATAATTTATGTAGTTGGGTTACAGTTTTTAACTTTTGATTATCACCTATAGCTCTAGCTATTACTCATCTCTATTTTTCCGGAATAAACGCTGAATCAACAAAATTTAACTATTTTACTATCGAAATATAATCAATCGTGTATAATTACTAATTAGGTTTAACTGGACACAATTAGAAATAATATATACTTGCCTAAGCCAACTTTGGAGGCGAAGAACTTTACCGAATTTGTTTCTGTCTGTTCCATTCCACGTACTGAATATAAGATTATTATAGTCGTAGTCACGCGATAAAAATCTTACTTAGTATCCCATGTAACGAATACGAAAATGTTTGTTTCAGTGCTCCTCATTATTTGCCTGTTCAGTGTCAAATACATTATGGAGGCGATTCGGACAGGAAACGTATACACTCGACCTGGGGACATCCTATACAAGTGCTAGCTGAAATCAGAATGAGTGTAGATGACCTTGCTCAAAACTGAAAGGAAATTCAGAACTATACGTACAATGTACTATCAGGGAATATAATTCATGAGCTGGTAGAGTGTTCTCATAATGATCATGAACATAATAAACATATTATAACAGTCTACCTACTTATTAATTAGATAGCACTTTGTGGATAGATAATATGTAACTTGCATTCTTGGCTTTTGGACAAACATTCCACGAAATTATTTAAATAAATTGTACACGCAGTAAAAACTTTTGAGTCAGCTGTACGAATTTAAAACTATAATTTAGAGCTTATAAAAATAAAATCGGCCAAATGCGAGTCCGACTCACACACGAAGGGAACGGCAATCAAATCACGTTTGTTGTATGGGAGGTCCACTTTAAAAAAAAATCTCATGTTTTTAGTATTTGTTGTTATGAAGGTAATATAATAAAAATTCATCTGTCTAGCTATCACGGTTCATAAGATACGGCCTGCTGACAGACAGACAGACAGTGGAGCTATTATTAGGGTCCCGTTTTTACCCTTTGGATAATAACTACTAAACCCTAAAAACCAAATATGTTCGTCTTATGAAAGTAATATGATATTTTAACAGAATTACTATTCTATTGAGAAAGTTACTAAAACTGCTGCTTGTTATGGATACAGAAGGCTTTAATTGCCATTCCATGTTTGAACTCTTTAAAAAAGCCTTTGCGTGTTGTACAAATGCATAAGTAAAAGATAAAAACGTTTCATAAAAGTGTCAAGGTATTCATTATATAAGGCACATTAAGGTTTATTAATCACTAAATATATTAATTATGTTATTGATGCTTAAACATTAAGGTTGTAAAATAAAATGCTTAAGGCTCTCTAAAATGAGAAAGTTTCAAGAGTCAATAAAATTTTATTTGTTTTCCATAACATAACATAAAAAATAACAGACGGAATAAAATGTTATATTAAGTTTACGTTTTTTATTGTAACTATTTATTGCTTTATGTTATTTTTAATAATAAATAATTAAGTTTCACCTAAGTTGTTGTTTTATTTATATAAAATTTAAAATGTTTAAAATAAATATACATTTCCCGATCGCTTGTGACCTATCACATACATAAAACTATTTTATATTTTATTTTGTTTGTAACAATAATCACAGTCATTCACTCCCTTATAACTAAAATAAATAAAATTATAAATTAGCAATTCTTTTGTGCCTATTGTAATTTATTTAAATATTCGTTTACGTAATCTTCTTGGGTTATGATGTCTCTTCTTCGTCTTTTCCCTAACATCATTGGGACTACCATGGCCATGGCTGCAGGCACCATACCTGCACCCACAGCTGCTAAAACAGTAGACGTGTCAGGCTTGTAATTACTACTAGCGATGAGTTTCTTCTTATAGTACTTGTGTTTTACAGGCCTATTCTGAGATGCCGCAATTTCTAGGTCATTTTTCAAATCCATGTCTCGTTTAGATTCTTCAACAGTCTGGAAGCTTTTCTCAACTTCTAAGAGACCACCATGAGATGTTGTTATGTTGTGATGAGATTTGTCCATGGGTAAGACCGTCAAACCTACTGCTTGATGACTTACAAGAGCTGGTGAGTCCATTTTATCGTCGGCTTCATTCAAAGATCTTTGTCTTTTCTTATTCTTATATCCTTTGGTAGTAGATAGTAGAATCCACTGACCGTCTCCATTTGGTGGCCTTGAAGACCTGTCATCGTCCATATCAGATGTACCAGTATAAATAACTTGCGTTGGACGTCTTATCGGTCTCTTTTGAGAATAGGGCTGATGTAGAGCCTCATACTCATAGGGATAGTTGGTTGGTCTGGAGTCAGTAACCACAGAATCTGGTACACCATAGTAGATACTATCGTCACTAGAATAGCCTTCATCTTTATCACAGTTTGGACGAAAGGGACGACGGCTGTCATCAGGAGACCATGAGGATTGAAGATCTTGCATAGCTTGGATATTGTGCACAGGTTGCATGTTTTGCATGGAGTGTTGAAAACTTGACTGAAGCTTATTTATTGTCCATGTCGGTCTAGATGGTAATTCAGATTCATATTCTTCAGGAATGTGCAACTTATTATTAATGTATCCTGGTCGTGTTAATATAGGCTTTTTCTGAGGAAAATTGTATGTGTTACCTGGATCCTGTGATGGATATTTGTCACCATCAGAATATTTATTTCCTTCGTCTTCATTCCAGTAACTTTGTGGCTTTTGCTTTTTAATGTTGGGTTTCCATTTTGAAATTTTACTTGTTGACCAAGCGACTGGTTCCAAAGTGACCCATCCATCTTTATCGTCAAAAGGATGTTTGTGCTGTTTAACTTTTACCCGGTTCCATGATGTATAAACTTTACTGTCGTCTTCCTCTTCGTCGGATGACGAAAGTAATAATCTATCAGGTTTGAGTTTTTGTTTCTTCAATTTAGCGGCCAGTGCGGCGATAGCTTGTACCCGTTCATTAGGAAAGTCGTGGAAGTCTTTTAATTTGTCCTCATCTTCTACAAAATCTTCTAAATCTCCTTGAGGTCCTTCATTCGCGACATATCCCTCCTGACAAGACGGTCCAAAGCACCTCCGCTTGTCGTGAACTATGTGCTCTATGAGATCTTTCATATCTGTATCGTCTTTTGCCAATTCCACTTCGGTTAGATCAAACCTACCTAAGGCATCACTGGATTTATCTTCAATTATCGTGATTGGATCTTTTCCCGGAACTTCGAGTTGGTACGTCTTAATTCTCTCATTGTAATCAAAATGCTTATCATTAGCAGCACAGAGTGATATACAAAAAACTAGTGGAAACACTATCATTTTCGTTTTATTATTTTCACTTTCAAGATCGCGTGCGCACGCGGGGTCGCGCAGTTAGACTGAGCGCTTGCGGCCATTACCGACCGCTGTTATACTTTTGATAGTGGATGCACAATCCCTGCTCTCTACTGCAGCGTCACGTTTCATGCATAATTGCTGTTCGTCTGATTTAATCTCAATTCAACATCACATCTCCATGACCCGAGGGGAAAATGTTTTTCATCTCGAAGATTTTCTCACAGAGAAATTGTAAAAGTTTTCATGAGTCTTTTATGTTATAACGATCTTATGATTTCTGATGGAATTATTTTCTCCCGGTGCATTCGAGTGAAATAAGCATTTATTTATTTTCAACACGTAACTCGAAAGGGTTCGGTCGTTATAATGTTTAATGAAATATTGTTTGCTTATTTAAGGAACATCCCTAAATATAGCACACAGTTACTTTAATCCTTAAAATTGGCAGATCACATGGTCTGTCACTACCACTCCTTTGAAAACTTATCAATACGTTGATAGTTATTATAAATATTGAAGTAACACCTCGTCTTAAATTTTTAAATATTGGGACTATCTATGACAAAGAAGTTAGCTATAAGAATGAAGAACAATATGTGTAAATCAGATTGGTATACAGGTGACATATTAATATTATAAGGTCCGGTAGCGATAGTAACACTATTAGTTAAACAGCACAATCGTGACCCGCTGTCGCATGCCGCTCTCTCCATAATACACCCGCTCATTACTGCTATCAGCCGATCGGACCGCTCTAATTGCTACACTTTTACCTGTAGCTTGTCGCTTGCATGTGCAGCTTAAGCTTTATTTGATTAGAGTATTTATAATGCAAAGTAAATAAGTAAGCGTATATGCTAATATCGGAACGTCAAAGAGCGTCAGACCGTCATATAGAGGAATATTCGATCACTAATTGTGGCGTATTCCAATGAGACCTTGCTGTTTATTTGATTTTAATTTTAATATAATGCAAAGTTAATAAGGAAAACAAATATGAAAATATACGTCAAACCGTCCTAAAGAGGGTGCAGCTTCGATTTCGCATGGTGGCGTGTAATTGTAACCAACGAGACTTTTCTGATTGCTCAAGTATGTAACACGGACGACACGAGGAAATCTGCGCGTCTGAGAAATCTTCGAAGGCCCGCGAAGTCTGCCAACCCGCAGGGCTGTTGTCATGGATTAAAACCTAATTTTCCTCACATTGAGTGGACACTCAATCTACATCACCCGGATTCTCTCCGGCCGGAATAAGCAGCGGCGAAATTAGAATAGAGTTGAAAATCGAACACACGAGCGTTGCTGACATGTGTTCGATTTTCAACTCTATTATAATCAGCACAGAGGTCTATTTTGAGCGCTGTTTTTTTGTGTTGAGCAGCCGGAGAGTTTCCGGATGATGTAGACTCGGTGGTCAGTATTGTTAGTCGTCAGAATGCTAATAGTCGTAGCGACTAGGCGACGACTAAATGGTTTATAATTTAAAGTGTTAAAATTATATTATTTTATCTCATAACCTGACAGACCTTTTTCTTAGCCAGATATTATTTGCTGGCATTTAAATAGCAATTTTCCTGTACGTAATAAAATCATATTACTGTTTATAAAAAAACAACACGATGCTGAGCCACTGCTGAGCGTACAGAACATGGCGTACTTTTTCGCTTTATTTTGAAAGGTAAATTTTATGCACGCAATTCTCATAAACAATTCCCTTACATAACGAGCGTTGTGCACTCGTTTCGAACTTTCTCAAACTGTTGTGTGGTTTCTATGACCTTTTCGTTTTATTTGTATTTGGACAGTTAGAGCTTTTTAAATGTAATACCATTTTATTCACTCTACTTTACGATCGTTCTAAGTAAAATTTTTCGTAGTATCTTGCCAATAATATCTTGCCAAAACTTTGTTTCATCTGTCTATAACATTGTCGACCTCTGTGGCTCAGTGGTTGAGCGTGTCGGTACTCGGTGCTCAAGCCGGAGTTCGCGGCTACGAATCCCACCAAAGGTACAAAAAAGTTTACTGTGTTCCTGGGTCGTGAATGTTTATTAAATATGTGTATAATATAATAAAATTCTTAAATATATTATGTTTAGCATAAAAGTATATATTATAATATTTCCCTTGTCTGATACCCGTAACACAAGTTCTTCGAGAACAGGACCTGACGTGGTATGAAGCGTCCATAAATATTAGATACTATTATTAGATATTACCAACCTTTTTTGGTTTCTTTATCATGGCACAACTAAGCTTTGGCGACAAATAAAAATTGAATTGTGGCAGCAACTGTCACATGTTCTCTGTGTAGAGAGAAATGTGGAGCAGGCTGAGTAGGCAAGAAGATTAGTTTAGCTACGGTTTCATGGCACACGACGTGAAAATTGTGACGACGTGCTCTTCATATGGGTGGGTGATTGCCCATCAAATATGATGAGATCTGCGGTTCATTATCATTTGTTAAATAAAAGTACATAATGCTTATTACATTGGCCTAATTACGCTATGTGCCTGTGTGTGGGTACACGGCTTATAAATTCGCTGCGCTCAAAGGAACACATTGGCTCACCTAAGTGTTTGTATCACATTTTACTTAAGAATTGGCCGTAGACAGTAGCTATTAACCACAAAGTAAACTACATAGTTAAAAGCTACAAACCGATCTGCTGATTATACAGGCCCCCAATGTCCCAAAATTAGCACGTCACACTGACACCGGAGGTAGATGAACCCAAGACGCATTGAACAAGCCTAACATGCCCATAGAAAAGTTTCGTGGGTTTTGAGTTATGACCAGTTTTAGTCATTTTTTAAAAATCAGCATTTTTTTGTAATGTTCGTATCAGAGACTTTTTAAAATGCACTTTATTTTACTTTTTTTTATGTGTACTCCCTCAAGACTAGTTACTTATTATGAAACAAACAATACTTAGTCAATAAGTAATGTGAAATAACGACAGTTGATAGTCAATCTCAATTTTATTCTCACATAAAAATAATAGTTTCGACTTTGAGCAACCACCGTGAAAATAATTAGTTCAAACATAATGAACAAATACCTTTAAAAACTTCCCTATGCCATACCAATTCCAAAATGGTGTAACACTTGTATTGTATATTATTGATAAATTATCAAATTTTAGTTGTTTCTCATCAATGCCCTACGTAAGTGGAATTAATAAAAATAAACCGGTAAGTCCTGCAGTTGCCACGATCAAGTAGGTAGAGAATTGGTCTAGTAGGGTGTCTTTTCTTTACCTGGCTTAGTAATTGGGACTGAAAGAGATAAAAAATAATACGCTGTTAACACCGAAATGCTATCTGTTGTGGACGTGGACAGTATTTGAATGGTGCCAGAGCAGACAACAGTTTAGTGTGTATAACACAATATCTCTGCACCTCGCTAGCTGGAATGAAGTTTTCAATCTCACTTCTTCTTTCATCTCCCCGCGTTCTCCCTGACGCTAGAACGCCAAATGACGTCATCGAGCCAGATGCAGAGATTTGTGGGCGGGGGGTCTACACCCCCCGCCCACAAATCTCTGTGTTGAAAGAAAATAAAAAAAGTTTCGTATGAATTTTGCATTAATTATTTTGTTTACAACAAGTGTTCGAATTGTCTTCCTCCCAATCTTATGCACAAGTGACACCTTCGTATAAAATTTCGGTTGAGTCTTCTTATTAAGCTTATGGTCGATATTTCACGGGCTGCTTCTAATACCCTTTGCCCTTATTCAGCCTCAGATGTAATCGGTTTTGCGTAGACTTTATCTTTTAAACATCCCCAGTAGAAAAAATCCAAAGGATTTAAATCCGGGGAACGTGGCGGCCACAAGATTAGTCCCAGTCGCCCTATCCACCGGTTAGGGTATGCAATATCGAGGTGCTCTCGTACGGCGCGGGCGTAGTGTACTGGGCAGCCATCGTTTTGGAGCCACATCATTTCCTCAATCCCCTCTTCCCTCAACCCTCATGAAAAAAGAGGGAACTCTTTTTTCATGAGGGTTGGTTAGACGCCAGCTATGAAGATTATGGAGATTAGGGTATCCATCTCGTTTACATGCAGATTCGTCGCTCCACAAGACATCATTAAAAAAGTTTGGATTTCCTCTCCATTTAGCAATCATTTGGCGACAAAATACAACGCGCCGTTGGTAGTCACTTGTTAGAAGCGTTTGGACACGTGTTATGTGGTAGGGATGGTATCTGTGCCGCTTTTAAATTCGATGTGCCGACGATTTTGGGATCCCAGTGCGCCGTTCAATTATCCGCACTGAAATACCTGGCTCCTGGCAGACTTCATCCAAAACAACATCATCATCTACAGTGCGGGGTCTTCCAGCGCCTGGGCCTCTCGTTCCTGGTATTCGACCCTCGCGATATGCATTAACAACGTGCAAAATAATTTCGTAGTTTGTCGGCGTACGATTAGGATACCGTTCCACAAACAATCGTGCAGCCAACCTCGCATTGTAAGTTACGTTCCCGCGAGTCGAAACTCGCCTGGTTTCACCATAAATTAGATGCATGTCTGCGTACTCGCTATGAGAGTAAGAGACATCAATCGTGCCCGATTCACAAAATTCCCAAGAAAATCAGAGTCCGGTTGAGTGCTGAGTCGTCGTTTCCACTTTACAATAGTCCAAATTCACAAGCAAAACAGAGTCCAGTAGAAAAGCCAAAAAACACGTTGAATATTACTAAACAAAATGCAGAGACGCAGAGAACACGTCGGTAGCACGAAACGCAAGGTAACGAACTGGCTTGACTGGCTGGTGCTAGTCTGGCTGGCTGGTCACTTGGTCAAGTATCTGCTATCGCCGTCTCTTTCTTTTTAAAACTTGTTTTACAGCGTTTCTTTTGTTATTCAGAACCCGTGTAGGGCCGCCCAGGGAAATGGCAGGTAAAATCTGTATGACGTCATCTTCGCCGCAACAGCTTTATTCCCACTCTCACGTATTGTGTAAACTGTAAAGAATGAAAGGGAAAGTGCTACACCATTTTGGAATCGGCATGGCATAGGGAAGTGTTTAAAGGTATTTATTCATTATGTTTGAAGTAATTTTTTTTCACGGTGGCTGCTCAAAGTCGAAACTATTATTTTTGTGTGAGAATAAAATTGAGATTGACTATCAACTGTCGTTATTTCACATTCCTCGCAGGGGGAACTTAAGCCTACTGTCTATCCGACAGTAGATTATTGAGTGCACGGGTATGCGATCCCGCCTTCCCCGAGCTACTGTAGTCCACAATCCTCTACTCCGTGGCTATGGTATCCTGTCCTCTCCTTTTCCATATTCCTTCATCGTCCCTTATAACCTACCCCTATAAGCGGCTCCCTCCCGCTCATCACTAAAAGTCTGACTCGATGAGGAAGGCAACACAACGCAGATATGCAAAGTGTCTTGGTTTACTCGGCGGTCAGCAAGGCACCGTGGATGGCCTAGGGCGACGGTGGGGGGCGTACAGTCACCGTCGGCCAGATACAACATCCGACATCTCCTCAGTCGTAGCGGTTTCCCGTTCCACTGATCCAAGGAGTTGACGGACGAGTGTGTGCGTCTGCGTCTGCGCGAACGCTTACGCACCTAAATATATCCTGCGTAACTGACCGCTTCTGTATTTTGACTCCGATTTCGCAAAGTCCTGTGGCGATGGGTAAAAGTAGAGAGATCCAGCTCGATGCAAGTTGGGCTTTGTCTGATGCCTGCACACAGGCGGTCCCGGGGGTGTGAGTACACGCCGTGGTCGTCTCTGCGTTGCAAGTTTGGGATGACAGCGCAGGCTCGGCAGCACCTGAGATGACGGAGCAGCCCTATTTAGGGAGGCACTGCTCTCCCTGCTCAGCCGGGGAGGGGGCTAGAAAAGGTGCCCCAAAAAGATGTTCGTCCCTGTTTGGTAGGTGGTAGTAACCGCGGCTGCTATCGCATCACTTAAAATCGTGGTCGAAACAATAAAGTAAATATACTCTTGAAAACACCTATCATGACTTTCGGTGCGTGGAACGTGAGGACGCTTCTTGACCGAGATTGCAACGCCTGCTCTGAACGTAAGACCGCTATAGTAGCCCGGGAACTTCATCGCTATAACGTGGATGTAGCTGCTCTCAGCGAAACACATCTTGCCGATGAAGGGGAGCTGGTGGAAGTAGGTGGCGGATACACTTTCCTTTGGAAGGATACTGCTTCTTCCGAAACTCGACGATCAGGCGTGGGCTTTGCAATCAAAAATCAGTTACTAAAGCGACTAGAGGAGTACCCTGTACATATCTCGGACCGCGTTACCACACTGCGCCTTCATCTGGACAAAGACAACTACCTTAATGTCATCAGTGTCTATGCTCCAACGCTAGACAAGTCTGATGACATCAAGGACAAATTCTACGACGAATTAACTCTCTGCCTGGATAGCATTAACGTCAAAGAGCAGGTCTTATTGCTGGGCGATTTCAATGCCAGGGTTGGTCGGGACTATGAGGCCTGGCCTGGAGTTCTGGGTGGACATGGAGTGGGTAACATGAACAGTAATGGTCAGTTACTGCTCAGTCTTTGTGCTCAATACAGGCTGTCGATTACAAACACTATGTTTAGACTTCCAGCCAATTACAAGACAACATGGATGCACCCAAGATCCAAGCACTGGCATCTGATTGACTATGCTATTGTTAGGCAGAGTGATGTCAGCCAAGTGCAAGTTACCCGCGTCATGCGTGGTGCTCACTGTTGGTCTGACCACCGGCTTATTGTCACTAAGTTGCGACTCCGCCTTCGTCACCCGACTAGATCTTCAATTAAAAAGCTTGCATCTCTGAACGTAGATAAGCTAAAAGATCCTGAAGTAAGGAAGAAATACGCTGATGCTTTGTCTGAAAAGCTGTTTCCAGCTGATAAGGAAGGTGACGTTGACGCTGCTTGGGGAACTTTGTCATCTCATATCTTAGAGACGGCCTCAACTGCACTTGGCAAAAAATACCGTCGCAATGAGGACTGGTTTGATGAGAATGACGAGGTTCTGCGAGCAGCGCACGACAAACACCGAGACCTTCTGAAACAGCATAGTAGGCGGAAAGAAAGCGTAGCCGTGGTCAAAGCTAGTGACCAAGAACTGCGCAAGCTGACTCGTCACATAAAAGACAGGTGGTGGCAGAACAAAGCTAGTCATATGCAGTGGCTTAGTGATACGAACCAGATCGGGGAGTTCTACGGCGAAGTTCGTAAACTGATTGGTACATCCTACCATGCAAAGGTTCCTTTAAGGTCATTAGACGGTAGGAATCTGTTGACAAGCAAGGAGGATGTACTTAAGCGCTGGGCAGAACATTTCAATACCCTGCTTAATGTAGATCGATTAGCAGATCTACTGAGTATCAGTTTAATGCCCCAACCCCCCCTCGCCACTGAACTGGACGAGCCTCTCTCGCGAGACGAGGTTGTTACTGCCATCAAACAGCAACAAAACAATCGGGCGCCTGGCATTGATCTTATACCGGGAGAGCTGATTAAGTACGGCGGAAAGGAGTTGCATACGTCGTTGTGGGAACTGTTTGCTCGTATGTGCGAGGAAGAGCGCGTTCCAGATATTTTTAAAGTATCGCGCATAAGTGCCCTCTATAAGAATAAAGGTGACCGTTCTGACTGCAACTCTTATCGCGGTATTTCCCACTTGTCGGCCCCTGGGAAGGTGTTTGCCAGAGTTCTTATGAACCGCCTAATTAAACTATCGGAAAGGATCCTGCCGGAAACCCAATTTGGCTTCCGACCTAACCGAGGCACATGCGAAGCGATTTTCTCCGTGCGACAACTTCAAGAAAAGAGCAGAGAACAGGGTTGTCAGTTGTACCTCTGCTTCGTTGATCTGGAGAAGGCTTTTGACAGTGTGCCTCGTGAAGCCCTTTGGTTGGTGTTAGGAAAGCTAGGATGCACGGAAAAGTTTGTGAGACTTATTAGACTCCTGCATGACAACATGCAATGCTGCGTCTCTGTAGACGGTGATCAGACAGACCTCTTCTCCGTAACCTGTGGAGTGAAGCAAGGTTGTGTTTTAGCACCTACTCTGTTCGTCTTATACTTTGCGGTGGTAGTTAGAGAAGTCTTACAAACGATTTTCTAAGGAGTCCGCATCCGCTTCCGTACTGACGGCGGCCTTTTCAACCTGGCTAGACTTAAGGCCCGCACCAAAGTGTCGCATGCATTAATTTCTGAGATTATGTATGCTGACGATCTGTGCTTTATAGCAGAATCCCCAGACGGCCTGCAGCAGCTAGTATCGGCTTTCCACCTTGCATGCCGCAAATTTGGCCTGAAGATAAGTGTCAATAAGACGGAAGTGATGTCCCTAGACAATCACGGTCACGAGTCACTAGCCATAATGCTTGGTGAGGATATGCTGAAGCAGGTCAATAAATTTCGTTATCTGGGGAGCACTGTAACATCCAACTGTAACCTTGATGCTGAGATCAATAGCAGAGTCGGCGCTGCAGCTGCAGCATTTGGCAAGCTAAGTTCCAAGGTTTTCTGCTCGCATGACCTTAAGTTGGCCACCAAGATATCTGTCTATATGGCAATTGTGCTGCCAAATCTCTTATATTCCTCTGAGACGTGGTGCGTGTATCGTCGCCACATACGCATTTTAGATCGCTTCCACCTTAAATGCATCCGTTCCATCATGAAGATCAGATGGTCTGACAGTGTGCGTAATACCTAAGTTCTGCGGCGAGCCAATGTCGGTGGCATTGAGGCCTACTTAATGCGTCGGCAGCTTCGGTGGTGCGGTCACGTATTGCGCATGCCCGAGGAAAGATTGGCGAAGCGCATTTTTTACTCTGAACTGGAGGAAGGCAAGCGGAAGCATGGCAGACAATTCCTCCGGTTCAAAGATGTCCAAAAGCGGCATATGAAGACATGCAATATAGAGCCCTCTCAATGGGAGCATTTGGCAGCACAGCGACCAGAATGGCGCAGGATGGTACATTGCCACGTCCGCGATTTCGAGGAGCAACGAAAAGTTGACCTTGATACCAAGCGCGACCAGCTTAAGGCTCGTCCGCCTGCTGCCATTACATACCACTATGTAGACGGCGTACTTACGTGTCCTCAATGTGCACGGAGTTTTGCCGCGAAAATAGGTTATAATAGCCACCTTCGCGCGCATGAGCGCCAAAATGCCGGATAGGAGTCGAAGTGGTCGCCATGGCCAAAATCGGTCGGAAGCATCATCATCATCATCATCATTTCACATTACTTATCGACTATATATTGTTTGTTCCATAATAAGTAACTAGTCTTGAGGGAGTACACATAAAAAAAAGTAAAATAAAGTGCATTTTAAAAAGTCTCTGATATGAACATTACAAAAAAACTGGTCATAACTCAAAACCCACGAAACTGTTCTATGGGCATGTTAGGCTTGTTCAATGTGTCTTGGGTTCATCTACCTCCGGTGTCAGTGTGACGTGCTAATTTTGGGACATCCTATATCCGTATCACTCCAAACGTCCAACATATCCTGTAAGTTTGTACTTAGAACATATTATTATTTTTCATAAACAAAAAGCATTTTGCGCGCGACTTCGTCCGCGTGGATCCACGTTGCACTTCCGCGGGCTATGTATAACGAAAAATCTTTTTGTAACGGATTAATACGTTATAATAACTATATGCGTGCCAAAATTAAACGCCATCGGTCCAGTGGTTGATATTTCACTACACAAACTTTGGACCCCCGTTTCACCCCTTTAGGCGATGTATTTCAGAAATCTATAAAATATGTGCACAATAATTTGTATTTATTACCTCGGATATTAATTAAATTTCATGGAAATCAGAGGATGAATTCTAATAAACTCTGAAACACATGTTTAATTAAATGTATTTTTAAAAGATCCATACAAACTTTCAACCCCTATTTCACCCCTTAAATTAAAGCTTGAAGTTTGTGTGTGAAGTGTGCGTCTACATTGTAAATTAAAATTACTGTCCTTTCACGTTTCTACCGTTAGCGGTTACGGCTGTGTGAGCGTCCATATGTCAGTCAGTGAAGAAATCTCCTTATATAATATATTCTAAATTATTAAAGCAATAAAATAAAAGGTTCACATTACAATATTAAAAAAATATTTAACAAATACCAATTTAATCTAGGTCTCTAGGAATCTAGGTCGGAGGCTGCGGGTAGAGTACCTAAGAGACTCGCAGCATTGCCTCGCTGTATTGCCAAACTGATTGTTTTGACGACGTTGGCCGAGGTAAGCGCCAGCCTTAGGGTCATTAGTTTTGTCGACCACTCTTTTGGCCAAATCCCTAAAAAGATGCTTGGTACTGGGGCCCCAAGGACCTATAGCTTCGACTCCAAAAGGCAGAAAAATGTAACCATCGCCGATGGATTCATATTTTCGCCTTTTGTTGGTCTCGGCGAGTGCAGCTGCCGCCTCGTCACCCTTGCAATGGCCTTTACGTGTAACGCCGCCAGCGCGATTAGAAGATTATGTTAAGTAAGTGTTGTCAGAAAACTGTAGCAGTACAGAAGTATGCACCATAGTACATACTCAGGACAGAAGTGTGTATACAATAGTACATATTCTGTCCTGCATATTTATTACAATGTGCAAGTCTTCTCTGTATTACAGGCACAACAACTCTAGCTATAAAGTATTATTGGTCCTTATTGAGGTAAACAAATCCCAATCTCTGATCCGGTCACGGCTCACGGCTAACTCGCGGACGTCATTTAACGCCCGGCTCCTCCTCTATGCTTTCTAAAACTCTTTTAGATTGGATCCGTTGACATCGTAGACTCAGGGCTCTTAGATACGGCATCGCTATCGAACTTAAACTTAGCTAAGCTTAGACTAAGTCGAACTTAGTATTAGCCAAGTTTACAATAAGTCAAACCTGGTCATATCCTTTTACGGCCTCTGTGGCTCAGTGATTATAGCGCGTCGGCGCTCGAGCCGTAGGGTCGCGGGTTCGGATCCCTCCGAAAGAACAAAAAGTTTATAATGTTCCTGAGTCATGGATGTGTATTAAATATGTGTATAAAATAATAAAAATCTTCAACATATGTATATCAAAAAAGTATTAAATACACTTCCCGTTGTCTAGTCCCCGTAACACAAGTTCTTCGGATACTTAGCACGAGGCCAGATTGACCTGGTGTGAAGCGTCCATAGACATTAATATTATAGCCAAGCAAAGAATTTAATGAAACATGAGCCATTTCTAAGCTTTACAATTTTAATATTCGATTCTATAATAATGATGGCTGACTTTACTCGCTACGGTATACCTGAAAGTTATACCTGGACAGAAGGTATCGTAATAGCTGATATCAATATTTTGGATCTTCATACTAAATAGCTATCCGTACGACTAGCCGATAAAAAGTCTGCGGTCTCAGATTCTAATCTCTTCTATTCTAATCAAGTAGGTATTTATTTTCACAGTAACTGTATGAGCTTCTATGAAGATGTGATTTTTAGCATTTTACATCTTTTAACACAGCAATATACAACTAATCAATATTCTTGTATGTTCCGACTCATTATTTTAACAAAAATGGTCATGTGACGCACTATTTATTCACAAATTGTCTTATTACAATCCAAAACCGCTTAACGACGACGACCTCTATGGCTCAGTGGTTCAGCGCGTTGGTGCTCAAGCCGGGGGTCGCGGGTTCGAATCCCGCCGAAGGAACAAAAAGTTTTTCTGTGTTCCTGGGTCATGGATGTGTATTAAATATGTGTATAATATAATAAAAATCTTAAATATATGTATAGTATAAAAGTATTAAATATACTTCCCGTTTTCTGGTACCTGTAACACAAGTTCTTCGGATACTTAGCACGGGGCCAGATTGACGTGGTGTGAAGCGTCCATAGTATTATTATTATTATTATTATTATAACTTTAATTGCAAAAAATGTATAGAGTTTTGATTTATAATATTACTTAATGATGCTCAAGCCGGGGGTCGCGGGATCGAATCCCGCCGAAGGAACAAAAAGTTTTTCTGTGTTCCTGGGTCAATGACGTGTATTAAATATGTGTATAACATAATAAAAATCTTAAATATATGTATAGTATTCCGTTCCCGTTTTCTGGTACCTATAACACAAGTTCTTCGGATACTTAGCACGGGGCCAGATTGACGTAGTGTGAGGCGTCCATAGATATTATTATTATATTATTATTATTATAATCTTAAAAAAGGTATCTCTGAACAAGGCCTTCTTTCTAGATAAACGGATTACCTAATCTATAATAGTAAATAAAGATAATATAAAGTGCTTCGTAGGATTTTCCATCTTCTTCGAAATTTAATAAGTTTTGACCAGCCGAAATTTAAATGGCTTAGAAATATTTTTGGATTTTGAAACGATTCTTTTATATGCCTAAAAGTAACTGGCAGTAATTAAGCTTTGGAAAGTGCCAGCACGACAGTTGACTTACTTTTCTCAGCTCAAAATCCACAATTAATCTCGCCATAACTACAACTTTCATCTTTGGTCGGCGTAAAAGATTTACTATTCATTTACCGTATCTGCCTGCACTTAGCTCTATGGTTGACAATAATTTATATTATGATTTCACTAGGATTTCTCTTGTGTTCTCAACAACACGGTTTAAGGCGAGGAAATTGAAAAGCATTGTAACCGAATGCTTTGACGGCAACGTAATCTGCTCCATGCACGTGCAACATACCAATAAACCTAAGTGGGTTAAACTTTTAATAAACCTTATAGCCATTATTTTCGTCTTGTCATTAATTATCTTCTTATATATCAAAATGGATTGCAATTCCAATGTCTCGCTAAAACTCGAGAACGGCTGGACCGATTTGGCTAATTTTGGTCTCGAAATAATTGGTGAAGTTAAGAGAAGGCTTAAACAGTGAGAAATATTGGAAAAATTGTGGAGAAAACTATGTGAATGTTGGTGTAGGTGTAGAAGTAGGTGTATATAGGTAGTTATTTCTTTATTCCAGTTCATAGTTGAGACCGAACAACGTGTGTCGGGACAGCTAGTAAATAGATAAAAGATACTTATTTTTTATTATCGATTCGCTTTTCGATATTGACTATAATACGCATTGTTTAATAATAATAATAATTTATCATTTCATAAAGAGAAAAACTTTTCTTATAAGAAGCCCAAAAATAAGCTAAATACGATAAAATCCGATAAAGTTAATGTTACCACTATTATAAATGTGAATGTTAGTGAGGATGGATAAATGGACAGATGGATGGACGGTTGGTGACTCTTTCACGCAAAAACTACACACCGAATTTAGATTAAATTTGGTATATAGTAGTTTAGGCTCTGGGTTAAAAGATAGGCTACGTTTTATTCCGAAAAAGTACGGTGTTCCCGTGGGATAGGTACTGTATTTACGCGGGCGGACCCATAGGCTAAAGCTAGTAAGCAAATAAAAATCTGAAATTAATATAGAGCCTAAGAGAGGTAATGACTATCTACTCTACAGTATAATGTGTTAAATATCAAACCGAGCGAAGCAGATTATTACCAGATCTGAAGTAAAAAGCATAATACTTAATTGTCTCTACGGAGGATTTTTATAGAAAACAATATAATGTTACCATAACAATAGCTAAACTGTTAACCTCCGAAATTGTGAGTTTCGTCACACTTACCGAACACTTGCGTCACAGGGTTCGAAAGTGTAATCACCGCGTAATAGTGCTGTACTTTTCTCTATCCACCTAACGAACAAAAGATGGAGACTTCATTGTTACAATGTTTAGAGTTCCGTTGTAACTACAAAGAACACTTATAGTTTCGCTCTGTCCATCCGTCCATCCTTACTCCCTCGATAACTTCGGGAATTATGAATATAAACAGCCGAAATTTTGTATGGTTATAGATTGCATTTTTGGCATCTAAAAATAATTATAATTTTGTATTTTAGGGATGGCAAATTTTCACCCCCACTGCTATGGACGAGCACATACATGTGAAGTAGGGATTTTTTTTTTCATTTTACCCCATCGTATGTGGTATCGTTGAATAGGTATTTTTAAATAAAGATGAGGTTTCATACGTAACTCATTTTATAATGTAAACCATTTTCAAGAAATCGACCTCCAAAGTGATTATAAGTTTCTCCTCCTCCCCTCGGCATTTCTAAACTATAAAGGGTAGAAAGGAGACTGAACATCGTGGGCCCAAATGTAATGGCTTGAGATGTGGTTTAAAATAAATCATTCATCGTCATTTTTTTGTCCTAAAATATAAAAAATCAGCTCAATTCTCAAACTGGGAACCGAGAAAAATAAGAAATGTTGAGGTTTCGTGATATCGTCCATTTATTCAATCGATTTCAGTATTACTTTCTGCACAAGTCATTTAAAATTGTCAATTTTGTCATAAGCCGTTGACGTTTTGACTTTTGATTCACTCGTTTCATATTTTCTAGCGTTTTGAGTGTCTTCCGAAATAGTTTATTTTCAATGACCACTGCTTTAGTTATTACAGAATTCGGGTCACAAAACTTGAAAAAAATATTTTAGTCTACGGCTATCGTAGTGAAATGCAGCTATTATTATGTACGCTTGTATTGTAATTGCATAGTAAGCAGTCGAACTGCTGGAGCCTGCTGAGTGCTCAATGCTCATGTTACGTGTATCATAATATTATGGTACCTTAGCTGGACAAGGTATCAAGATCATAATATTGCTCCACCTGGATAATTTCTTGACGGCATTTTAATATTTATAGAAGACGAATAAACTATTTAAACTACATTAAAATTGTTCTGTTTTCTGTTTCTTATAAATCTATTCCTATTATATCTTTATTGTTTTTAAGTCATCATAATAATCATTAATAATAGCCTATTCTTATGACTTTTCATGCGTTCTCCACCTAATATATTGTGTAAAAAAGTTTCTTTCACTCACTCACTCACAACACTAACATCATTACTATGTTCTCAGATTGCCAAAAGTGACATACTATATATACTATTTTTATCATATTACATTCTTAGCCCAAGAATGTATGAAATGGTTTCAGTGTCCTTTGTAACTTCTGTTCTAGCTCTTCATCCTATGTCAGTACTGCACATGTTACTTCATCCCATGCCTAATGTCACTCTATTATATAAATTATTAATCTGTTAGTTTCACTATTTAAATAAAAAATCTTATTAATAAAGATAATGACATAAATAAAGTATAAAATAATAAATAATCATCTCATCACCACATACCGCTTATGCATGGGATGTAGTAACATGTGACGTCACATGGTTCTACATCCCAGAGTTAGAACATGTCAGTACACGTACTGACATGTTCTAACTCTTGGGGCTTAGGGGTTAGGTTATAATTTACTAGGCCAACATATTTTATTGCGGACAATCTAGTGATCTATCATCTAGGTAATTTTGAAATGAAGCTATCGTATATCCTTAGGATGTAAAATAACTTTGCGAATACATCATTTTCAACAGATTTGATACTATTCAAGAGCTGAGCATAATATTATATTACTTATATGTAATGATTCTTCTTTGTTGGCCAGTAGAACAGTAGAGTCCACATTTTATAGTTTGTTACTATGAGATAATCAATTTAAAAGCTTCAAAACAAAATATTACAAGTAAAGTGTAATCTTTTTTTTGTGATTACTGATAATTATGTTAGACAAAGTCAAACCAAACACCTCACACGTATTAGATACCAATCGCTATTCCTTATGTTCAACCATAATTTAGGACAAACCGATGCTTTTCTTGTCAATTGATTAAAAAAAATAAAAAATATATAGCAAAGGCGACTCCACAGCTCCGCGGTCGTGACGGTCAAGGCCCTGTTTTCACTTTTTGATACCAAAACATTTTCACTGTGCGCTCTCACGCAAATCGCTAAGCACGGGAGGCAGCATCATCCGGAAACATTATTTGTATAATATACAATAATATACACTTTACCTAAGAAGGTTTTTCATAATATTATCACAGCGTAATAAAGATATCCATAGACTGTGATATTATCTTGTATTTGAGCTACAAAACATGCTATACTGCCATTTACAATATGATATATCCATTATCCATACTAAGGATGTTAATCTACCACCTTCTTTGTAGTATTTAATAACATTAGTAATAAAGCAAAAGGTATAGAAACTTAATTGCAGGACAATGTGAGTTCTGAATAAGTTGTGTAAATATAACTTTGAAAATACAAATGTAATTTGAAAGTTAGCATCAAAATATTTTACATTTTATTTTTAAGTTCAAGCTTGGATACGTTACAAAATGTTTAAAAGCGACATCTAGCTTTTAAATGAAACATTACTAACGCAACTAGCTTCCTAGGCAATGAAAAACATACTGTAAGTTGTGTTCGACTTTAGTATTTAGTTCCTATTGTATCCGATAGATGTCACTGAATTTTTTTTCCATTTTTCCATTATGGTCTGTTTATGTTAAATTTACGAAAACGACTATATTTCTTATAAAATAAAAAATATATTATAAAAAACAAAAAAGTAATCGACAAGCAAACATGGTACCTTTTTATTTTATGGTACCTTTTCAAGGTACTGTGAATTTTTAAATGTCAAAATCTATGCTTATTGAAGGGCTCGTATGCCCTTTAAACTATAGTGTGTACTGTGTAGACATTAGAATATATACTCGTACTCGTAATTATTATTATCACAACAACTACGTATTTTCTTTAAAATATAATATTCTAGTGTAGCCAATCCTATAACGAGAACGTGAGTTAATTAAGTGGAAGACAAGCATAATCGATATTAACTATAATATAAGTGCTGTGACCTAATATGGAACACCATGCACCGGGGAAGTGGTACAGAGACGTTATGGCACATGTGTGACACATAGCAGACGGAGCGTTTAACTGTTTTGTAACACTAAAAGATGACTTTGAGGCACGACTTTAAGACTGATGATGGTCCAGTAAGTTTTAAGAAATCAGTGCGTTGGATCCAACTGAGCTGATCTGAGCTGATGAACCTAAATTAAATTAGAAAGTTGGTTACTTGCATTGCTAAAACAGGGTTTTGAATTTGCACTTAATGTTCAGCTCAAATACATGCACTTCTTTATTATTTAAAATAGAAATAGCCGCTAGTGTTTCGTCTATCTGTTCCTAAACTTTTCAAATCTTATTTTGTGTAAAGAATTGAAGTGATTTTATGACAATGCTACTTTCGATCGCGATTCACTTTGATAGCGGTAAAATCACAGTTTCCTTTTCATTCATTGTTTGCCTGTTGTTTATTTCAATTATTATACGGGGACGTTGATCTAATCGCTGAATGAGGGGGTTAGAGGGGAGTTATTAGCCTCGTTAGGAATATTATCTGTTATGTGACTCATAATAATTAGGATAAGTACCTAGACAGGCGAGGCATGCATACAAGCCGGCTTCCCTTATGAATATTACTTTAAATTTATTATTTAATATATATTCATTTTTAAAATTTAAAAAATTACGGAATCGGTTCGTCATATAGTGCTAGCGCAATTTTTTGCATGCTCCCTGCATTGGGCGCCAAATATTGTTTTGGTTTAGTACCGTATTTAAAAAATAATATAGGTATTATATAATATACATTAAGGAATCCGGCTTGTATGCATGCCTCGCCTCGCCTGGTCACTACCTACCAGGTTTCACTGTGATACTAGTTTCTAAGCTGTAGTCGAACAAGCAATATAATCGGGATCAATATTTCTCTGTAGAGCAAAACAGAGCGCTCAAAAGTGTTTGGACGCGACTTTGGACTTCTGTGGTGAGGGTGCTGGGTGACAAAAATATTTGAGATGGATTGTTTCTGATAACGAAACTTGGTTTAATCATTATAAACTTGAGTCAAAATAACACTTAATTCGGTGGCATCAAAAGAGCTCAGGGTCACCTAAATGAAGACGGTCTCAAGTCGAATTTTACGCATGGATTACAAATACTAGGGCTGTACGACACCGTTTTCCATTCACAAGAGCCGTGTTGGCTGCCCGGTATATAGTTGGATTCGATATTTTAAGCCACTTATCTATATCCTATAGTCAGTATTTGAACCCAAACTATAATTTTAAAACCAAAAAAAATAATCTACCGATAAAAAGAACAGGTAGGAAATTTCGACGTTTTTTTTTAAAGAAAAGATAAAACATTTTTATGAGGCTATAATAGTGATTATTTGAAAAATTTAAAAAACGGATTCATCTTCGACTAATATACTGCATAGGAAATATTTTGGTTTATTTATTTTTAACGTTTATTCCGCGAATATAAATTTTCTTATTGTAAATTAAGTTACCCGTAGAGTCAGTGATTCATATCTAATTAGTAATTACAAAAAAGTTGTTAAAAGTGATGTGTGTTGCTGCTGTCACGGCGTCTTTTGATTCAATTAGCTCAAAGTAAATTACAAATATTTACTATAATTACTATAGATAAGGAAATATATCGACTTCGCACTACTTTTTCAACAAATAAACTAAACAGAGCAGTCAAAAAACTGTGTCACATAACAAATGATATAACACTGCGTGGTTGCACCATTATGCGACGAAACTATGAGTTCAGTTGCGGAAGTGTGTCATACAACATACAGCTGTTCCGCTAGCGATCGCAGTTCCTCACATTGTGATCGCTCTTAAGTACTCTTGTAGGGAAGATCAGATTAGTAATTAGTTAATGACAAGCTTGTTAAGGGACGCGTTTGCAAAATGTGTTGTTTGACAGCGGCCGAATACGGACTGACATTTCTTTAGAAATGTTTTTAGAAATAGACACAGACATTTAGATTCATGCATAATAGCAAAACACGTGATTTGAGGAGACTTTTTATGCTTTATCCAAAACAGATTTTAATATTGTTGGAGGATGATTTTTAGCCAATTTTAAGGTGATATCCATTAAACAATCGAATAAGCTACATACTAGCAGAAAAATTGTCCTTAACACGTAAATGTTGGGTGAAGAGGTTCTAAATATTATTTTTGCTGACCTACAAATCATAATTTTTACAGATAAAGAAGTACTCTATTTGTGACAAATATTGTTATTGTTTTCGGATTTGGTCGCGCTGAAAAACAGCCAATCTATATCAAATTTGCAAACACGTCCTTAAAGCCCGACACACGATCAATTAATTTTAATACGAAACTATTAGCAATAACGTATGAAATTAAAAAAATACCTGTGTAAATTTTTTCTCAAATTTTGTCGCAAAAAGGTTTGATGAAACATTTCGCCAAATAATTTAAATATTCAAAGGATTGGGTAATATATTAAGGTAGACGGCATATCTTAAATTATTATGTAACTAACAAAATTTATAACATATTTTTTCAATATTTATCTAAGTAACAAAATGTTTAACATAATATTTTAAAGATTTACCAAATTTTGGGCAGTATTTGGATTTTTGCCCATTACCTATTAATTTACCTGAAAGTTTGGACCACTCTTCTAAGAATCAGATTCACTTTCGATTGATTGTGCCCTAAATCACAATCGCTTAGAGAACACGCTTTGTAATACCCAGGCACTTTAGCAAAACAATAGCAATATTATGGAATGTCATCGAGCGTGGAAACAAAAGAGGAGATAAGCAACAATATATCCTAGCGCCAGCTACCTGCTTCCTCAGTCCACCTCGAGCGCTGCATCAACATGGTTCCCCTCATCATCATCATCGTTTGTATCCAGCTCGCCACCTCTGAGCACTCCGGCGCGTATTCCTCCCCGCAGTACGCGAAGAAAATGTACCCGAAGACGTACGACTCCAGTGTGCTACTTCCGAAGGAAAAACCGGCCGCTTATAGTGAGGAGAACGTCAGCAGATACAACGACACGAATGATACGGATCAGTACGGCAGATCATCGTTCATCGATAGTGCTGGGAGTTTTCTATCGAGCACCGGTGGGCAGGTTATGTCCAGCTTGGCCAAGGACTACTTAGCTAGGTCGACCGGCAGCAGCCAGGTTGGTTTTAACTGCATCTCCCAGGTTGGTACTCTGTACATACGAACTTTTGCATGACTAACCGGCAACCCCTCGATAAGTGTATGAGTCAGGTAAGTTTCATTGGGTGCCTGGAATTTTAAGTGCCAGGTAGAAAGTAGTCATAATGGTTGTATTTTTAGAATTTTTTCAATCACAAGAAGTAGACATCTATACTAATATTATAAGTAAGAAAGGTTTGTTTGTTTGCATCGAATAGGCTCCTAAACAACTGGACTGATTTTGATGAAATTTGGCACAAATATAGAGTAGACCACGAAGAAGGACATATGCTACTTTTTATCACGGCAAAATGCATGGTTCCCGTGGGATTTTCTTTTGCGCGTACGAAGTCACGGGCAAATCATCAACGCTGTTTACTAATACTGCACATGGTATTGCACATTATAATCTAAGTTGGTTTTGTAATAAATAATAAAATCTTGTTTCCTATCTGTTGACCACGAATTCTGAATAATCAAAATTATTAACTTACCGACCTAATTTTAGAATTATAATATTAGGGACACAATATTGAATTTAAAAGATTTTTTCTTACACTTTGCATGTGATTAATTTGCTTGGCTTGTTTTCTTTTTAATGTTTTAATTACTTATAATAAAAATGTTTTGAAGGTATTGAGTCTGAATCTGACAAACCTGGTGATATTGATCGTGCTAAAGGCTTTAGTTCTGGCCGCTGGGTTCTTTGGAGCTGGTGCGTGGAAAGGGGGACATCACTATGGAAGAAGTTTAGAAGGTAAGTCGCTTAGTTACCTACTATTTATTTTGATTAAAAAATATTTAATACCTAATTTTTGCTTTGTAATTAAGTTTTATATAAAATTAGCTAGTTCGCAATCTCACATACGTAATACGTAATACATTGAGTACAAAAAAAATGTATTCATGTATAAAATATTATATCGGAATAAAATACTTTACATTTTACTTGATAATAATATTAATTTTATTCAGACATAGGTAGCGGTAGTAAACCTACCCTTCCAACCTATTCAGACCACTATAAAAGAAACATTTTAAATTCGCAACAACATAGAATTTCTAACAACCCGTTAAATAAATAATCAACTTAAAAAAGATGTAGGAAGTGTCCCATCTGCCTTTCAGATGACCACTAAACACAATTAGAATTTTAGTCTTTACATCTAGGTAATAAAGGCCATTTTTTCTTAACAACACCTTCATCTTGTTATTAGGGTGCTTAAATCCAATGTATGTGATGCATTTGTCCTGTCCGAGTATTAATCCTATTGCTGGGGGATTATATGACCATCAACTCCAAATGACCAGCGGTTTTGGGTTAAATAAAGAATTTTCTGCAGATGAAGGGTAATCAAGGTGTGAGGTAATAATGGTTGATTGTGAAGCCAACAACATTAACATAGTTTAATGTTCAACAAGAATCTGGGCACTTAGATTCTTATCGTCACATCGATTGGTAACTAATACATACTCTTTTTAATCTATGGTCACATCAATGAATTTCTCTCCATTTGAATGCGTCATACAATAGCCGTGTGTGTACTATATAATGTACACTTTAGTGGTTGATAATTACTTCGTACTATTAAGAAGCCCAATTCACGATCACCCAAACTAGATTTTTACAAAAATATAATTGTAAAAATCTCGATTGGGTTCCAAGGTCAGCGCATCCTGTTGCACCCTCAGACGCACGATAGACACGTGACCTCAAGGGTGATACTGACCGTCTAGCTTGCAAATCCAGCGTCGGTACTTAAGATGCATCCTGACTATCCAGCCTGCAAATCCAGCAGCCTGTCAATAATGTCAAATTGATTGTTCGAGAACTCCTCCGAAACGTCTAAAACCATAACCAATTTATAAAATTTTGCAGGTGTTTTCGGTAGATATGAGAATAGGTTGTAAGCTTTTTCTCATACTGCAAATGATGGCCACCACGAAATTTACATTTTTTCGGACACTTTTAATATTTTATGATTTTGCATTATAAAATCCTTTTCACCCTTCTAACACCAACCTCCATTGTTTAATAGCGACATTAGTACTTTAATAATAATATTTAAATCTCAGTGGTCGAACTGTTGTTTAATTGTGTATTCACATTTACACTTCTCATGTAGGTTGTAGTAGATGTAGGGCTAGTAGGTGTAGGAGTAGGCAGCCAGTGTGGGTTGTACGTGTCGATTAAAGGTGTAGGTAGTATGTGAAGTTGGTGCTGTACAAACTGTAGTTGTATATAGTTATTTATTAATTCCAGTTCATAGTTAAGACAACTATGTGTGTTGGGTCAGCTAGTCCAAATATAAAACCCTCCTAACGATCTGATTCTCAAGCATAGTCGTCACTTTACAGACAACAAGAACGCTACCTATCTCAGCGAGGACGAGATAATGCTTTACCTAAGCTACCTTATGGGGCATCAGACCCGCGACTACGGCTGCCTGTACCGCCTGTCCTGCCTCAAGCCCCACCAGGCGTCGGTGTACGCCGCCGGCGCCGAGCTGCTGCTGCAGGGCACTAAACTGTTCCAGGGGTAAGATAGCCTATCTTCAATTATATAATTAATCTCCGAAAGCGATCCACACCGGTGCGTGTGTATCAACACTGACAACTGACCAGCAAACACGCGCGTGAATGCAATTACGCCCGCACCACGCTGCCTAGTGTAGATATATTTTTTTCAATCTCTTTGCGATATTGTGATTTTGATAGGATTAAAATAGGATTAAAAATGCTTTCTTATAACATAATATAACATATATTTTATATAATACGATGATTAATGTCATTTTGATCATTCCATTAACTTAGGCCTTGCTACTGGTAACAATTTAAAAAAAATTATAACCCAACATTATAAAACACTTAATTTAGGACCTTATATCTATACCGCAGTTAACACGCGATTCAAATCATCTTCATTAGCCCTTCATCATAAACCCCCCTAGCAACAAATTTTTGTTAGACAAATCTTTTGTCGGGATATAGCTTTGTCGCGCGAGATAGCTACGTCGTCTCATCGTTAGGGGGCTTGAAAGTGTAATCGAAGCTACACAGAAACAAAACCTCGTAACACTAAAACCTTATCCTACAGGAACAGTATAGAGCTTCAGGAGTACGAAGACGTGTCTGCTGGCATCAGACAGGCGGCCGCGCTCGGCGAACAGAACGAGCTCTGCGAGAAGCGGTTCCGGTGCGTGTGATCTGAAACATTATAGAAGTTCTAGTGTATGTGTTGTACTTTTATTTTATATAGGTAACCATAATTTATAATGTAAGGTATGTTAAGACAAGCATTTAAATCCGTTATTATTAACATACTATTTTATTTTAAGGACCTGTTTCACAATCTACTGATAAGTGTCAGATAGCGTATGGCTACACCAGCGACAAAACTTCCGAGTAAGCTTTTCGACACTTATTAGAAAATTGATAACTAAGTGTTATTATGTAACTTACGTAATTAGAAATTTGTCATTTTGCATTACTTAAAACCTTTTTGGAACGAAGTTCCTTATCGCGCGTTTCGAAAGGGGGCAGGACGGAAAAAATTAAGACTAAAAGTTGTAACGACACTTTTTGCTATAGTTGTAAGCCGTGCGGCGTGCGCGTGTTTCTCTGTCTCTCTCTCTTTCTCTCTCTCTCTCAATTATTACTAAAATTGAGCCTACTGATTTAGTTTATATTACATTATATTTGTTAATAATAATAAAAAAAAAATTATTATAACTTAAAAAAAAAAAAAATACAATTCCTTCACTAATTAATCGAAAGGAATTTCGTTCCATCCGGGTGTTCCTTGACACCTATCAAGTTTTTTATTTTAACATGCTCATTATACACAGGTCGCAGTGCACAATTAAAGGTATCCTTCCGATCTATGCGACCGCGACGCGAGACCGCGACACGTGAGCGTGACCAGCAAACCAGCGAATCGGTCGCGCGACGCGGGTCGCGGGCATTGTATAGTGCTCCATATAAATTCATACTAAGTAGTGGCTCCGCGACTATATTTCGGTCTCGGGTAGCGGTCTCGCCAACATGCGTCGCGTGTATCGGAAGGCTACCTTAAGAGTGAAGGCCATTGTTTCTTTAGACGTTGAACTTTGATGTAGCCATAGCCTACAACTTATCTAGACGAAGATAATAAATTCTGTACAAATTTATTGCAACTTTCAATTAACAATAGCAACTTTTTATTAATGTCACCCAGTACTTACTGCGCAGTACGCACCTACGGCCGTGTCGCCACAACCCTGGGTGTCCTATTGCTCTCCAGCCTGGCCGCTCTGTACTCTGCGTACGAGACGTAGCCGTCGCTGTCCGCGTCGTCTGTCTCCAGGGTACGGTCCACCAGAGCTAGAAAAGGAGACAAGTATTAGACCGCATTTGTCAAATACACTCTTATAAAGAACTAGTACATGACTCGAAAAAAGACTGAAATATCTGTAATAATGATTAACATTCTCATATCTATGTACAAAGAAATTAAGAGAGATGCACTTTATCTTCTTCAATTCTTGAAATAGAAAATTTGAAAAATTGGTCTACATAATATTATGTTTTAATTCATCATAAAATGGAATATGCAGTAACGAATGATTATTCTGTGCTTATCAACATACCAATATAAGACTCTAGATCATTCGCCTCTGGCTCGATGGACTGATCGGCGTCTGGATCCGGACCCTCGTGTTCTAATGTATGATATACTGCCTGGAAATATAAAGAGCATATTTAGTAACTGCACACATTTTTATACCGTTTCGAAAAAATGTGACATAAAATGTACGTGTACTGATCTGAATCTAATTTTAAAAATATACGAAAGTGTTTGCGTCAAAGTTTGTGAATAAGAAAATATTAAAAAAAAACATTAATTCAGGTCACCATATAGTTTCTGCGTAAATAATGGCGGATAGGAAATTTACTAAAAACTGTTTTTTTTTTCGCTAAGTTAAAAAAAGGAAACTAATAAGCCAAAGTACTCTATTTTAAGTATATATTATACCCTGCTTTTCCTGAAACGAAATGTAAATCACCCAGTATAAAATCAGTCTACGGATATAACAGTATAATGTAAAAACTAATACTAATAAAGATTTTATATAATAAAAGTTAGAAAGGTCCGGATTAGAACTCAGGTTGGTAATTCTTAAAAAGTGTCAGAGTACCAGTACTGCCACAAAATCTTTCAAAGTATTCACCTTCAATAACTCCAGTCCATCCAACTTAGAGTTCCTGTCGAAGTCGTGTGCGGAGAAGTAGTGGAACTCCAGCTCCTCTGGGGTCATCTTCTCTAAAGCCTCAGCTGTCAGCACCTTAGAGTCCTCTTCGATATGCCTGAAACATTATTGCCTGATCAAAATATAATCTTGAAGGATCGTGATGTGTCTGCGTCACTCACAAAATCATCCACTAACTCACTGTAGCGGGCTTCGACCTCTTGATTGTAAGTCCTGATGTGTGTCTGAGTGGTGATGATAATAATACAGCAACAATTCTTATATTCTTCTTTATTGGTGCTTAACACTGACTACGTATTACATATGAGGTAAATGCCTAACACAATTATATACGTCTACACTATTTATAGCCTTTTGGCCAACTGAAATAAACAAACTAAATAGGCTTTACTTCATGACATCTGTCAATGTCAAAAATGACATTGACACTTACTTTTGTAAATATGCAACACTCACTTACACTCACTTCACGTTACTGTGAGCTACTTGCCCTGCAGCCGGTAGTGGTGGTGGTGCTGCTCCACCGGCGTATGCCCTTACTTACTCGCTCACACTCACTTTATGTCATGCAGCAGCTGCGAGTCACCGGTGAGCGACTTGCCCCGCGGCCGGTAGTGGTGGTGGTGCTGCTCCACTGGCGTCTGCCCGTGCGGGTGGTGCGGGCCCCGCCGCATGCACCACGACAGTCCAGTCAGTAATAGAACCAGACATGCTGGAACAAAGAGTAGATAGAGTTAAATGATACTCCCCGAATTATTATACCTGAAGGTAAATGATAACGTGCAGTTAACAATATAACTTCTGTTCTTTATTGGAACAACAAAAATAACTTTTTCAAAAGAAACAAATAGACACAGCCCAACAACTGAACAGCTACAATTTTCGTTAAGTTTATTTTTGTTAAAAGTTGATAAAATATTATATTGGCGCCTATAGAGAATCATAAAATCAAGAATATTCAATTCTATATTACCGTAATAAGACTTTTAGAATTAATAAAGTGAAGAACCCCGTCCGAATCTAAATCAAGTATGTTATCGACAAGTTTAAAGGTGACATAACATTACAAAATGATTGCAAATAAAACAATCTTGCAAATCAACAGTCAACACACTACCTGAGTGTAATTTGACGAGCATTGTCGCAACATAAAGGGTGAGGATGGACAGATGGGATCCCGCCCCATGGGGTCTGAGCGTGGGGTCCGAGCCCCATACCCCGCCGAGACGCAATATTCACACCTCATTTCACGAGTGTGCCCGTTTCATTTGACATTAATTGAAATTTGACGTGACGCGCCATTGACCTGAATGGTCAATAGATTTATGTGATGATTTTAGTTAGTCTACCTACTTATTTTGTCTAAAAATATTTCAAGAATTTATTGTGTTACTTAACTTCATTTTAAATTATTATGTATTTTGTTTTACAAATATAGATTTACCAGATGATGCCCGCGATTTCGCTCCGCTTTGATCCGGAACCGTACATTTTGCCGACATAAAGTAGCCGATTAAGTAGTATGTCCTTCTCCTTGGTCTATCTGTGCCAAATTTCATGATGTCATCATGAATTAACCGATAATTAGTAGTTTTTACGTGAAAGAGAAGCAACCAAACAAACTCTCTTTCACATTTATAATACTACTAAAGATATATCTACCATTCATTGCAAGTACAACAAAAAATGGAACCCGCCTCAAATTTTTCATTCCCCAAATATTTTAAAATTTCATAGAACATTCAGTATTTGATACTAGGATTCAAATGAGAATTTAGCAAAATTGATTCTTAACAAGTTGTGTGCTATTACGACTCTATTGAGGTATATCCTGATGACCCCAGACCACAGTAGTGAATTAAAGCTCTGTATACTTTTTATCCAGATAAAAATCTTATCAACGACACACTTGCATAATTTCAGGTGGCCCTCTCGAATGACAAGCATTATGAATAATGTATGCGCTCGCCCTATTTCTGTAGCGAACAGTTGTGGAAAGACGAGCCGGTGTTTAATCGGACCCCACTTTGTTACGGCGTAATGGAGGACAAATTATATAGTGGGACAAGTGCGCGCATATGTCGCGGTGTCCGCGCGATACACACGGCAGAGAGGGAAAGACAGCCGCTGACTCTCCATAGTCTTTGAAGTTTTATGCTATCAATATACTTTTTTATTTCAATTTTTGTTGCCCCTATGGTCTAAAATGTAAAAAGCCGTAATTCATATTTAGATATTGATCGTGTTTCAATAATTAAAGCATACATTTTGATGTCACGAAATGTAAGCCCTAAGTTAAAATTAGTTTAATCATCATTTTTTCATGTTGTCTGCTATTTTTTTAAGCTACACAAAAAGTTTATTCGCTACTAAATAGAGATAAAACGTATATTTTATTTACTAGCTTAAAAAAATATCAGATAGAATGAAAAAATGATGATTAAACTAATTTCACTCAAACCAGTTCGCCCAACATGTTCGCCGTTCTATCCAGCTGTATACCCCCGTACACCCCTCCCACGCCCCCCGTATTATCGCCTCTAACACTATAATCCCGCGATCACAATGCGCGCTGCACACAAATTCCTTTGTCCACCGACCTTGGCTACATTTTAATCTCACATTGTTTCTATTTGACTTATCTAATCTTTGTCCATTACAGGAGGGTAAGCGTCAGTTCTTATCGGCTCGGCATTTTTAAGGTAGCAATTCAAAACAGCGCCGCATCGCGTCTCGGTGTGAATGACCCTAACCTGGGGGCCTAGCAATGAAATTTGCGTACGAGCTGTCATGATTTTCATACCATTCTTATTTGATACGATTCTTACGATTACGTTGCTGATGATTGTTCTTGCTAGGCCCCATGAATTTTAAAATTACTAATAATAGTTAGAAAGTAATTGTTTTAAGTTTACTTTATAAAATATTTTGTATTTATGTGTTACAAACACATAAAGTACCAAGTAAAGTAAGTAAGTTTGTACCAAAGAAAGTTTTTTTGACTGATAAATGTGCTACGAAATAGCTACGAAGTCTACGCATGTCTACGGACGTAGCAAGCGCGTGAAACTTCATAGTATATTTTCAGAAGAACAAAACATTAATTGGCTATATTATATTCATATCTGTTTTGTTCTGGAAAATAATAAGTATGTAGAATGTTCTAATTTAATAAATTCCTACTTGAATCAACAATTAACAAACTTTGATATATCTTTAGACTCGGGTAATACAGATTTTACCTATTAAAAAATAACTATCTACAAAAGATGCAAAGTGCCAAAAATCCTACCTTCTAATCTCATTTCTCTCACATTACACTATTTTTGTTTAATTTCTACAAATACATTTTTGTTTATCGCCTTCTGTGTTTTGACTGATGACAGAAAATCAATGGTAGAGCGCACGCGTACTTTCTCACGATCGTTTTGAGCTTTATTACAAGGATCTTGGGATCAATATACTTTGCAGACGTTGAACATTTCGCGCATGGCTTTATTTCCTAAGGAAAAGTTACCAAGTTTTTAACTTAGATGGCGTTCGGTGCTTGAAACGAGATTTTAAACATAATAAGAGAAGGAACTGAGCAATCTCGCCTAGCCATGAAGCTAATTATGGGAAACTATTGTTTTTATTTACCCGAGCGCAAATATATTTCACTTAAAATTTACATTTATCTAGGTACCTTGTGAAAGTGCGAGACTCGCACACAAAGGGACCGTACCAATCATTATCTAATATTTAATTATTTATTTTTGAAGTGAATATACCTACAACTAATTATTCTAAGAATATTTCTAGCGTCTACCTACTCGTATTACCGTTATTAACATCGAGCAAAAAACGACATGGTGTTGGAATTACATCATCATTTTGATGCTGTAATTCCAACACCATAACATTCAATTGCTCAATTATTGTTAACAGTTTAGATATATGTATATTATACGATTATTGTTACACTACATTCATGCAATCATATATTAATACGTGAAGCGAAAACTTCCTACCCCTTTTTATGAAAACCATGCAAACGGATGAGTATGTTTAACAGTTAAAGTTTATTTAGAGTAAGCTAATATGTATTTTCCTTGATTTTGCTTAGAAATATCAGCTCCGTGGTCTAGTGGTTAGAGCTTGGCTCACGACTTGTAGGTCATGGGTTCGATTCCCGCATTGGAACAACAAAAAATATAGTTTCCAAGTTTGGTTAGGACAATGCAGGCTGATCACCTGATTGTCTGACAAGAAAGATGATCCATGCGTCGGATGGGCATGTAAAAAGTCGGACCTGCGCCTGATCTCTCGCCAGTCGTGTCTGTTATCCGTCCCACTGGGTTATGAGAGTAAAGGAAGAGAGAGTGCTCTTGTGTACTGCGCACACACTTGGACACTATAAGAATTACTCCTGCGTAACTGGCCTGGTTTCAATGAAACCGGCCACCGTCACCGAAATCGGTGTGAGGGAGTTATATTATATTAGAAATACACACTAAAATTAAAAATTTGAATTGTGGTCGAATTTCGACCACAGGGCGAGCTCTAGTCGCATGTCCATAATCCATCGCAAGTCAATGGCCCTCTTTAGGTATTGCAATATTATGATAGAGAAGTTTATAAGGGTGAGTAATAATTATATATCAACTAATTTGCGAGGAAATTCTAGTACATTCTTACGAAATAAGACCGGCAAGACGGATCACCTGATAATAAATTAGTACCTGGTAGAGCTTTGCTCAGAGTTCCGATAAATTAAAAAAATAAATAAAAAGAATCACAAAAATATTTATCTGACCGAGATTCGAACCAACCACATTCCGTAATTCCAAACAAAGCAAAAGATGCAAAGGAAACTGCCAATCAGACTGACACAATAGTATCGAAATTATTGATCATCTATATTTTTAACTTTTTGCACGTCGAAAGAAAAAACATATTATATAACTTAAAAATGCGTTTCTATAACAAAAAAATTTTTCTCCCCCAAAGCTCCCTGCATTCTAAATTTCATGTAGATAATTGTCGTCGTCGTCGCCGCTTGTCGTCATAAAAGCGGCCGTTAAATAGCGGTGAATATGGACCTCCACATCACCAAAACATGTAGTCGGACCTCACATGGGCTACTCATTCACTCGGTGAAACACAGCTCATACGGTATTTCGTAACGGTTTTCTGTGATACCGTGGTATCTCTTCGATTGAGCCCGCCCCTTCGTGCCGAACTATGTTAAATAAATAAGAAAGCCTTGCAAACAGGCAATTAGCCAATAACATTCTTTTACCGTACTCATTTTCCTTTGCAGCACCGCTGAAACAGATCTTTATCCCTTTAAAGATAGGAACAGAATTTTCTGACACAAGTTCCAACGTAGAAACGTTATAAAAACCTAAAATAACGCTCAAACGACAAGCAGACTTATCATTTAAAGATAAGGTTTAATTTGCAACAACTGCGTTCTTTTCCTTGTCACGTTGAAGGATAAAAATATTTATGTTTATAGCGATCTGTTGTGGTGTTAGAGCGGGATGGATGTACAATCGCCAACAGTGGTGTGCAAAATTTCGACCTTATCACTATGGCTTTAGGGTCCACAAATGCCACACCGGTCGTATGTGCGCGTATGAGGATCGATACAGCGTGGAGCTAATGGTCGTTTTCTTACATTTGCATACTAATTGACGACTCAGGACATTCCTTTTGTCTTGTCACTGCAGCGAGTTAAGGTTATTTTGTTGTGAATGCGTTTAAATAATTGACGTTTGCTTTTTATTTTTTACATTTACACATTTTAATATGAGTACCTGGGTGACCGAGCTTTGCTCGGAATTCTAGCAGTACGAAAAAGATGCAATTGATGCAAAAGATGCTTTATGTTAATAAAATATAAGTGACCTTTCAAATCTTTGACTGGCCGGGATTCGAACCCGAGACATCACTTTCATAAAAACGCAAAAAGTCTCTTACCAAACCACACCACCGTGCACCGGAATGAAGTATATAGATTTGATTTTTTTGATCACATTAATGCGCGACGAAAGAAGGAACAAAAACTCAAACATGCGCGGTTTCTCAAGAATAAAACCTATCTAGATCGATTTTTTGCCCCCGAAATCACCACCAAGCCCTTTTCGAGATTCTGATATACAAGAATTTCTTGTTTAAAGTACACACGTCTTTATAAACTACAGCAGGCAATGTTCTGTGTTCTAGGAGGAACGATGAGTCTTTAGCTAATTGAAATTATTGTGAAACTGTTTTGTTATTTTTTCCCGACGATAAGAGTTTTAGACGAACACATCACGACATTTAATGCGAAAAATTTGTAAAGACCGATCAAACTGCTAAACACTCTTTGTAGTATATATTGGATGTACCTTTTTCAATATTGAGAAGAGAGACGAAAACTAATAGCATGCCGCGGCATTTACCAGTAAACTAGAATTATTTGATTCTTGTTATGTTCGTAATAGTGAGATAATATTTGTATGTCGAAAATAGGAACACAATAGGGAACATGCATTTGTTTTAAATCAACAAAATTATTATATTTTTCGAAAGGCAACATAAATATGGACCGAAAAATACAAAAAGTACAAAAATCTGTTGCTAAATTAAAAAGTTACAGGACTAAATAGGACTTTAAAAAACGACATTAATTTGGCTGTGGTTGAAAGACAAAAATTACTGTTTAAATCCAGGTTATTGTGGTGATTATATATCCTTATATTGTGACATTTATTGTAAAATAATGATATGCATAAACGTAGTTAGTTAGTAAAAACAACGTTTTATTTTCTTCATACATTTTCAACTGCCGTAACGTCACTCGTGCATCATTTTTTGTATGGAGCGTTTTTAATGCTCTCCAATGACCTCACTTTTGTGATGACTGTATTTCGTCAACGATTGATCGTAGATTTGCCATTGCAAAGACAATATTTCCTTTCTTATTATGTACTTTTCGAAAAGCCAATGAAAAAATGCATGTTCCCCAACGATTAAAGTAAATACAGGAGGCATTTAAAATTCATCATAGACATAATCACTAACGGCCGTTTTTAATAACCTATCTACCAATAACTATTTGTTAAAAACGTCGTCATTCAATCATTTGCCGGTTTTTTGCGATACAAATTTGACGTTTCTAACAAGTAGTTATTGGTAGATAGGTTATTGAAACGGGCCGTTAATCAGTTTACATAGATAAGACGGAGTCAATTAAGAGTAACAGTAGGTACATACCTACCTACGTTAAATATTTATTATAACAATTTAATGGCCTTGTTTATAAGAAATATTTGTTCGTATACAGCCTTAAGTAGTAGGTTTTCTGGCATCCAACCGAGATTTGCGGTGAGGGGGCGTTACTAGGCAACGCGCCCCCACCCGTGGATGGATCACTTTTAAACTTTCATGTTGAAAACTTTGGTTGGAAAGGTTTGCTCGCAGCTCTTAGAATCGCTACATTTTTGTTTCGGAGCTCTTCCAAAGTGAAAATATAATGTTATTTTCCCGTTTCATTTTATATCAGTACTTATTTTTTAAATATTTGAGTAGGAGAATATTACTAAGACTCAGTCTGTCTGTCTGTCTATCACCAGGCTGTACTTATCTCATTAACCGTCATAGCTATCTGTGAAAATTTCAACTGTCTAGTTGAAACTTTCACAGAGGATGTAGTTATGTTGCTGCTACTCGTATAACAACAAATAAAATAGATGTTTAAGTGTACCTGTACAACTCAACTGTACAGGCAAACCTTAGGGTCAGTTCACACCGCGACGATATGTGACGCGACGTGGCACTGCATTTTTAAGGTAGCTATTAAAAATTGAACTTTATTCACTACATTAAAAGATACACGTTTCTTAAGACATCAGTCATACACTGCACATGCGCTGTGCAGCGCGGTGCAACTTCGAACTCTTACGATGAAATGTGTTTAATAGGTATTCTTATGTATTGAATAAAGTTAAATATTGAATAGCTATCTTAAAAATGCAGCTCCGCGTCACGTATCCTTTCGTTTTGGTGTGAATTGACCCATTCAGTACGAAATTACGAAATCTGTAAATCTTTTCGTTTTAGTCCTAACCCCTAAGCGCTGTCACAAAGTGGTATTCGTGTATGGTAAAGCGGGTTAAAACATACTTGCGCTCTCGTTTAATAAAGGAAAATGTCAGCTTATTTCAACAACATTTGGTCTATTTTTTGTGTTTTTTCTCAACCACCAAAAGAGTGTTTAATAGCGAATAGCGATTATACTTTATACCTCGTAATAACTACGAGGTATTTTATACAGTTCATTACAATATGTGCGAAAATTAAATTGTAAAAAGACACATGTACAAAACCTAGACATTATTTAAAAATACCTATTCGTCCATACCTCACACGATGGGGTACAATGAAAGAATATTTTCATCTCCACTTTACATGTATGGAGAGCCACCGCTAAAATATAAAATTATTATTATTTTATGACGCCAAAACCGAAATCTATACGCAATCTTTAATTGTACCAAATTTCATCCATTTATATTCACAGTTACAGAAGTTAGAAAGACGGACAGACAAACAGTCAGACGGTCAGAGCGAAACTATAAGGATTCCTTGTAGTACTACGGAACCGTAAAAAGCTTAGCTTACTCTTTTATTTAGCTATTCCTGTGATTTATAAGACGAAAAGTTTCGGAGTTAAGAGGGTGTATCGTGCAACATTGATGACGTAACCGCGTACCGTGCCCCGAAGGTGCTTTTAGTATAATTGCTAAGCTTTTAAGACTACCGCGCGTTTGACTTTGTACAGACGAATCAAAAAGTGCAAGATAATATTTTATTTTATGTTCAAAATGTAATTCGAATTTGTTACTTATAGTATTGAGCTTGTTTTTATTGTACCATGTATTTATAAACAAAGGCAACTTAAAAACATGTAAACTTATACATTTTTCGAAAATGTTTTTAAGATTGTAAATAATAATTTTAATTGTAATCATTTTATGCTGCCGTTTGAATGTAACACAATGGGTATTGACCCACTCTTTACTCATTGAAATATTTTTTTTAAATAAATTAAATAAAGAGTTAGAGTATGTACGTGACTGTACGAGAAAATGTGGTTGTAAAATCTTAAAGCAAGCCGCTAGATTAGGAAGCAGAGTAAAATAGCTAGAATAAAAACAGGCTTGCTATCGCAAATCAAATAAGAACCAATAGACATGCTCTTAAGTTTGTCGGAGTATTTTATACCTTTTTGCCGTCTGCGAATGAGTGACTTTTCATGATCAATATCAAAAGAAATAATGAGTACCTAATACTTGCCTTTAAAACATATTATAAAAAAAATAAAGAATTGCGAAAAAATCTCATTGTCGGTGACACGTGACAACAATAAAAAAGTAACTGTTCCAATTTCAAATGAAGTAGGGGCGGGTCTGGCGCGCGCCTAAAATTAGGCGGCAATTTTGACAGCGGGCAACTGTAAATTATCTTGTCAAAATATTTTTGCAAACAATCAACGTTTTCATTCATCGCGTGAGTGGTTTACACCCACTTTTTAATAACAAAACAAAACCACAATTAGCATAATGGTTACCTCTAGTCTTGTGTTAGTAATGTAAAATATTTTTTACAATGGAAATCCCATGGCGTCAGAACTGCACACGATAAGCATTTTGTTGCCCACGCGCATGTAAAATTTAGCTAATCAAAATGATTGTGCTTTACGAAAATGAAACTGTTACTACTTTGACACTGTATTTCTAATAAAAATAATTCTATATTTAAAAATAGATGTCATATTAATTATAATTTTAACACATACTACTAATATTATAAATGTGAAAGTTGGTGAGGATGAATGGATGGATGGTTTGTTACTCTTTCACGCAAAAACTACTGAACGGATTTCGATGAAATTTCGTATGGTAGTAGTTTAGGCTCTGGATTAAAACATAGGCTACTTTTTATCCCGAAAAAGTACAGTTTTCTCGTGAGATATAATCTATAGTCTATACTATATAGTTTACTATATTATAATTATTATATTATAAAGAGGTAAAGTTTGTGAGGTTGTAGGGGGTAATCTTTGGATCTACTGAACCGATTTTGAAAATTATTTTACCAATAGAACTATATTATTAGCCCGAAAAATGAAAATACTTTTTCGTGGTACCCGGATTTGCAAAGTAAGTCGGAGAAAAAACAGTCGAACGAAAATATTTCTAACAAACGCTGCCTTACCGATGGGAGATATATGATTAAGTCCTAGAGAAAAGTTGAAAAGTTGTAGAGCTTGATAATGCCTACAAAAAATCAGCGACAGCATATGTCTAACTTTTATATATAAGTCTAAAAAGTAGTTTTATATATTAAAAACATTTTTTAAATCGTTAATCATAGGTACTTAATAGAAACGTCGGTATTAAGGTTAATTTTTAAACCGTACGTATAGTAAGTTTAGATTAAAACCATAATTTATCAATTGTATTTCGGGCCGCTATTTATTATTAAAACCCAATTGTACGGGCAAAAGCTAGTAAACTACACACACCGGCATATTTAGCGGAACATAAAATAAAGGTTTGATATCAGTATCATATAAGGTTGCTGGCTGGTTTATACGTCATTTAATTTAAAAAGAAATATTTTCAAATTAAGAAAACAACTGAACATCACATTTTATGCAATTGTTTTAATTTTATTCAAATACACCTTATCTGGAGCAAACTTCGAGTATTTCTTCCTTCTGAGTTTGATTTAAAATTTCATTGAAATACTGTTTTTTGTTAGTTTTTTTTAATCGCGTATCTTTTTGGAGTTGAGGACTGAATTATGCCTGACTTAGCCCCAACAGAGATTGCCAGGGCACTCGAAATGCGAAGAAATGGTCAAACCTACAGAGTGATATCCAGAGATCTTCGTCGACCAGTTTCAACGATCCATCGCAGTATCCAACGGTTCAGGGAGACCGGTACTTATGTGAGAAGAGCAGGACAAGGCAGAAAAAGACGCACTTCGAGTAGGGATTCCCTTCGGCTTCGTGTACGTAGGAACCCCCGTTTGACGGCCGTCCAAGCCCGACATGAGTTAGAAGCAGTGCGGGGTATAATAGTAAGTGAGCGTACGGTACGAAGAAGGTTCGAAGAAGCTGGTTTGGGTTCATTTGTGCCCGCCAAGGCTCGAGGTAAATCATCGTAGAAACAGGTTAACTTTTGCTCAGGAACATCGACTTTGTAACGCGGACCAATGGAGTAAGGTATTGTTTAGTGATGAGTGCAGAATTCTCTTAAATCAAATTGACGGCAGGCAAAGAATATACAGACGCAAAGGAGAACGATACATTCAGACAAATTTTGAAACTACAGTTGCATACGGTGTTGGATCAATAATGGTTTGGGACGACATTTGCTTGGGAGCTCGCACAGACTTGGTAGCGATTGACAGAGGGAGTCTGACTGCAGACCGCTATATCAGAGAAGTTTTAGAAGAAAATGTCGTACCGTTTGCCCCATATATCGGTGACGATTTTATTTTTATGCAGGATAATGCTCGGCCGCATACCGCTCGGGTAACTCAAGCTTATCTTAATGATATGAATATCACTGTTATGGAGTGGCCGGCGAGATCACCGAATATGAACCCAATAGAGCACGTTTGGGACTTGCTGAAAAGAAAAGTTAAGTCCAGAATACCAGCTCCTGCCAACGTGGGTGAACTGCGAATCGCCGTAGTTGAGGAATGGCGGAGACTATCCCAGGAGACCATCGATAACATCATTCTCAGTATGCCTAGACGGGTAGTAACTTTAATAAGAGCACGTGGAGGAAATACGCGATATTAAGCACGCACGCACGCACGCAAATCATATATTTTTCTAATTTAATTAATTGTTATTTTAATATTAATTTTCACTTTTCCCGGTTACATGAAAAGTTCAAAAACGTACCATTTTTCACAAATAGCCTTTACTCGCAAAATCTGTTCTTAATGTGATCTCATTTTAATTAAAACAAATGAAACTTTAAATAACAAAAGAAGTGTAGTAAGTAGATTTTAAAATAAAACCATATTTTTTTAATTATTATGGACCTTTTTTTTGTGTTCCGCTAAATATGCCGGTGTGTTTATATTTACGCTGCCAAAGCTGCGGGAAAAAGCTAGTTTCTAAATAAAGCAGTTTTAACTAGTTGTTAGGTCGAGGTCCAAAATGGCGAAATTTTATTGGCAACCTTTGTGGGTCAGTCGCGTCGGCGCTCAAGCCGGAGGTCGTGCGTTCGAATCCCGCGGAAGAAACAAAAAGTTTTCTTTTAAACAAAAATAATAATCAAAAATATATTAAGTATGTTTAGTATTGTTGTGAGCTCGCCGTCTTGGTTCTAACATGTATGTTAGAGTGGTGATAACCAATTATACAGCAATACTTCTTAGCTCTTCTTTATTTATGTATTACATTATACATGTGAGACAAATGCTTAACACAGATACGTGTAAAGGCTATGTACACTATACAAAATACATAGCCTTTTGGCTAACTAAATTATTCTCTCTTTGCATGTTACATCTGTCAATAAGACAATATAAACTTTTTATAACTACTTTTATATGCAACAAATGTAAAAGTATTAAATATACTTCCCTTTGTCTAGTACTAGAGGTACACAGTTCTGCGGATACTTAGCAGGGCCAGATTGACGTGGTGTAATAAATATTAGACATTAAACCTAATGTTTTTTGTATATTACGGAATCTAAAATTTAATCAGTTCCATATTTATTTATCAACTAACTTTTGCCCGCGGCTCGGTCCTCGTAAATGCAGTATCCCACGGGAACACTGTACTTTTTCGGGATAAAATGTAGCCTATGTTTTAATCCAGAGCCTAAGCTAGTACCATACCAAAATATCCGTTCGGTAATTTTTAACTATGAATTTTTGAGTATGAAAGAGTAACAAGCATCCTTCCATCCAACCACATATCCTCCCATCCTCACAAACTTTCTTTTTATAAATAATAGTAGGAAATTAAAATGCTCCATGGACTTCCCTAACGTTTATTCTGAAAGACGCTAAAACGATCGCATATTTTATTGCACGTGAATAACTAATTACGTTCAATTAACCTGAAATCCGGGCTGTTATGTAAATATTTAATAGCAGAAAATGGCGGAGAGGGAAGAATTATAAAATTACCTCTCAAACGTTTTGTGGGACGAAAAGGGTACGCTTTTAGGTGATCTCCAAAATTGTAGGGTCTACATTTTTAATGGTTATCAGCAAAATTAATCGGTACTAATTTAAAAATAATTGCATTGAAAGTGATTAAGATATCTGCTTTTGAAAATACTATTATTTGCTCCTTTTTTCAAGTTAGATTCGTTGTAAATCATTATAGTTCGAATATCTAACCATTGGCGAAAATAAACAATCCTGGAGGTCGCTCTGTGGTTAAAATTCGCCCTTATTAATTCATTTGTTAGAGACGCTTTAATGTTCTATTGTGTAATAAGGATCTTGCTTAAAATTATTTTGTATTATGTAACCCAATGAGACTGTAGCCTGCAGTCAAACTGCGCAAGCAGTTTTGCATAGCATGTTTAAAAAGCAATCTAATTTACTTGTGGAATCTAATTAATCAAAAAAATAAAGTCTGTACTTTATAAAAGTTAAATGTAAAATAACTAACAATCTTTCATACAGACAAACGACAAACGTCAACGTGTAATAAAATTCTATCTTTCAAACGCACGGTAGTGTGTGTAAATAATCTGAGGTAGTGTGTGTTGTTGTTGTTATTTTTTTAAATTTTATGTATTTCTAAGCATTATTATAAAATATATTAGCTCTCTGCACACCTTCCTCCATTTAAACTTTAATCTTGCGGCCAAATTTCATAAGCCTCCCGTTGTACAATGTTTATAAAACTGTACTGAAAGTTTTTGCTTCAGGTAATAATACAATAATTTCAATATGATTAAGAACTCCACACAAAACTAGGTAAGTTTCAAATTTTAATACATTTCAAAGACACTATGATTTACCAAGTTATTGTGTGCGTAGCATAGTACGTGCGTACTTACTTTACATAACAACTAGAAATATAAAATGTTCAAGATTCCGCTTGTCCAAAGTACACGACCGTTTTAAGCGAAGCTACGAGAATAAATTGTCAAAAGATGCCTGTATTCGGATCCCCGTAGCGGCCATTAAAAACTTATTAAACATCATCTCCAGCAATTACCCGCTCGAGGAACTTGTATCCAGCGAGCGACGAAATCTATTGAATATTATATTGAAGTAAGCCTTTTTTTACTTTCAACATGAAAAGTCTAAATAAAATATATTTCTGTGTGATTTAATATCTTTTTGTGTACATTATAAGTCATGCATTTAGGATACAAACATTATTTTTCATTGCTGGTGTTCTTGTAATACAGAACCCGTGGTCAGTTCGTCAGAACTCACATCAGAGTTGCTATGTGTGAGTTTTTCTTTTCGCATTCGATCGTGAGCGTGTTTGATGTTTTCTAGGAATTTGTATGTGAATCGTACAGCGCCGAATCGAATGCGAAAAGAAAAACTCACACTTATCACTAAGAAGACTAGTCGCTACGTAATGCGGGTTGACATTGTTGACACGGTTGACTAAAGCCATTTCTAGGTCGCTAGGCAATTTTACCAACAAAAATGACAAGGCGATTTGTCAAGTGCCTCGCCACATGGCGAAAATCGACCCATGTGAGGTACATTAAGGTACTCGTAGATAAGCAAAAAGGGTAATTTATTCTATTGTAAAATTATGAACTGCTGGATTCATCCTAGAGGTCAACGTATGGTATGGAAATGTCGAAATTCGACCATAATTCTTTTTTTTTTTAAGTTTCAACTTTATAGAGTTATTTTTCCTTTTAGATGCGTTATAAAAAATATGTAAATTTTGTCTATGGAATGAGAAAGAAAGATTGATAATTATTACAAACGTTCCTACTATTATTATACAAACGCTTGTGTGTCTAACTTTATTTTTATTAATTGTATGTATTTATAAGCGTTATTTAAAAAAATATTACCTTTTTGTACACTTTCCCCTAAATAAACTTTAACTGTGCCAAATTTTGGACTGCTTTGTTCGTACAATTCTCATAAAAGTGTACTCAAGCTTATGCTTCACTTATTAATATATTTAATAAATAATTTTACTGAGTTTTGCGTTTTGGTGCTATTCAATACATGTTTAAATACTTTTCGTTACTAGCTGCATTCAATATAATAATTTCTAACTTTTTATTATTTAGAAAGTCTTTTAATTTTTGCAACTTTTTTCTTAGATGTTTTATAAAGATTAGTGCTTTAAGAAGTAAACTTTAGTTTATATTAAATCATTTTCCTTCGAAATAGGAAATATTTTGCCATTTAGCAATAAAATGTTAAACGTAGAGCAGAGGCGACCGCGACGGCGGATGCGCTGCCGCGGCGCTGCAGGAAACGCCTCGGCTGCAAATGGACACTATATTTCACTTTTATCGTTCAAAATAGGTAAATATTAAATACCAGCTCTCGCGACATACGTTGTTCTGACTGAATTATGAACTGGAATAAACAAATAATTACACCTTCCCCTTGTAACTAATTGTTAAAAAGTTTGCACCAAAGACAAATACTCGTAAGTATTTGTGTTTGGTGGAAATCTATATATCTATAGTTATTTTAAATTGGCAGCTAAATAAATAATGGTTAAATATTATGATTAAATATTGTCGCAAAAGTAGTAATTTTGTGATGCACTACAAAGTACTTCTTCTTTGGACTCGCCTTCTCCCGCTACACGGGGTCGGCTTTTCCAATCTTGCGACGTCACGTGGTCTGCGCTGTGCGTCCTCTTCCCTCAAACCCAATTCTTTCATGTCCCTCTGGATATTCGTCAGCCAGGTGGTCTGAGGTTTTCCTCCTCCCCTCTTTATAGTAGCCATAGAAAAGCACTTTCTCACGACATTATCCTCGGTTCGACGCATTACGTCGCGTAGCGTAACGGACAAACTAAGCGAGTAAAGGCTGAGATGGTCGATCTCAGCCTCTACTCGCTAAGTTTGTCCGTTATTTTTGGAACTTTGAAGCTCCCTCTGATGTCCTCATTGCGAACCTTGTCTTTTACTACAATCATGCAATACAAAGCACTATTTTTGGAATCATTGTTATATTTAATTTAGGGTGTGCGTTTGTACACTTGTACTGCTGGACGAAAGAATTTCAAAGTGATTTTAATAATAGAGCTCACGCGGCACTCCTTTGAACTTAAGGATCAATTCACACCGAAACGAAAGCTATTCAAAATTGAACTTTATTCTTTACACAAAACGATACACGTTTCACTGTAGGAGTTCGAATGTCAGGTTGCACCGCGCTGCACAGCGCATGTGCGTGTATGACCGATGTCATATTAACGTGTATCTTTTTGTGTAGTGAATAAAGCTTAACTTTCAATAGCTATCTGAAAAATGCAGCGCCGCGTAGCGTCACGTATGGCCGCGGTGTGATCTAACCCTTACCAAGTTATACGTTCGGCTGTATATTTATAAAAAATTTAACATATCTAACGGAAAAGGTATACATCTGCACCTATAATAATTAATCAAAGAACGTAAACAGACATTAGATCTAGATTTTAAATAAGCAAACAGATGACTTTGTATTATTCCCTATATAGGGACACGATGAGCCAAAAATATTACGACCCTGCCAGGATTCGAACCTGGAATCTTCTGATCCGTAGTCAGACGCGTTATCCGTTGCGCCACAGGGCCCGTGTGGCTAGTTTCAAAAGTAACTCTTAGATCCAATAACTATCGGGTGTATCAAAAATCAAAAAAAAATCAATCAAATCATATTTATTTCAGGCAAAGGACCCATAAAACTATATATTGTATATATCATATATATATATATATTCAGCTATTATACCGTAGACACTTCTAGCGTAGCTACCGTAGACTATCCCCACTATCTCTAATTCACTATCTATTAAGTATACGTATAGTATAGTACTCGGCAAAAATAATTAGGGTCAGTTCACACCGAAACCAGACGATACACGACACGGCGCTGGATTAAAAAAGATACATGTTTCATATTATGCCATCAGGATGTACATGCGCTGTGTAGTGCAGTGTAATTTGTCATTCGAACTCTTACAATGAGAAGTGTATCTTCTTGTGTAATTAATAAAGTTCAATTTTGAACAGCTATCTTAAAAATGCAGCGCCGCGTAGAGTATCGTGTCGTTTCGGTGGGAATTGACCCTTAAAAGTATCGAGCGTGAGATGAGGGAGTAGAAGCGAGCATTAGGTACGGTGCGTAACCTGTAATGTTAGAGATTCGATGATTAGGTATGTGTTCTACGTTAAAACAGAACAGATTACGTTCTCATAAAGGAAAAAATATACAAATTAAATCTCAGGAACACGTAAAGTGGAAAACAGGTAAAACAGGAAAACGAACCACATCACGTAAAAGGTTAAAGTTAGATAATCGTTGAAAATTGTATTTTCTTCTAGCCTTGATCTCTAAGTACTTAGTACAATATCAACAAAGTTTCTGCTCGACCATTTTTTAAACATTTTCCTTTGCACTAGGACGCCTCAGAATATTTAAACACAATGATTTAGTGGCCGCAACGACTGTAGACGTGGCTAAATTGCGTATTTACATGGAGTATGTGTGCGTGCGCTCGATTCAACGACGCTGTTAAGCAATTTGTATATTATTCCTGGTGCCTGGTGCCTGGTGCCTGGCGCCTGGTGGAGCGGCAACTTGTTCGAAGGTACATACCCGCGTAACATAAGAAAATAAATACTTAAGATTCAGGTCAGCCCTGGAGATTACTACTTAAAAAAAGGCTGAAGAAAAGTTGGGGGTAATCCAATTAGTAGGTAATTGATTTACAGTAAGTAAAAAAGAGTAATTTAAAGTGCGCTTAAAAAGTATTTTAAGGCAGCATTGAAAAATAATTAGCTAGTTTTAATAAAAAATTTAACAATGATTATGAAAATTTATTTAAGGTTACCGCTACTGAGTAATCTATTATCAATCTATATATCAAATATCACAGTGCAATTTCAATAATAATAGAATGCGCTGAAGTTATGACACTCTCATTTTTTTTATTAGTTTATTTTCTTTCAAAGGCATTCAAATTTAGACTAGGGTTTTAGGAATAACAAAGTAAACTTGTTTTTTATACAAAATTGTATCTTTACAAAACCTTAGTAAGCAAGAAAAGAGTTATGAAATCTATTATTACCTAATTTAGTTGTAACCCGTCAGAGCTTTAATAAATAATTTGCAACATTTGTTTGGACATGTGTCCACCCCGCCCCGTCGTCCCCGTTTGGGCACAATTATACGTCTTTCATCCTTTATTGGGGCCACGTGGCTATGTACCTACTTTGAGAGATATTTAGGATATGTTATTGGTAAAGAAATTGGACGTTTTTGATACGCGTTTTTAAAAATCGCGACTCAATATGCCGTAAGCTTTAGATTGTAAAATCTTCCTTCACCTTTCATTTTCCGTAATTATTTTAATTTAGATCCATAGTTAAGTGGAGACAATCAATAAATTGTTAATCATATTTTATATGAATTTTTGGTTTCAATGAGTTAAATATGAAATATCACAGTATTTACCCCACCTCCTGCAGATATGCGACCCATGCCGTTGTAACCCAGATGTAATGACGCTTGTATCTTACTAAATTTAATATTTGGCCGTGTAATATTTTAATTTAATATTTAATAGGTAATTATTCCACACTAAAATTCCCAATGTTTGATCTAAAATGTTTTGTAACATTGTATTTTTGTCGCACATTTTATATTATTTTATAAGGGTCCACTTACGCTACTATCGCGGTTCCGTTGGTGAACTCAGCATGTGTGGGAACTGGGAATACACCTGGCAGATATTTTATGAGAGAGCAAATGAGACGCTTGGTAAGGGTCCTTTCACACCCTGACGATACGCGATGCTACGCGGTGCAGAATTTTACAGATAGCTATTCAAAGTTAAACTTTATTCAGTACACAAAAAGATACACGTTAATATGACATCGATCATACACGCACATGCGCTGTGCAGCGCGGTGCGACCTGACATTCGAACTCCTACACTGAAACGTGTGTTCTTCTTCTTTTTGAGTAGTGGATAAACTTGTCTTTATAAATATACATCCGAACATATAACCTCGTTTTTTGGAAGTCGGTTAATAATGTGGACAAGTTTCGGCATACTGTTAACTGACGAATAATCTATTTATTTGTCAAAATATCTGTAGATATTAAGTAGGTTTTTAAAAAGGCCATTGTCAGGTCTTCGAGTTGTTCAAAACGCTCTCTCAACATTACAACAGCAGAAGTAAATTATATTTACTTTGAACTTACTCCTATACACATAAGTCTGACTCCACAGCGAATCAATTAAAACTACAAATAAAGTTCTAAGACGTTCCCGCAACTTCGGCTACAACATGAAATGCTTAACTTTCCACATCAAATACATAAAGTTCACTTCGAAATAATATATATTTTATACTTTAATATACAAGTACATGGGTAACCGAGCTTTGCTAGGAGTATTGGAAATTTTAAAAATAAAAAAGAATCACAAAAAAAATATCTGACCGGGGTTCGAACCAACCGCATTCCGAATTTTCGAACAAAGCAAAAATTATACATACGTATACCAAACTGCCAATCGGACTGACTTAAAACAGTTGAAATTATTGATGTATTATAGCACGACGAAAGAAAAAACATATATAGCTTAAAAATGCGCAGTTTCCAGTGATCTACCTAGCTAGATCGAATTTTCTCCCCCAAAACTCCCCGCGTATAGTAATATTTGTAGCCGATTACGCAAAACCGATTACATAGATACACAATTGTCTCGTTTAAAGTATAAGATAGAGTGTTCCTGGGCTAGAGAAGTCTACCTATCCTATCCTACCCCTCACGAGAAGACATTCGAACTACAGCATTTGCGACCTTTGTGATCGGTGATAATTATGAGACATTACTTACATTTGATAAAATAAGTAGTAACCCACTAAACCCTCCCCTCTACTCTTACCCTCTAAACTAAAATAGTAAATGCCTATAGCCCCTATACTACTTTTTTATAGTTGTTGAAATGAAGTGGATTTGTTGCAATGTCTATCGTTTAATATCTACAACGTAATGTCTTGTAGTATTTGTATTTTGTAAGTTATCGAAAATGTCATGTTCAGTAAATTGTAAATTCTTATATGTACAGCCATACAAATAAATAAAATTGAGTGCCATTAACAGCTTAGCACGAAATGCATATGATAGGTAGGTACGGTAGGTATCCGGGTTGCGATCCGGATACTTCGAAATTCCAAAAATTCGATAAATGCAGATTTTCCGGCATTAATAAAATCCGGATTTTTAAATGAAAGTCTATTATTTTTGGAATCTTAGTTACTATTATGACAAATTATATACTTTAATTATAATTAGGTACCTACTCTAGACGTACAATATTTGAATAATTCGCCTTATTTGTTGCACTGCTGAATTTATTGACTCATATTTCCATGTTATAGGTTATTTGGTAAAACGTAGTCAGTCCATTAAATGGAGATGCGAGGGATGATGATCTGTTATATGTATGGCCGATATTGGACTGTTTCTAAGATATTCAGCATTTTATATTTTTTCTGTAGTAGTGACCCACTTTATAAAAACACTGAATATAGTTTCATTTGCTCAAGTTGTAAGAAGTACAATAAGCAAATCTAAACCCAATTTAAACCTGTATTTTTTTATATTTATTAAATTCTTACTTACGAAACATACTATTTATTGTACTTTTAAGTTTCTACAATCATTGAATAACAAATGAATATGACAACTTTAAAAAAATGTAGTGGTTACATACCAACATTTAATTATATTCCAAATAATGTATACCTAAGTCATAATACCTGATCTTATCTCTATGATATCTGAATAAATCCTTAAAAAAATTTTGGAAGTAGTTTTAGAGTCGATAATTACTGACTGGCTGGTTAGAGACAGTTTTTCCGAATGAATACAGGTAATAACAAAATACTTTTTTTATAAATCAAATTAATTCGTATAAACTACCCTAACCTAACCGGTCAGTAGAAAAACCGAATGCAAATCAACGCACCTGTTTTTGCGTTGATGTAATTATTTTTAGATATAAAAGTGATGATGTAGGTGTCAAAAATAGCACTAACGGTTTGTGTAAACCAGTGTTAATTTTTTAGTTATGTAGTTTTCATCCTACGGACGCGTAGGCCAACGAGTGTAGGTAGGTTTTGCTAAAACACCAAAGTAAAAAAAACATCAGGTTTATTTAATATGCAAAAAATTTAAATAATTATATTAAACTTCGAAAAAAATCCGTATAATCTGGATAATCCGGATGTTTTTTCGAAATCTAGTAGTTACCTACACCAAAAAAAATTTTTTTGAATTTTGTCTGTCTGATTGTTCCACCTAATCTCAGAAAGGGCTGGACCGATTTTGACCGGACTTTCACTGGCAGATTCGTGATGTTAAAAGGAGTAGATTAGATTACTTTTCACAGTAATAACACACAGGACTTCTTGCACTATTTCCACTTTAAGGCTTAAAGTGGAAATAGTGCAAAAAGTCCTGTGTGTTATTACTGTGAAACATGAATTTCCACCAAGAACCTACAGTACAATCAATAAAATATCTAGATTACTTTTATCTTACGATTTCCATTTTCATTAGTTCCACGCAAACGATGTTGTGGGCACCAGCTAGTGAAAAATAAATTGCTTAAAACCTGAAAATATAAACCGACTTCCAAAGTAAAAATACACAAAAAAGTATAAAATAAATCTTATTTTCTAAATAATTTCCCCTTTTAAATTCGGCTAAAATTTTAACTATTTATCTACACAATCTGATTTTTTTTGAAGTGGGTACAAGCCCAAACAATATCCTGATAAATCGTTATTTTATAGAGCTCACGCTTAAGTTGGCTGGACGTCGGTTTAATTTTTTGTTTAAAAATAATATTTTTTCCCTTTTTAATGATATTTGTTAAATTATTATCAATACATTTTTAGAACGTTTAAAATAAACGATCGACTGTATGATTGAAGACGCGCTAAGCTTAATAATAAGATGATGATGACGATTACTGTAAGTTACATAGCGGCATATGCTTGCAGTTCTTTAAACAATGCCGAAATATCCAAACGCGTATCTTTAAAGACTGAGGAGTTCTATTCAGTGCTTTTGGATCCAGGACGTGCAAAATCTTACGTTTTGGTAGCATATGCTTGTGTTACTTCAGAAAAAGTCAAAATCACTATATGTGTCCATATAAATTTCGAGAAAGTTCCTCATGGATTCCATTATCAGGCCACTACTTTGGTGATAACAGGACCAACTTGGGATGATACGCTTTATATCAAAAAAAGAATTTTGAAGAGCGGTCAACAGACGGCGGAATTATCGTTGAATATACAAATATGTATACGCAATGTATATATACAGCCGAACGTATAACCGCCTCCTTTTGAAAGTCGGTTAAAAACATAACAAAATATTGAACCAAGATATTAGAATCGTAACATTACATAATATTAAAGCATCCAGACTTTTTCCAGAAGCTTAGAGATTGCTTAGATTTAGAACAATTTTTCAGATATTGTGTACAAACATAAAAGCGCAAATCCAAAGATAGGCTTATCCTAGTTCTACAGATATGCCTTAAAACTTTCTTAACCTTAAAATTCTGGACAGAAGCTTTTGTTATAACTGGTAAGATAAGGTAGACTATATTAAAATTATTAAAACTTATTTCCTGTACCTACCTACATGCCTTCCTCACGCTCGAAAAGATGCGTAAATAAATTTTAACGGGGAGTTGATTTAAATGTGTTTAGTGTTTCATAATAAACATAAACCAGACTTAAACATTTTGTTGATGCTTTGTGAAATTAGAAGTGACCGTAGTTTAAAGTTATTTACTAACTAATATTTGTAATATTGTAATAAATTAAGTACCTCCCTAAATAAAAATACAAGTGCGTACTGAAATTTCTGATCTTATCTTCCCGTTTCAAGCTCTGTGGTCGAATAAATTTTCAAAGCGATATCGATGATATCTTCATTGAAATATTCAAATGTATTTGTAATGAATACATGAAGGGTTGTGCACAGTGCAGTTGTGTTTTATCATAATATCATATTAATTATGGTTTCAAACTGATATGCTATTTGAATATGTTATCTATTTCATATCGAATTACGCGCTTTTGATTATCATCTATAATATCTACACTTGTTACTTCTGTCGTGTTCAGTTATTGGATGAAAATATTACCTCTTAATATTTTTGTAATTTTGGTAACGTTTTAATGAATGAATCCACCTGTATTGAGAATTCTTGCTATTTAACTATAGTTCAGTTACTTTAAGTAAATAATTAGATACCTATCTATTTTTAAATATTATTAAAGTTTTAAGTTTTAATCTAAAATGGAAAAAAACAACATAATATAATGAATACATACATAAGTAATATTCATTAAACAATAACAAGCAGCACATCAACGGCAGAACAACTTAACTACTAGCACACGAGCGCAGATTCAAAACGTCACATCTGAATTTCAGCACATTTTACCTTAAGAAGTTCATACGTGATTTTGTGTTTTGCAGAACAAAACATGGTACAATGCATAAACTTTTAACGCAAGATCGTCGAGAAGCCATGGGGACAATAAAACAAAGAGAAGCGCACCTCGCCTGGAGCCAAACGACGCACCCCCGGCCCGCCGCGCGGCGGCCAATGGCGGGCCCCGCCGCCGGCCGGCCCCGCCCCTCACGCCCAGCGCGGGCCCTGGTGAACGAGACGCTGCATCCCCATCGAGATTTTACATCGATCACGGGGGCGAGAGAGCCGCTCGCGGCCGAGGGCGGCGCCGTCTCCCGCGCAGTCGCGAACAATTAGCGCGCGGGGTGCGCCGCGGCCGGCACGTCACTATAATGTGGTTAGTCAGTGAGCGTCGGGGCCGAGCCGACGGCGACGGCGCGGAATACTCGGGCCCGCGCGGCTACGGCACCGTGGAGTTCAAGAGCGCGGCCTGCGGGGCTGAGCCCCCGCCGCTCGCCGCGCTGCCCGACCCGCAGCAGTTCAACATCTTCCCGGCCTTCTTCAGCCGCCAGCTCAACTTCAGCGGCGGCGGCGGCGGGGGCCAAGGCGCAAAGATCATGGAGGAGCTGAGGCCGAACCTCGTGGGAGGGTTGCTGGGGGTTCCTGGGTTGTTGGACGAGCACCAGTCGGATGCGAAGTTCCTGCCGTCGGGCGCGGAGAGTAAATACACACCGGACAAGAACCGCAAGTGCAGCAACGCGTCGTCATCCTCGGCGGAGGAGTTCGGAGGCCTCTACGGGGGGGAGCACGCGTCCACGCCACCCGCGCCCACACTCAGCCGGTCGCTACAGGATCATTCAGGTAAGTCATACCTATACCTAACGTTAAATATCTATAGTCCATACGTTCCCAATGGATGGCATGTTGTTTAATCCTGACGAGAAAAGAAATGAATGATACATTGACCTATTGGTACCTATTATACCAGGATACCTTTGCATCCGAAGATAATATTATGGCACGCCTTTATTCACCTTTGTACCTCTTAAGAGCGTTAAAGTAAATGCCAGATCATGTCAGAGTTACACTACAGTGTGACCAGTTTGTTATTAACCCTCCACGTGTGTTTTGATAAGCTAATTGGATGTGGCAAGTGATGAGCAGCCTACTTACGAGAATCATTCAAAGACAAAGTCAATTACTACCTCACCTATAGTAAGGATCAAGTTTATGTATACCGATATGCACTAATTGTTAATACTCTATTACTTGAAGAAAACTTCGAAATTTTTCCAGATTAAATAATTACATAGAAGCTTTAATGTGGTGAGTGGGTGAAGCTTGGAGACTCCGTCAGTCTGTTATAATAATTGAAAGTTTTCTACAGAATAAGACAGCATTAATTTCTCTTGGAAGAGCCATGCTAAGGTACGGGGAACCAGAGAAAATTAGGTTCAAGTCCACAATGTAATTATGTACATAATATATAAGGTATATTAAGTATTGTTTCGAACAATTTGGACATGGACGTTAACTTAAATACAATGTGATTGTGTACATCTTTATATATATAATTCTACTGTACGTGTGTATGTCACTGAACTCTTCGTAAACAGCTGGACCGATTTGAATGAATTTTATTGTATGCGTTTGGGTGGTGCCCTGGATGGTTAAGATTCACAAATCTGCCCGGCAGCACAACGTCTTCCGGGTCAGCTCGTATTATATATATATATATTTCAAGTAGGTATTGTTTTGAACATTAACTTAAATAAACAGATTTGATAATGCATTAAAATTTGCTTGAAGCAAGCGCTCATACAAAACAAGCAGGATACGAATGGTACCGTGAATTATTAAAAAGCATAAGCAGACACCGTCAAATCATTTTGATGTACCCAGTGTCACTCTCATGACGAATCTAATGGTATCTCTCAAGCTCAAATGCGACAAGCCGTTTAGGGTCTAGGGCGTGCCAATGAAAAACACCGTATACCGAGTGTATACATATTATATATACCGTGTATATATAATATGTATACACTCGACAAACTTAACCCTCCTGACACAGTCGGGTAAAAAGAATCACTATAGTACTTAGTTGATGGATTAATATTTTATAAAAAATATCAATCTATTATTATTTTGAAAAGAAACTAGAAAGTCACAAAGTAGAAGATTTTAACGCATTGCATATTCCTTCGAAGTAGTTTTTTGGAGATGGTAAAAAACTTAAAAACCAATAACAAAAAATTTATTGAAATCTATTGAAAAGGCGAATAGCTGGAAAACATTATCATCATCAGCCGTTGTCGTTCATGCATTTTTTCACTGACTCTTTTCGGAGTTCCGCAGATAAGAAAAGCCTGTATGCATTTACTACTACCGTAGTGGTCACCCGGTGGTCGAAATTTGACCATAAATTCATTACACTTTTAAGTTTAGATTCTTTTGCCTCTTAGGTAGAATAAATGTGTACTTATATTGTGACTGATTGGCAATAAGCTACGCATTTATTAATTTTATGTATTTCTATACGCATTATATTAAAAATTGTTAGATTTCTGCACACCTTCCTCCACATAGGGGTAACAAGTTAACGCTTGACGTATTAATAAAATTATTTAATTCGAAGGCTGATTATTTATGTTTTTTGACTACATATAATTTGCTGTAGTGTAGTTACGTGTAGGTCTACGTAATAGGTGTAGGTTGGTGTAGGTAGTTTTCAGATGTAGGTGGTATTTGTAGTTTTAAAGTGTATATAGTAGGTGTAGGAGAAGGGGCAGTTGTTGGTGTAGAACTGTAGGTTGCAAGTAGGTATTTATTTATTTTCTATTCATAGTTAAGACAAAAAAGCGTCTGTTGGTTACAGCTCACAGCTAGTTTCTTTATTTAAATTAATTTTATATAGAAATAAGTATTTGTTGTATGTAGTTATTAGTTTGTTATTAGTTTTTGTTTTTCCCTAATTTTGTCTTCATTGATACTTTGTCGTCTATACATACATGTATTAATTTAATAAAAATAAATAATTGTAAGAGATGTGCCGATTATGATTTTGGCCGACTATCCAATTAGTCGGTTGTATAGACGACTATTCGGCCAACTAGTCGACCAAGCCGCACAATTTCGGAGATTTCCGTAACCTTTCGTTTAGGCTCACTTGATATACAACAGTCTTAAGACATACCATTGCATTACAAAAAAAGAACAGTCAAGTGACGTACTCCCAAGTGCTTTTTTCTCGTTCATATATAACAAGTTGTTCACACTGTTACATGCTGCGAATGAGTTTATGTCGCTTCTTGATTACATTTATTTCAGCGTACAGTAAGGTGAAAAAGTATTGTAACACTTTTACTCCAATTTTTAAACTTATTGCTATCAAAATAAGGTTTAAAAGTAGTACACATTCTTAATTGTACTATCATAGAATCTAAGCTATTAGTTAGCAGGTGAACCATTCTCGTAATAGGCTACTTGACTCATATTTAATTTCATACATTAAAGGAGTATTTCCTTTAGTACTTGGCTCAGGAAAACGTTTTCTAGCGATATCATAAATTAAAAACTTATGATTGATAAATAAAGTTGATTTAAATATATGTATTTTTGTTTTTTAATTTCCACTGATGAAAACATCTCGAAGTAAATTCTGGCAAGGATGTGACGACACAAACACACTAAACACATATGTAGTAGTGAAACAGGACGTTTCTGTAAATAAATAGTTCATGACATCTTAAAAAGTAATTTATGTTAAAACGTCAAACGGAACGTAACACCGCCATTTTACTCCTACGGACTATAAGCACAGATTACAAATGGTACTAGTATGACGTCACAGCACAGATAATCTATCAACCAACATGGCGAATAGTGTTTTCGGGGGTTTTTTAAAGTGTATTTTTAATATATTTATTGTCGGTTCTTGGATTTCATAATAATGTTTTTTTTTTGTGTGTAATGAAACAATTATGAACCGTTTAGGGCACATAAAAACAAGGTCAAGTAGCCTATTCGTCCCATATTGAACCACTCTGTCATTCCCCGAATAAAATGTATAGTAGGATTTAGTAGCTACTTGGGGACGGTGGACGTGAACTAAAGATATGTCTGTATTGAAAGAGAATGATTGAGTGAACGATATGACGCAAGTAAATTAGTCCAATTGAATGACTCGTATGCGAACTACACACGTCTATTAGATTCCGATTAATGGCCGACTTACAAGTGGCCGGATAGTCGGCATTAATGACAGGACGGAACATTTATTTTTATTTATATCTTTATTTGCAATACGTGTGTTATTACATATGTTAAGACAACAATAGAATTAGCACATTTGCCCAATTGGGCACGCAAATGTCTAGCTTAATATATAAATCTGAACATTAATTATTACATACAAAGCACATTATGTTATTTATTAGTAAAAGTCAAAGTTACATAAAATAAAATGATATTTAAAACAGTCTAAGAATGTCCAACTAGTATAAAACAAGCAAATAATTTACATTATGCGAGTTATAATTTATACTTAAATTCTAATTATACTCTTTAATCGTATTTAAGTGTTTAAATTGTTTGTAATTATTACTCTTCAACACTTTTCTTAAAGATTTTGTATTTTAATATCCCTTATAGTACCTACCTACCTACCTACAATAGACAACTAGCTAGATATCAATTAGGTATAAAATTATCCTATAAGTTATTCTTGATCTTTTTTTTCACTATGTGTCCCATGCCTGCCAAAAGGTCGTCGACACCCCTGACGACCTCTATGGCTCAGTGGTTCAGCGCGTTGGTGCTCAAGCCAGGGGGTCGCGGGTTCGAATCCCGCCGAAGGAACAAAAAGTTTTTCTGTGTTCCTGGGTCATGGATGTGTATTAAATATGTGTATAATATAATAAAAATCTTAAATATATGTATATAATAAAAGTATTAAATATACTTCCCGTTTTCTGGTACCTGTAACACAAGTTCTTCGGATACTTAGCACGGGGCCAGATTGACGTGGTGTGAAGCGTCCATAGTATTATTATTATTATTATTATTACCGTTAATTTTAACCAAATTGTGCAATTTTATAGTAACGTGTACAGCGGGCTTAAGTTTTCATGTCGACCAATCATTTTTTGATTTGTATATATACTAAAAATTATTAAACACAAAAATATAGTTATTTTGTTTTATAACGAATGGTAATGGTAATACTTTTTAACCAAATTATTTAAAGTTACGAAAAATGGCTACAAAATCTTAGGCCTTTTCATCCGTTATTGGATGATTTATACAGTATTCTCCGAGCGAAGTAACCACTCTTGAAATACTGTATTGCCTGGGACAGTCGGTTTTAAATGTCGTATGGTTGCCCAAGCACATACGGCATTCTCACAACACAATCAGCCTAGTCCAGAGGAATGACTGGTCAATACGTCTTGGGCCAACAATGTGCTGGTTTCCTCACGATATTTTCCTTCACCATTAGATCGTCCGTATAATGAACTTGAGATCTGAAAAAGTCTCATTGGTACACGCCGAAACCTGGGAAACGAACCTGCACTCTCTCGAGTGAGAATCAAACGGTCTACCCACGAGGCCACGTAGCTCTTTTAAAATATCTACAACACAAACATTAATTAGTTACCTATCTATTTTTACAACGTTAATAATGCATTCGTAATATAACGTACAGGATAGGGTCAAATTTACCACCCCCCTTTACATTTTACTAATTTTCATACATGCATTGCAAGTGTGGCGACAGTGCCGATAAAATTATTTGATATTTTTATTTCTTATCTGTATAAGACAAAACAAAACAAATGCAACCTTACATTTACCTTAACCTTAAAATGGCAATGGTATTTTTTATTACATTTTCGGTAGTATATTGTTCAGTAGTTTTTGCGTGAAAGAGTGACAAATTATTACCATCTATCCATCCATCATTACAAACTGTCACATTTATAATTAAAACGAAGATATATGCGGTATAGTCGCAAGTCTCCTATACAACTATGTGATCCGAAGCGAAGGTTGTAAATAGGGAACATGCAAAATTTATTTTATTGACTTTTCAAAAGGAACATAATTGGACAGGAAATATTGTCTTTGCAGTGGCATATCTACGTTCAACCGTTGATGAAATACAGTCATCACAAGAGTGAGATCGTTATAGAGCACTGAAAACGCTCTATACAAAAAAAAGCCGTGTGGTGTCGTGGGACACCGGATAGGAACGAAGTTCCTTATTATAAAAATATTAATCATAAGTTCTATTCGAGGTATAAAGAAAATAATAAAGACTATACATAAAAATCTTACGTTACGGACGTTTTTTCCCGGCTAGGGTACCCCTCCGCATCGCCCCACAAGGAACTTCGTTCCAAAAATATGCACGAGTGACAGCAGTTAAAAATGTATGAATATATATATACATAATTGATTTCACTAACTTAAATAGTGAGTTTATATCATAGTTCATCACAAATAACATAAGGATTTGAAAAGTAATTATCGTTTATCAGTACCTGGGTAACCGGAGTTCTGATAAATTTAAATAAATAAAAATCACAATAATATTTATCTGACCGGGATTCGAAGACACCGCATTTGAAAAAAAGCAAAAATAACCATACCAAACTGCCAATCGGACTGACAAAAAAGAGTCGAATTTATTAATATTGTTGCGAGACGAAAGAAAAAGTATATGTTGCTTAAAAATGCGCAGTTAGCGCAGGGATAAGACCTAGCTAGATAGATTTGGTTAACAAAAATAACGTCGTTTTCATAAGTTCTTTTTAGTCCTGTTACTTTTTAGTTTAACAACTAATTACTGTACTTTTTGCATATTTCGTCCATATTCATGTTGCCTTTTGGAAAATATAAGAATTGTGCCGATTTAAAACAAATGCATGTTCCCTATATAATATTGTAGAGTGAGACAGAGCGCACAACTGTATGCTTCTACGGATATGTTATCTCTTATAGTGAACGAAGGCTTCTCAGCTCATAGCTCATTGGTGTGGATTTAACCAACTATGATATATATACAACAATGTCCTCCATAGATTAGTGAATCTATTTTCGTGTTGACAAACGGTTTGGAAGGCATTTGAACAGTTGTTTAGAATGTATTTTTACACCTTGTAATAATATCTAATTGAGGTAAAGCACGCTCACGAGACACGTTGTAAATTATATTATGTAATTTTAAGGCCTTGATCTCTATTAATATCTGAGCTACGTCGTGGTTTTACTTGTGCGGTTTTTTTATGAAAAAAAATCTTAGATATTAGATATGTGTAGGTGTTTTTACCAGCATTTGTGGACGGGGCAACAGGCAACTACAATAGAATTTTCTGCTTTGAAACCCTGTTATAAATCCCTTTACTCTATAGGAATACACGACTTACTTATCGCAACAAAATCAATAGGTTTGATTGTTTGCGTAAAATATTAAAAAAATATTATATTTTATAATACCATTACCTTGCATCTTAAGCCATTATATTATTACTAGCCTTTGACCGCGGCCCCACGGAAACACTGTACTTTTTCTGAATAAAAAGTAGCCTATGTAACGCAGAGCTTAAGCACATTTCATCAAAATCCGTTCAGTAGATTTTGTGTGAAAGAGTAACAAACGTCCATCCATCCATCCATCAATACTCACAAACTTTCACATTTATAATAGTAGTAGGATTATCAGAAATAGGCATAGAGTATAGACCATAGAATCAATAGTCACTAATGTTTGTAACTATAAAACTTATTAGATTTTTTCAGTGGTATCATGAAATAGTAAATCTTAATTCTTAAATGTAAAATTAGAAATCTTTGTGTAAAGTTTTAATAACAATTGATATCTGTGCTTTCTTATAGAATTAATAAGCGTTAAAATAAAATCCGTGTTGACTGCTAAACCTTCAAAAAAAGTTTCAAGGAGCAAAATGTCCAAAGACTAGTATGTACAAGTAACCAGTCGAAAAAGTTTAAAGCTCGGTTTGACAAACAACCAAAAATATCAGATAGCTTGATCACAAATTATGCCACTTATGTGAATTGATAGAGATAAACTAGCAAATAAACTATATCTGACAATTATTAAGGAATTATGAAACAGGCCTTAAAATAATAAAATAAAAATCTGTACATACAAGCGCGAGAGTATCCGAAAAATCAATATCGAACATTGTTATTCAAAGCGCACTAAACACCCGTGCCTCACATACCAAGGACTAGAATTTCGGGCCACGTTCGGACACTATCCGGAATATGTACGTATTACAATTCCAATTAGAGTAATATTGCAAACAATCGGCCCGCAGGCTGACGTCATGAATACGAAATGTCACTAACGACCCCCCCGTCGTGTAGCCCCCGCCGCCGCGAGCGAGCCTGAATTTTCAAACGGTTTCGGCGCTCGCTCAAACTCTGTATGTACGACGCGACGTATGAGCCTATTTTTTTTTTAAAGTACATAATAAAATTTGTTGTGATGAAGCTTTTTATATTTAGTTTTTGAAAGTACCTACCTAAATGTAAATTTTCGGTTTATTTTGGTGAATCTACTGTAGTTAATAAAGCCCGTTACGTTTGCCCGGGAGATAAAGTTGAAATTGAGATTTGAAATTACGAAATTATAATTGTAGGATTATAAACCTACTTCAAACCTCCAGTACTCGTTAATTATCGTGTAAGTTAAACTAAAACCAGCTGAAACAGAATGAACAAAATGAAAATGTAGAGTGCATTTTCATTTTTAACTTCGGCGATTTTTTTAGGAAAAATTTTTTAATGAAATTTTGAATTCACTAATAATTAAATTTTACTTTTTATAGTTTTTATAGTTATACCTACGGTTCCTATTCATATAGTTATACTATATACGGAATTCTTATACCTCAATTAGGTATAATTCAAAATACAAAATAGGTATGTAGGTACTTAATAATAAAACGTTTTTCTGTGTATTAATTAACTATTGTAAGATAATCATAATATTAAAATACTTCACGGTACTACCGCCTATTAAATAATAATATATAATATGTATTATGATCGTCTATTATTATGATATCTACAAATTAAAATTGATAATAGGTACGTATCCAACTTTCCGCTTACCGTAAAAGTAGATTTATTCAAACGGTTTATCACCAACAATAAACAACACAAATAGTCTCACATTCAAAATTCACATATAAGTACATAAAGACGTATTAGTTTAAACTTTAAGACGAATTTTATTTATCACTTCTCACTGCTCAATATAATTTCAAAAATAATTGTTATTAACGTAATAACATAGTATATTATTATCTCTGTGGTAATAACATGATTTTTCATCCAAGGACGCGCGACTGAGGTACCGCCGAACTAGTTTTCAAAATTCATTCGTCTCATGATGCACGTGATATTATCTAATAACGGCTCCTCATTGGTGAAAGCTAATATATTGTGGGCTAATGTCACAGAAAAATAGCTCTTAATTACTTCGAACTGTCATCGGACAAATCATGTTAATAATATTGTTCTTTTTTGGCCCGCCGGCTATTAAAAACAAGTTTGAATTTCCACTTTATTTCTAACGAGATAAGGTTCCTATGATCTCCCACCATAACTCCTAATATATCGGGTTGTAAAGAGATCTGAGATTCCAATATTCGTGTCAAAGTTTCAACGTGCAGCGCATAGATGTCGCTTGAGTCGGTCTACATCGCGCTATAGCTTGTTCGACCTGACTTATATAAGATATTATTATTTTCCATATATATTATAATATTGTCTTGGCTGGAGGTCTTCATGAGGTAATCTAAAGGGAAGCCGATAAGAATGGAGTTCTTTAGACCCTTCGCCACTGGTAATAGTATATCAGGGGCGTGCGCTCCTTGTAGGCAGAAATGCAGTGCTTTACTTGTCATAAACAGATATTTTAATAAAACGTTCGTACGTTTTAGATGACTTTAATTAATAGTAAATAAATTAATTAAAAAAATATAATAACTTAAAAACGCCTAATATTTTATAAATAGCAACTCATCTCATGCCGTTGCGTTCTGCAGGACATATCATCGCATGTATGTGTAATTTTTATACTTCGCAAACGCACACACCCATGAATATCGACATGATTATATAGCGAACTCCCGCGGCAGGCGATGGCTCTCGGCTATCCGATCGCTTCCGAAAACCGCCGAACGACAAGCCATGTCGGAAATTATTCGTTGCCTATAATCCGAGTAAAAATATATAATAGACGGAAATCTAATAAATCACGTATGCACAATTATGCATTTTTGTTTAGTAAGGTTTTATTTGTTTAAATAGAAGAAAAGTTTTGTGTTTCACGGGGGCCATATTGCATATTTCATGTGATAAGCATTGTTTACAATTTAATCGCTCCAGTTTATTTATAGTTTTCTTAAAAGATTTTTCATTTTAACATTTGAAAGTGTGTACATTTAACAGTTTATTCCTGAGTTTCTATAATAATTGTAGTGATTTGCTTTTACTAGTGCGTTTGTTGATTTTTTTTTAATGTTATTTAATTGTGAGGTTTGTGTTGAAAATGTGTGTTTATTAAAAATTAAAAATAACAAGTTCTCACAATTGTCATTCAGTGAAAAGATTCAAACTCTGTCTAAAGGTAGGTGTGTACCCGAGTTACAACAATTAAACCAGCAAAAACATAATGTAACTCGAAAACTTCATGTTAAAAGGTATGAAACGTATAACTGGCTGTGTGGTTGTGTACACACGATTAAATTATATTGTTTTTCTCGCATATTATTTAGTAATTCACATCGGGATATAGTAATCTCAAGTAACCGGAACCTTGAATATGTGAAAATTGAAGCTGACTGACTGGTGAGTAGTTATAATATTTTAAAATATGCTTATTATTTTACTTATTAGAATTTCTTCCGCCGCGATGATCGATCGCTGTTTTGTCTGAGTTGCCGTAGAAGATTGTACAATCTCTACATCTTTTAGTACATCTATGACTTGCTCTGTTGGCATGGTTTCGACTTAGAGATCCGTCGCTTGGCTGTAGCTATGCTAAAAATCTATAAACGAAAAAGTTTTTGTGACCGAGTACTTCGCCGCATACCCAGTTTCATAATCCTGTGCACGCCACTGTAGTATATATACACCATAAAATGAAGTCGCTTTCTTTTCTATTCTCTTAGATGTTTAAATTACTCACCGGATTTTAATTGTAACGGATTTTCAGCAATAAATAGAGACGTACAGTGATTCAAGATGAAGGTTTATATGATGTCCCAAGAGGGAGGTAGGTAAAAAAAATAAAAATTCGTGATTTTATTTTAGCTGTTTATTGACGTGATAAATACACATATAATATATATCCATGCAAAGTTTCATCTTTCTAGCACTAACCGTTTAGGCGGTAAGCCGAAGACAGACAGATGGACGGACATGACGAGACTATAAGGGTTCCGAGACGTAAACTACGGAACCCTAAAAATGCTAAAACCCGAGTTAGGAGGATATACGAAGAGCAATAGAACAAATCCAGATCATTTTCAAATTTTTTGTTTCTCTGTCTCTTTGTCTGTTTGTACGGGCTGATCTCCGAAGCTGTAGGACCGATTTAAATGAAACTTTGCTGGGTGGTACCTAATATTCCCGGCCAATATATAGGATACTTTGCATCCCGGAAAATTAAAGAGTTCCCGTGGAATTATAATATTTTACTTTGATCACGGTAACCGTTATCAAACATTGAAAATGCAATTAACAAACAAAGGTTATAAATTATAGGTACAGAGAAGCTTGAATTGCTCAGGCACAAAACAGTGTAGCTCACTGCTCAGCCATCGATCAATGGCTCCAGAAGCTGTGTCGAGTCACGTAAACTCAACAATGGCTGGGGCAAGCTGCGCCATGCTGTACGTGTGCTGTATAACTTTGCGCACTGTACAGAAACAGCTTTCTAGGACTGTTCTTATGAAATAAATAAAAATAAAATGATATTACATAACACGTGTATGTACTAACGCGCTAATAATAGAATTTTTAAAATTCATTCCCTGAAACGATGGTTTTAGATACCATAGACTTTTTTAATCTAGGTAATGTTACTTGAACAAATATCTTAAATACGCCGAAACCAATATTTTCGTTTCATTTGTATTCAAGGACATTATTCCCTTTGAAAAATTTCCCTTCCACATAATTTTTGGACAAAATTTTTGCCGGCTATAATTGTAAGTACCAAAAAGCCTGAAATACGTAGGTTTTAATTTTTTGTATCTAGTTATTTTTTAATACTAGACGATAAATTACGGTTAAATTGATTTTATAGGTACTCCAGTAATTTGAAATCCGAATCTAATTAAATGACACACAAAATCATTTGTTTACAATACTTTTTCTACCATCATTTATTTTTTAGGGTTCTGTAGTACTACAAGGAACCCTTATAGTTCGTCGTTCGTTATAGTCCGTCTGTCTGTCCGCCCTTCTAACTTCTGTAATTATGAATATAATTAATAGATGAAATTTGGTATAGTTATAGATTGTAAATAGATATAAATAGTACCATAAAATAATTATAATTTCATATTTAAATTAGTAGTAGTTTAAGTTAGTAAGTAGATTCACTCCAAGTGTGAAGTGGGATAAAAAATATTTTTTCTTTGTACCCCATCGTGTGAGGTATCGAAGAATAGGTCTTTTTTAATAAATGAAAGGTTTAGTACATCATTTTATTTACAAAGTCACCCGAGTTTTTACATTCGAGTAATCGGCCTCCAAACCGGTTTATCAGTTGGTTCCGAGTCCCCAAACTATAAGAGATAGAAACTTATCAGTTTCCATGCTGAATGCTAGGAAAATTATTTGAAACAAAATAGGATTATAACTTTTAAAGTAATTTAAAGAAAACCTATTTCGCGTTGATTGTTACGGAACCCTGCTTTGACATGTCCTAAAATGTTCTTGTTTCTTCAAAATTTGGAAGATCCATACGCGTTATGCCTCATGACTGCCGGATAAGCCGATACGCTTTTATTCCACATTAGTAAATCCAGGTGTAAGGGTCGTAACAGTCAACCTGCGTGCGGTGGGTAATGCGGGACGCGTGCCGCTCGCGTGCCCGCGGTTAAATCACCACCTTCATATTGTTGAACGAATGATCGAATGAATGGGTTTCAATATGTTTGGCAGCCGCTGTCAAGAGTCAGCGGTGTTGATAAAGCCGCCTTTATGTGACAATTTGTCGAAGTAAGGTTTGTAATGTGGGTACAGTTTAGGAAAATGTGTTTTGAAGACGCTACAGTTTAGTTTAATACATGTGTTATTAAAAGTTTTAGGCTGAAATTAATACATCACAATATAAATGTCTGAAACGTGGAAAAATATCGCTCACTCAACAGTCGACTTGATGTGAGATCAATAAAATTTTCAGAAGGCGGTAGCAATGGGCAGTTATAGATCATAGTATGTGGGTAAAAAATTGTCAAATGAAATTAAAACAGAATCACAAAAAATATTTATCTAACCCACCACATTCCGAATTTTCGAGCAAAGCAAAAATTATACATGCGCATACCTAACTGCCAATCGGACTGACATTATAATAGTGTCGAAATTATTAGTATATTGTTGCATGACGAAAGAGAAAACATATTATATAGCTTGTAATCGCAGTTTCCCAGGGATACGACCTAGCTAGATCGTTTTTTCTCCCCCAAAACTCCCTGCATACTAAATTTCATGGTAATACTTACAGCCCTTTTCGAGAAACCAATTATATAGACAAGATTGTCTCGTTTATAAAGTATAAGATTTTACCACCCGCACCTACTAACACTCCGTAGTGCTACAACACTGAACTTCAACTATCTGTATTCACAATTAATATTCAAATCCTTCAAAATAATTGAACGATAATGACCCTTAATAGCTAAGCAATATGCGCATAACTAAAGCTGGAGTGCTCTCGACATAATGGAGTGACAATCGTCGCGCGCACCCCAAGTGCCCGAAATCCGCTAAGCCCATTGTCGGGATCAGCTGCCCAACGGGTAACGGGTTACAACTTACAACTTCAGCGGAAACTATTGACATTCACCACCTTGTTATAGTCCAATGTACCTATGTTGTGAATAGTGGATACATTTGAAACAAATTATTACCAAGCTACAGACAGGGACGATGGAGACATGAACATGAACGAAACTTAGACGTAGGAAACAATAAATATAATTAAATTTTTTAATTGTTTGATAAAATTTACGCTTTTAGATATTAAAAAAGGTTATATTTGAATATAGTTCCCATATTTTATAGTCTTCTCAGTTCTCAATTACATTTAGTGCTTAAAATCGTGTTTTGCTGTTTGTCATTTGCTATTATTAATTAAACTTGCGCCTCGTAGCGTCCAACAGATTTGTATTATCATATTATATTAAAATACGTGAAGCAAAATTTTCAGTACAGTCTGACGAGGATTGTGCAAACGGAAGATTAGTATATTTGGCACAGTTAATGTTTATGTGGAGGAAGGTGTGGTGTGTGGTGTGAAATCTACTATTTTTTAAATAATGCTTAGAAATACATAAAATTAATAAAAATTTCAACAAGAACACACACTACCTCAGATTATTAACACACACTACCGTGCGTTTGATTGTGCGATAGATTTACAATTTTGTTACAAGTTGACGTTTGTCAATCTGGCATAACATTTGCATTTTTTTGTATCTGTAAGACAAAAAACCCCTATAAAGTTTAAACTTAAAAATTATATTAATTAATATGGGCTTATTTTTGACGACAGGGCGACCCAAATATCTGAACACAAATCGTGATAAAATATTTACTATTTTGACTATTTAGCAGACCCCAGAAACTGGCTGAGGTCAAAAATTGATTGATAATCTGCACATAGATTGCAATCGGCAGGATTTGCGGCATTTGCGCCGATTACAAGTCTATTAAGGGCCCGCGACATATGCATGCGCTCGAGGGCGAAGCCCCCCGCCGCGCCCCCGGAGCGCACAGGGGGTGCCAAATCGCAAATACACTTTTATTTTATACAAAAATGCGATTTTTAAGTGCTTTATCCGACTATTGATAAAGGGATTTTGTTTGGAATTGGTGAAACTATTTACTTCAAATATTTAATTTTTAGTCATATTATGTACCCACTCGTATAAGCTGTGTTAATATATTATTATCTTCAATATTCTAAATTAATTAGGTACTATAAACTGACTTGTTTTTTTTTAATATCAGTTATTTATTGTGATAGATTACCACATTATCAAAAAATCTCTAAAATCTTTACATTTATTTTCCATGATAATGTTTTTTTATTCACTAATTAAATTAAATGAATAAAATAAACAAAATAAAAATTTTAATTAGACCCCGAATTCTCAAACAGTGAGCGAGCTGATGATTATGAATTATAGCTAGAAACACTTTCGATCATGTAAGTCTTCAAACAAAAAAACTAAATCAAAATCGGTGCATCCGGTGGTTTGGTAGCTACGGACAGAGACAGACACAAACATTATTAACACCCCTCTTGTTGCGTCGGGGGTTTAATAAAGTTTCTATCTTATAATAACAAGAAACTATATTCATGTTATTAATAATTTCTTCTCCGATTTTTTTAACTGCAACTGCTGGGTGTAGTACGAGCCCCTTGTTAAGTCAAATTAATAATAATAATATCTATGGACGCTTCACACCTCGTCAATCTGGCCCCGTGCTAAGTATCCGAAGAACGTGTGTTACAGATACCAGAAAACGGGAAGTATATTTAATACTTTTATACTATACATATATTTAAGATTTTTATTATATTATACACATCCAAGACCCAGGAACACAGAAAAACTTTTTGTTCCTTCAGCGGGATTCGAACCCGCGAACCCCGGCTTGAGCACCAACGCGCTGAACCACTGAGCCACAGAGGTCGTCATATTATAGATACAGTGTACATACTGTATACTAAAGACAAAACCTTTTTTAAGATAACACCCTCGCCGCCACCCGACACTCCGAGCGACACAGATGGCGTTTTTATGTCAATCGTCATAATTAGGGGATTAGGCCCCCTGATGACATGTTACATTGAATCTCCGTTACACCCCCGAACAAATGTCCCATATTGTCCCAAATATTGTGCGCTGACTCGCGAGTCACCGAAACCTCATACCGCAATATTAAACTTTTCGCCTTTATCCTGCTGGAAAAAAGTAAAAGTGAATTTCACGTCAAAGCCTGTAAAAACATAGGAAAAAACATGAAACGTTAAAAGGCTCCGTTTACCGCGGACGCAAACACTTAGCTCGCCGTTAATTAATAAGTAGCTGGAACGCCGTCAAAGGGAATGCATGAATACTCGCCGAACCGACTTCCGACGGCGCTTTTAAAATCTCCCCCTCTTAATTCCAAAGCTCAGAGAAACCAAAGGTAAACTGATTATGTCACCAATATACGACTTTTTGTAGACGAGCTTAAAGACCACGCGTGCAACTAAGTGAACTATAGCACATGAAAGCAACAAAATGAACACTAAAAGCTCTCTGATTGACCTGAACGTTCATTGCGAACTTTTCATTTTTTATGATAAGCTTCAAAACATCTGTGAATTTCACTAACATTTTGAATACGTGTAACACAATTATCGGGGTAAAAATTGCAGAAAGGGGAGAAAATTTAAACTGTACGAACACGGGCGTAATATTAACGTTAGTTATTAGTAGAATAAACCTGTGCCCAATTGTTATGATCACCTGCAAACTAATACTTAATAATATTATTCACTGAAGAAATGCCAATTATCGTATTATACCGATCATGTATCAATCAACAGATATATTACTAAAAAATAATAATTAGTTTTTAAATCTCATATTGGTTAATTTTAATCAGTAAATTTATGCCTTTTGTTTAATAATTTTTAGTACCTATATTATGTACACTGTCTTAAAAAGAAATTTACTACACTTAAAATTTCATTTTTTTTCCAAACTATAAAAGTTAGAGATTTTAAATAAAAAACCTTTTACAGCAAATTTTATCAACTTTCTGAAGCTAGTAGAAAGCTGATAAAATTTGCTAGACACGTTTTTTATTTAAAATCTTTAATTATTGTAGTTTTGAAAAAAATTAAAATTTTAAAAGGGTGGTACTTTCTTTTACAGTCCAGTACATTTGTTTTATAAGCTGTAATTAAATATACGTAATCTATAGGTCTATGCTAAATTTACCAAAGTACTTTTTGTTTTCACTAGATGAGATACGTCAAGTTAACGTTTCACAAGAAAATATCTACTATTTTTGGCAAAATTACACTTTAATCAGAACTAAACGGAATCAATAATCCAAAAGTGGGTCATATTTGTCCGACAGAAAGTCCCTAAACGATGTAATACTCGGAGTGGAATCATGAGCTGTAACAGTGTTTGGAAACGCAATTACTCGAGCTCCGAACTTGACCTACGGGTCGATGCGACCCGCTATGCAAATAAGGCATTTCTTTGATAAAGTCGCTGAAAGGGTTACATAATCTGATAGATAAGTGTTGTAACACCGTTTTCCAACTCCATGGGAAATGCGTTTTAGTCAAGCTAGGATTTTGATCTTCAAAGTTCAAACTTTGTGAAATATAGTATTGAACGCATATTATAGACGAGCTATGTCAAAAAAGTGTCTACACTTAAACTGCACCACTTTTGGGATTGTTTGACATATTTTTTCATCTTGAATCAAATTTCAAAAATTTGCTTTCTGCAATTTAATCAGTCCATTTTTATTTATTTATTTATTTAACAGAATCTTCTGAAATCAATATAAGTGTATTAATCAGATCGACAAATTGCTATAATAAAATCACGAAAAATATTTTTTGAGGTACCTCCCCTACTCGTAAAGTCAGGCGTTCGTCTCTCGCTCAAGGACACGCGTTATTCGCCTACCGCTCGGCGTGTCTCTTACGAGACAATCGACAAAGGGTCGTCGCACTCCGCACGTCCGCCAGAGCACTCGCATGAGTCTCACCGCAAGTACCCGCGCTTACGCGTCGAAATTCCATATAATTATTGTGCAGTGGATGGCTGCAGTGTAGTATTTTTACAATTAAATTTAGTAGTTTTTGACCTTTTTAGCAGGCATTTAGTTCTTAGTAGTTTTTTTTTTTTTTTGTAGGAAGTAGCCTCCAACCAGAAAAAAAATAGAAAGAGCGTTCTTAAATAAGTATTGCTAATTTTAAAATTGCAATACCTACTACTACCTACTATTTGTCAGATATTATTTGACTGACAAATAAATTACAATAATCCTCATATGTATAACCCTGGCGCATTCATGCAATGGCTACTTACAGGTGAGTCGCACGGCCGGCAACACAATCTCGACTCTTTGTGCCCGTGCTTTTGATACATTTTTTCCTGCTGCGAAAAGTAGATATTATTATTAAGATTTTGTAGTATTTTAGTGTCGGTCGGAGTGATGTATCTGTTACATAGTAACTATTTATTAATCTGTGGTAAAGTGGGGTGGTTTTTGTCTCGCGTCTACCCCAAAGTATGGGTTATCATTAGATAGGTATTTTAAAACATTGAGAGGTTGCTAAGACGATTTTCTGATTTAGGTATCTGTTTGCGAGACATTCAACTTGAAAGTGATTTTGCTTGAACTTTTATAAAATAAGCTAAATGGCTAGCTCGAAAAATCTGAAAGAATTAATGATGATAGTCCATGTAATGAACTTTAAAGAAAAACTATAACGGCTTATATAACTTGGTTAGTTTAGAAGTCACAGACACTAAACTTGTAAAATGCGCTTAATTGGAAAACTTCGTACAAAAATAACGTAATAATAAGTAAACATGTAAAATATTGGTTTAATGATACGGAACCCTACATGCAAGAGTCTGACTCGCATTTGGCCGCTTTTTCTTCAAGATTCCGTAAATATTTTTTCTGTTAAATGTACGTCATACGTGATGACGTCCAAGGCCCATCCTTACATTACCTAGCTTATAAACACACCCGGCATATTTAGCGGAACACAAAAAAATGGTCCATAATTAAAAAAATATGGTTTTATTTAAAATATCTACTATATCTACTTACTAGACTTCTTTTGTTATTCAAAGTTTCATTTGTTTTACTTAAAATGAGATCACATTAAGAACAGATTTTGCGAGTAAAGGCTATTTGTGAAAAATGGTACATTTTTGAACTTTTCATGTAACCGGGAAAAGTGAAAATTAATATTAAAATAACAATTAATTTAATAAGAAAAATTGTGATTAATATCGCATATTTCCTCCACGTGCTCATATTAAAGTTTCCACCCGTCTAGGCATACTGAGAATGATGTTATCGATGGTCTCCTGGGATAGTCTCCGCCATTCCTCAACTACGGCGATTCGCAGTTCGCAGACGTTGGCAGGAGCTGGAATTCTGGACTTAACTTTTCTTTTCAGCAAGTCCCAAACGTGCTCTATTGGGTTCATAACCGTTGATCTCGCCGGCCACTCCATAACAGTGATATTCATATCATTGAGATAAGCTTGAGTTACCCGAGCGTTATGCGGCCGAGCATTATCCTGCATAAAAACAAAATCGTCACCGATATATGGGGCAAACGGTACAACATTTTCTTCTAAAACTTCTCTGATATAGCGGTCTGCAGTCAGACTCCCTCTGTCAATCACTACCAAGTCTGTGCGAGTTCCCAAACAAATGCCCGCCCAAACCATTATTGATCCACCACCGTATGCAACTGCAGTTTCAAAATTTGTCTGAATGTATCGTTCTCCTTTGCGTCTGTATATTCTTTGCCTGCCGTCAATTTGATTTAAGAGAATTCTGCACTCATCACTAAACAATACCTTACTCCATTGGTCCGTGTTACAAAGTCGATGTTCCTGAGCAAAAGTTAACCTGTTTCTACGATGATTTACCTCGAGCCTTGGAGCCTTGGCGGGCACAAATGAACCAAAACCAGCTTCTTCGAACCTTCTTCGTACCGTACGCTCACTTACGGTTACACCCCGCACTGCTTCTAACTCATGTCAAGAAGGAAGAAATACTCGAAGTTCGCTCAAGATAAGGTGTATTTGAATAAAATTAAAACAATTGCATAAAATGTGATGTTCAGTTGTTTTCTTAATTTGAAAATATTTCTTTTTTAAATTAAATGACGTATAAACCAGCCAGCAACCTTATATCATACTGATATCAAACCTTTATTTTATGTTCCGCTAAATATGCCGGTGTGTGTATATATTTGAGCTAGCCAATTTTGTAAAGCTAAACTATAAAAATTTCTCAGAAGCACGTGATATTTACTCGCGTAGCAATAGAAAAGCTGACAGATTGGTACTCGACATTATTCCAAGAATAACATTATATCAAAAACAATACCATCCTATGTGCATTAAAGTATACAATGCTATACCAAAAATGATAAAAGAGTTGCCTTATATCAAATTTATGAAGGAAATTATTAAGTGGCTTAAATGTAAAACGTTTTATTCCATAAATGAATTGCTAGAAACCTAGAATTATTTGTAAAGAAACGAGAATAATGATAATAATAATTTAATCGATTAATTTAGATGGACTAGATTAAAGAAAAGAATTTGACATGAATTCTGTTTTTAGTTTTAAGTTGACATTAAATCCCTATGTTATTAATTATATTTATTAGACATAATTATTGTCATTGACGTAATTATGAAGTTATAGTTATTAGTAATGATGAAATGTTTAATATTATTGTATCAGGTAATTATATTTAAACAATTAACAGTAAATGATATAACTTTAAATTAGACTTCAATTTAACAGTATTTGCATGCTATTGTGTAGCTAAAAGTGCTAGGTTCTAAGAAATGTATCTTATATAATATGAGCATCTATTGTACCACTTTTAACGCAAATAAATGATTGATTGATTGATTGATTAGTTTTCAAATCATTGAACGTCAATTGTCATAAATTATTAAATAATTATTCTTTGCGCATAAAAAAATACTATGTTAATAGGGTAACCCAATTTGTGATCATTTTTGAATTTGAAAGGAAAATAAACATTCATTATTATATCTAACAAATTACTTTATAGCGAGATCTTAACAAAACACAGATTTTTATAAATAATCTATAAAATTTCTATAAATAGTAATTAATTGTACTGGTGATCATTTATAGTAATTCTCTCACCCCACACACTCTCGTGTCAGCCAATTTTTAACATATGCTGTGTAACAGCGGAAGGCGCGTTCAAAAAGTTGAAGCCGGAGCCGGGCGGGAGCGGCGCGGGCGCGGCGTTGTCACCAGCACTGGGCCCGCAGCACGCCGGCCACACGCCCACCACCGCCTCCTGCCCCACGCCCGCGCGCCGCCGACACAGGACCACCTTCACACAGGTACGTCCACTACACCGGAGCCCGCAGCATGCCGGCCACACGCCCACCACCGCCTCCTGCCACACGCTCGCGCGCCGCCGACACA